>OY482671.1:82472524-83043755 GCA_960531455.1 Urophora cardui | reverse complement strand
GAAAGGATAAAATGCCCTTTCCAACAAAGCCAAAATAATTAAAATTGACGTCAAATTGACGGAGTCATGGCGATCAAAAAATTTTTTTAATCAAAATTTTTTCGACATTCATATACTTTTTTGCAATTTTTTTAAAGAAATATTAAATATCCTCCTGGTTTCACACTTTGAGTCAATAGCCTATTTCTTGGTGAACATTTTGACACTTTCCGCATTATAATCAGTAGAAAAATTACAATGCTATAAAAGATTTAATGAACAAACCTATGCTTAATTTTACATGGCCGTTTAATTCTAATAATTAAAACTGGCCAATAGCTCTATAAAATTCACATAAACACCTATGTTTATTTTTATCACAATCTTGTTTTTAACTTCATTTTTTTTTTATTTATACACTCAGGGAAAAACATTTTAAAATCAAGCATGAACAATGTTAAATCAAGTATAAACCGTCTTGATTTCAAGTTAAGAGGGAAAATTCTTAATCCAAGTATGGACAATGTTGATTTTATAATGGAACTAGCTGTACCCAGCCTAGCTTTGCTTTGGCCCACTTCCTATTATAGGTACCTGAAGCGAAAAACTGCACACTTTAAAATATGTTGGAAGTATCTAGAAGCCGAAATTACCTCGGGCTGCAGAGCTCAGCACAATTCAGATAAGTTTAAAAAAAGTGAAGGAAAAAATTGATATTTTCAAAAGTTTGCCCTCTTCATGTTCTTATCCCATTTTTCTTCGTATTAGTCTCCAACTCCCTTTCCCTCTACTTTTCTCTTTATCTTTATCTTTCCCTTTCCATTTATCTTTCCTTTCATTTCCGTTTCCTTTTTCCTTTCCCATCACATTTCCGCATCCCTTTCTCTATCGCTCTCTCTTACCTCTCCTTTTGTCTTTCTCCTTTTTATTCCCCCCTCTTATTCCTTTTCTAATTCCCTGCCTTACTGTCTCTCTCCCCATCCTCTTCATTCCATTTTTATTATAGTCTCCCTCTCCTTTTCCGTCCCTTTGCCTTTCCCAGTCTCATTACTCTTTCCCTTTCCCTAGGAAACTGGGTTTAGCATAACATACCCTACATTCCACTTCTCATTTCATACCATCATTGCTTAAAAACATTCCGTGGCATCCGAATCGTCTCTTTTACCCATATTTGGGTATCGGGACTAAGAATCACTATGAAAATATCTCTATATAGCAGACCCGGTCAACACCTTTCATTTTATATCAGTATTGCTCAGAAGCATCCCGGGCTCATCCGGGTGCACTTATTCACCCACATCTGGGAATTTGACCTAGGAACCATAATGGTTACGGTATCTGGAGACTTGACCAAGAAATCGTAATGGGTACGGCTCTATATGAGAGTCCGCTCAACACCTTTCATTTGGTACCAATATCCCTAAGATATATCCCGGTATTATCCGGGTCCACATATTGACCCATATCTTGGGATCCCACCTAGGAATCGTCATGCGCCGTGATTAAATAACAATATCGCTGAGAAATTATCCGGGGCCATCCGGATCCACATTTTGACCCACATCTGGGGACCTGACTTAGGAATCATAATGAGTTCATCTCTATGTAAAAGCCCTGCCTTTCAGTTGACACCAATATCGTTGAGAAATATCCCGGTGTTATCCGGTTCCAGGTGCTGACCCACACCTTGGGATCCGACCTAGGAATCGTAATGAGTTCATTTCTATCTAAAATCCCTGATCAACACCTTTGATTTGATACCAATATCGCTGAGAAATTTTCCGGGGTCATCCGTGCCCACGTTTTGGCCCATATCTGGAGACCCGACCTAGAATTCACAATGAGTACTATTCTATGTAAATTCTCTGCTCAACACCTTTCATTTGATACCAATATCGCTCAGAAACATTCGAGGGTCATTCGGGTCCACGTTTTGACCTATATCTGGAGACCCGACCTAGGAATCACAATGAGTACTATTCCATGTAAATTCTCTGCTCAATACGTTTCATTTGATACCAATATCGCTCAGAAATATTCGAGGATCATTCGGGTCCACGTTTTGACCCATATCTGGAGACTCGACCTAGGAATCACAATGAGTACTATTCTATGTAAATTCTCTGCTCAATACCTTTCATTTTATACCAATATCGCTCAGAAACATCGAGGGTCATTCGGGTCCACGTTTTGACCCATATCTGGAGACTCGACCTAGGAATCACAATGAGTACTATTCTATGTAAATTCTCTGCTCAATACCTTTCATTTGATACCAATATCGCTCAGAAACATTCGAGGGTCATTCGGGTCCACGTTTTGACCCAAATCTGGAGACTCGACCTAGGAATCACAATGAGTACTATTCTATGTAAATTCTCTGCTCAATACCTTTCATTTGATACCAATATCGTCCAAAAATATTCTGGGGAAAGCCGGATCCACGTTTTGACCTTTTGACCTATATCTCGGGAACCGACTTCCGGATTTGAAAAAAATATGCATATAAACTATCTAGGGCAAGGTACTAAGCTGGTGTGTAAATTTGGTCAAAATCCTTCCACGCGTTTGGGCGAAAGCCGGCGACAAAGAAATGGGCTTGATTTTTATATATATACTAGCAAATACCCGTCCCGCTTCGCAGCGACAAACAAAAGCTTTTATGTTATAATGGGTATCTCCCTTTACCATTACCTTTACCTTTACTTTTACCTTTACCTTTACCTTTACCTTTACCTTTACTTTTACCTTTACCTTTACCTTTACCTTTACCTTTACCTTTACCTTTACCTTTACCTTTACCTTTACCTTTACCTTTACCTTTACCTTTACGTTTACCTTTACCTTTACCTTTACCTTTACCTTTACCTTTACCTTTACCTTTACCTTTACCTTTACCTTTACCTTTACCTTTACCTTTACCTTTACCTTTACCTTTACCTTTACCTTTACCTTTACCTTTACCTTTACCTTTACCTTTACCTTTACCTTTACCTTTACCTTTACCTTTACCTTTACCTTTACCTTTACCTTTACCTTTACCTTTACCTTTACCTTTACCTTTACCTTTACCTTTACCTTTACCTTTACCTTTACCTTTACCTTTACCTTTACCTTTACCTTTACCTTTACCTTTACCTTTACCTTTACCTTTACCTTTACCTTTACCTTTACCTTTACCTTTACCTTTACCTTTACCTTTACCTTTACCTTTACCTTTGCCTTTACCTTTACCTTTACCTTTACCTTTACCTTTACCTTTACCTTTACCTTTACCTTTACCTTTACCTTTACCTTTACCTTTACCTTTACCTTTACCTTTATCGGGACCACCCATCACCATCCGAGCTCACTATTTGAACCATTTCTGGGAAATCGACTCAAAAAATAACTATGAAAATATCTGTATGTTGAAGCCCTGCTCGACACCTTTCATTTGATACCAATATCGCCTAGAAGCATTCGAGGGTCATCCGGGTCCACGTTTTGACCCATATCTGGAGACCCGGCCTAGGCATCGCAATGAAAATAACTCTTTTTGAAGGCCTGCTCAGCACCTTTCGTTTGATACCCATATTGCTCAAACACATGCTGGGTCCACATTTGGGCCTATATTCCGGGAAGTTCCCACTTTTTCCAAATTCTATATACCCTATTATGTGCGCTAGTACCACGTGAATCTACTGTGAAAATTTCAAAAAGATCGGTTGATTACTTTGGGAGTCCATAAAGGACACACACACACACATTCATTTTTATATAATAGATAGATTATAACATTTAACATTTTTAATTTAACGTGGTTCATGCTTCATTTTACATTGATTCGTATATATTTTAAAAGTATGCAATCTTAAAATAAAATCGTTCAATCTCAAAATAAAATCGTGCAATCTTAAAATAAAAACGTCCAATCTTAATTTAAGGTAGAATGTTCTTAATTTAACATTGAACCATTTTATTTTTCACATTCCCTACAACCAATTTATTTTTCACCACGAAACCTACCCAAAAAAATCCTTATTATTACTTGCATATGAACTTGCGAATTTATTTGATACACTTTTAAATATTTACATATGTACACACGGTAGGCAGGAAGCGACGATAGGTTGCATGAAAATGTCGAGAAAAAAGGAAAGTGGGGTTGTGTTATGTGATGTTTATAGATGAAACATCCGTTGAAATTAAAATCCGAGCTGCTCCTTTTTCAAGGATATCCACATTTTTTGTTTTTTTTGAAAGGATCAAATATTGAGGAAATCGAATATTCGCCACCGTCCAAATTTTTCCGATTTCAATACATTATTTGGTCGCTAAGGGATACAAAAAAAGGTATTAAAAAGAAAACAGGACACCTGTAGTGGAAAAATCCAATGTGAACAGGACCTAAAGGATAACCACTGAAATATAAAATAACACAAAAAGTACCCACTTTAATTTGCGTATAACTCCTAAAATGTTAACTCTACGTGAAAATTTCTTATTATATGTTTCATTCAGAATAAATAAAGAAATATTTCTTTAATATACAATTTTGATGTACCTGCAGTGCTTAATGTACTTTTGTGCATCTAAAGTGAAAATTTCAAAAAAAGTACGTTTTTTTTATGGTGCTATTTTAAGTTCAAATATTTTTCTAGTTTATGTAAATATTTTAATCTAATGATCCAACTCTCATTCCTACACATCTCTACGTTAATACTAAAAAAGAGTTAGAGCTGAGATACGCGCTAGCTGTGCACGGTGGGCGGGAAGCAACAATAGGTTGCATGGGAATATCGTAAAAACGATGGCCCAACGAATATGTGCCTAGCTGTGTGCTGGTACTAATTTTCGTTTAAAAAAAATGTTGGAGATTTTATTCACGCTTGCTGTGTGTTTATGAAGTATATTAGAATATCAGTTTACGTAAGTGTTTAGCCGGCGATCGTTTTTTCGATATTTTCATGCAACCTATTGTTGCTTACCGCCCACCGTGCACAGCTAGCGCGTATTTCAGCTCCAATTCTTTTTAATATTAACGTATAGATATGTAAGAATGAGAATTGGATTAGATTAAAATATTTACATAAACTGGAAAAATATTTGAACTTAAAATAGCACCATAAAAAAAGTACTTTTTTTTGAAATTTTCATTTTAGATGGACCAAAGTGCATTAACCACTGCAGGTACATCAAAATTGTATATCAAAGAAATATTCCCTTATTTATTCTGAATGAAACATATTATAAGGAATTTTCACGTAGAGTTAACATGTTAGGAGTTATACGCAAATTAAAGTGGGTACTTTTTGTGTTATTTTATATTTCAGTGGTTATCCTTTAGGTCCTGTTCACATTGGATTTTTCCACTACAGGTGTCCATTTTTCTTTTTAATACCTTTTTTTGTATCCCTTAGCGACCAAATAATGTATTGAAATCGGAAAAATTTGGACGGTGGCGAATTTTCGATTTTCTCAATATTTGATCCTTTCAAAAAAAACAAAAAATGTGGATATCCTTGAAAAAGGAGCAGCTCGGATTTTAATTTCAACGGATGTTCCATCTATAAACATCACATAACACAACCCCACTTTCCTTTTTTCTCGACATTTTCATGCAACCTATCGTCGCTTCCTGCCTACCGTGTACACACATTTATAACACTTTTCTTTTATGAAAAATATTAATATGTTGAGAGGATTTCGGCACAATTTTTTTTTTATCCCGCGAAATACCGCGGAAACATTTTTTTTGCAACTTTTTCATTTGACATCCGATTTGTACAATTGATATGTAACTATTTGAGTCTGGTGGAACTCTATATATCGCTCTAATTCCCTTTTGAACTATGAAGTCGTTTTCGCATAGTTGGGTCACCTAACCAAGTTTTGCCTCTATAAAATATCCTTTTCGTTTCACCTGAAAAAAATCGCTAAAAATAAAGTACTATTGACATCCTGGCAACATTACGCTTAAAGTGTTTGCAATTTAATAGGGTATTTTTAAAAATAAAACTTTTGCTGATTTTGACAACTTCTTACAGAAAACCTATTTTTAAAATCAAAATAAAAAAATCGGAAAAAATCCACAAAATTTTGATTTTGACCAGATATCGCCCAGTGAGTTTTTACTCAACCACTACAGGACATACAGGTCGTTAAAAGCGCATTTAATTACCTTGTGAACGAGGTATTGTTAGTTGCTATCGCACATGTAACTTTAACGAAAACTATTTTTCAATAAAGTGATAACCAAAAAACGCACAATTACCGTTATCTCAAAAACCTAACCGTGCAAAAAATAAAACGAAATAGTTTTGAGCTTAGGGGGCCCATGCCAATTTTCCCTATACCCCGATTTCTTGTTTTTTTTTTTGCTGTAAATTAGTGTTATTGTTATAGTGGTTTACATTTGCCAGATTTGAAAGTTCAATAAAAAAATAAATATGGGTTTCTTCACTTATAACTTTGCCATTTTTCCACAGATTATAATCCGGAAAGTGCCAAAATGTCCACTAAGAAATAGGCTATTGACTCAAAATGTGAAACCAGGATAATATTTCGTAAACAAAAATTACAAAAAAGATAAAATGAATAAATGTCGAAAAAACCTGAAGATTTTCCAAAAAAAAAATATCTTTTGTTCGTCATAACTCCGTCACTTTAACTGCGATTTTAATTATTTTTGCTTTTTTGGAAAAGGTATTTCATCCTCTTAAAACGAAATTAAATAACGTAAAAATCGAGACGGTATTGGCGGAGATACTGACAGATGAGTAATCATACTTTTTTTTGTTGCTCAAAAACTGAAATTTCAAAATAAATGGGAATCATGTATCAAATGTCGAGGATATTTTTTGTGTCGGGTAGTGTTATTTGCAAATCTGACAAACATTATTTGACTTCTTGCTTTCTCTTAAATAAAATTGACTTTAATCAAAAGGTAATCTATTGATAAAGTAAAGTAAATAATACAAAAACAAAATACAGAGCACAAAATAAATTGATTGTGGCGCTTTTCATTTTCTTTTTCTGCAATTTCCTTATTGACGATGTGATTCAATTTATTTTTTCTATTATACGTGCAGTAATAATAATGAATAATGAAAACATTATTATTATAAAATATAATGGTCAAAACTTATGGCCAATGCCAAGAGAAAGTGGGAAGAAAAATTCCTTCATTTCCAAGAAAGCTACGAGATACTCATATTAGCTACAAAAGTGGGATTATGTTCCTTGTATACACATTTTTACTTTCATACATTTATACCCAGTAGTAATTGGGATAATAATTTTATTAACCTGGAGTACTCCCTTGCGAGTACTCCATTACTCCTTATACTTCTGTGTAAAATCATATAATTTTGCATACTCGCTTTTAAGATGATATCGTGTGGTGACAGGTAAAACTCATTAAGTACAGTTTTTGGAAAAACTTTGTTTTATGCATAAAACAGATCATTTTTCAACGTCATTTTGGAAAAACGAGTTAATAGGGTTCAAACTAAGAGCAGGCGGCTTTTACAAAAGTGAAAATATCACTAACTACAAATTTTTATAAAATTTGGCAACGTAAAACTCATTAGCGCTTTTTATGTAAACAAGTTACGTATACGCAGTGTGTATATTTTTGCTTGTACGCTTTTATGTATCCGACTCCTTTTTGCATTGCATTGCATTAACGCGAAAGCGTGCGTATTCATATACTGAATGAGAGTTTTTCGGTGTGAGATGTGCTCATTTACTAGCACCTTTAATTTATTTTCATTTCATTCATTAAGTCTATGATTGAACAAACCTTACTGACTAGAAATATAATAATTCAGATTCTTAATTTTAAGTACATTATGTTAGATATACATATGTTCTAAATACAAGATGATTATACATAATACAAAACAAGTTTAGCACCAAAACATGATCTCGGAAGTGCGAAATCCTGATCGATTTTGCCGTTTATAATATAAATAAGGGTAATAAACCACTTCATTCTGAACAACTTGCTGTTATATATTATATATATGTAATTGCTGATAAGAATTGGACTGAGCGTGTATAACTTCTTTGGCTAAATTACAATGGGTGATTAGGTGAGAAAAATTAGGTTTATGGCATATGTCGCCACACCTTATATCAAAGTCAGTTGATCTTATCAACAAATTGCCCTTATTTGCTACTAACTTTGAATCAACATAATAAAAATCGATTGCATGGATCTAAATATTTTGATAACAAATTTATGAATAAGAAGTTAAGATTAATGAATCAAAATTTTTTAATGCTTCTGTATTCAGCATTAGCAGTTGTAATTCGATCGCCATGGCACTTACACGCACTCTAGGCTTAGTTTCTATATGGGCCGCTGTTTTATACGTTTCTGGGGTTGATGGTATACCCAGCGGACGCATTTTGGAAGGCAGTGATGCCTCTACTGGCCAATATCCTTGGGTTGCATCAGTACGTGTGGATAGCGCACATGTTGCAGTGGGTAATATTATTAGCAATTCGCATATTCTGACCTCAGGACACGGCCTATCTGAATTGAGTAGCACAGCGTACGTATATATATACATACATATTTTAAGTCTTTGAATAGATTCATGAAGTCAATTTTATTTAAAAAAAAATATTTTTTTCTCAGCATTTCTACTTCGCGAGTTACCGTACGTGTGGGAAGTATAAATCAATATGCTGGCGGTCAACTTTGTAACGTCAAATCAATAACCATCCATCCTTCTTATAGTAATTTTTTACATGATATCGCTATCATAACTTTGGTAGAGCCTTTGACTTTAACCAAGAAGATCGCACCGATTACATTGGCCACAAATGCAACTGATGAGAAATTGATCGATGGCACCAAGGTTTCGGTAACCGGTTGGGGTCTCCAGCTATCGGGCTCGTCGCCATACAAATTGCAGCAAACTACTTTGAAAGTGTTAAGTTCCCCAGAATGCGAGTACGAGGCTGGCTTTGGTTATGATTCCGTTCTATGCTTGCAACATGGTCTAAAACAAGGTATCTCCCGTGGAGATGATGGTGCTGGGGTGGTGGTCAACAACACGCTAGTAGGTGTGGTGAGCTTCTTCTTTGGCGGCAGCGGAACTAAATATCCCGATGTGAGCAGTAGAGTAGCCTATTATCATGATTGGATTGCGACATCTACAGACGGAAAAGTAATTTTCACACATTTATGAAAATTGATGATAGAAATAGGATCGTACTTGAAGAAGCTCATTATCATTGTTTTATTCAACGTTGCATTTATTCAAGTGGTAATCCTACATATAAATAAAATAAAATAGAATAGAATAAAAGCTTACACATATTTATTTTCAAAATAAATGTTGAACAAAGGAATCTGGTGGCAATTTCTTAAATAAAAAGGAAGGGACTATTATAACTCTAGCAAGATTTAGACCGAGCTTATCGTCAAATTCGCGTTATGCTCCTGTAATTGAATCTACAGTTCATGCTTATGCCGAGCTACATCTGCTGAGACATACGGTTAGATTTTTTTAATGGCAGAAATAAAAATTATTCTTTGAGTTTTATTTTTTTGCTTAGGTCGAAAAACTCAAATTTTCTCTGAAGTGCTCTGGAACATAATTACTAAAAAATTCCCATCGATATAACTTCGTGAATGAGTGATATTTTTGATCGAAAAAAAATAAAACTCACACAATAATGATTATGTCTGAACGATAAATATATCACTTAAGAAATAAGTGTTGTTTCTGATCAAAAAATAAAACTCACACAATAATGATTATTTCTGAAAGATTAAATATCGAATGTTATTTCTGATAAAAATAAAACTCAAAAAATAATGATTATTTTTGATGAAATATAAAAAACTCAACATATAATGATGAAATGGCGATTTTTATTATAAAACTCATAATTATTACGGTCCCTGATAAAAACATTTTATGCGATATCTTTGTCAAACATATAGGTAATTCGATGAAAGTTCCATAAGTTCCACCAAAGCAAATAAATAATAAGTTTTTTAAAATGGGCGTGACAGCACAAACCATACCGACTGACGCCACGTATGTTTTGTTATTTTTTGCGCAAGATGCGCACGGGTTCGGCTAGTATAATATAATAATACACTGGCGCAATTACATATAACTCCGACGAGTTTTATGTCCGAGCTTCTCTCCCAATTCGAGATGTGCTCCTTATCTTTTGTTTTTTCTACCAATTGGATGGACCTACAGATTTATGCCGGCTCCGAACGGCGAATGCATTTTTTGTGAGAAGCTCTTTCATGGCAGAAATACTCTCGGAGGGTATGCCGCCCACTGCCGAGAGGTGGCCGCTATTTCTATAAACCCAATAATTGGGATTTTATTAAGTAGAAAAATTTTGTAGGTGTGTCCGGACTGGGGTTTGAACCCGAGACCTCTGGTATAGCAGGCGAGAACTCTACCCACTGCACCACAGCAGCAACAGCTGCGTAGTGAATTTAGTATTAATATGCCTAGTATTCTGCAACTATCAAGTCTTTTTAAAATTTTCCCTGATTTTTGGTAATTTAATTTTATACTCAGCTGTATTCTGTGTACTAGAGTATTATAGTTTTAATCAAATAATGGTGGATTGTAACGCTCAATCGATATAGATATGGACTTATATATATAAACATGATCTGGGTGAAACAAGAAATCGATTGAACAATTTCCGTCCGCCTGTCCGTCTGCACGCACTCTAACTTGCGTAAAATTGAAATATTTTGGTGACATTTGGTATACATGTTCCTATCCAGGCTGGGGCGGTTGGTAATGAAAATGGGTGACCACGCCCACTTTCCCCATATAGTAGGTATATGTATATCGAGTAACAAAATTCCATCCACGTAATAGTCTCAGGCCTTTTTAAAGAAAATGGGCAGTGCCACGCCCACTTATTAAGGGGCAAGTTTTAAAGGTTTTCTAAGTTATTTCTGGGCAAAAAAAAATTAAAAAAATAATTTTTATTTCTGAAATAAAAAATACATCACTGAAGGATTAAGCATTATTTTTGATAAAAAAAAACATACAACTCAATAAATAATGATTATTTTTGATTTTTACGAATATCGCTTAAAATTTTCCGATCATAGTGGATTCTATGCATGCTCTTTGCAAGTATTTGATTTTTTCCATTGAAAATATAACGAATAATGATTACTATGTGTCCCTGTTTCGAAACAATCTCTTCGTCCCTGCGAATGAAAAGAGCTATGTAAATTCTTCGAAAATTTTTTTATTGCATTTTTACTAACCCTATTCATTGCCCACATTTCTGCATTTCCAGTTTTATGTTGAAATTAGTATTCATCAATGTTGTTAAAAGAAAGGTGTTCAATTACATATATTTACCTATTGTTACGTATACAATTTTTTAAATACATTGAATATTTTTGAAAATTTTCTATATTTAATGAATCTAGATTTGTATCTGTTTGGCATGAAAGCGATTAATCTACATTTATACCCGTTCGGGAACAATCACACACAATTAGTCCCATGTGGACCAATTGTTCCCGAAAGAGATTATTCAGGGACAAATCTCTTTCGGGATTAATCGCAAATTTCTTGGCAGGGAGCATTCCTTGTTTGCTAGCAGCGTACACACGACTCGTGTGTGTATCCGAGTAGCTCCCTGGAGCTCGTGTGAGCATGACCGTACTAGACCTACAACTTGAGGTCTCGAAAAAAATATTTTTTCACTGTCACACAGTGTAATTGATATACTCATATTATGACGAAACTTGGTGTAGGTACACACTTTTATCACTTGTGGTAATACACGTGAAAAATTTTAGTGAAATCGGCTTAAAACCAAGCCTACTTTTTAACAAAGATATTTCTAGAATGACTTTTGTAACGTGCTATCTCTCAAACTTAGGCTTCCTTACTTGAGAAAAAATGGCCAAAAATAAGAAAATAGAAATTATCAAATGAATTTTATCAAAAATTTTAAAAATACCTAACGTAAGGAACTTCACAATAAACAATTATAATTATTGATAAAAAATCAAAAATATTAAGCCTTACTTTGATTTAGTATACAGATACATATGTATGTGATCAATACAAATTATATAAAATATCACTTTTCTTTCCTATAATACTAATTTTTTATTTTATCTCGAAAATTCCGGGGATAAATTCCAGCAATCCAGGGATTTTCGGAGTGTCAAAAAGGTCGGGATCGCGGGATTGGGATCCATAGTTAAGAGTTAACTAAAATTGATCTTCATTACAGTCACCCCAAACAATTATATGTACATACAAATACAAAACGTGTAAATAACTTGATTATCTCTACCGTGAACATATATAAGTGCTTTTTGAACACAATTTATTCCATTTCATTTGAGCAATTTCAGTATAAATATAGCAATCATAATGACTTCAACAATATTTTTTAAGCATTTTGCTATTGCTTTCGCTGTCGTTGGCTACATTCACGCCACTTTATCGCTGTCAGGTCGCATTTTGGGAGCCGAAGAAGCTGCAACCGGCCAGTTCACTTTCGCCGCATCGGTACGTTTGGATAGTGTACATGTTTGTGGTGGCAGCATAATTGGTACGCGACAGATTTTGACTGCTGCGCATTGTGTTGTCGATGGCAGTAACAAAGTGTAAGTAAAATAGAAGCGCTAAAGGTGTATCAAAATCTATCTAAAAAGTATTTGCTTTCAGTATCAACAAAAGTCGGCTTTCTGTGCGTGTTGGTAGTCTAAATCAGTATGCCGGTGGAAAGATCGTTTATGTGAGCGCTGTAACGGCACATCCCTTCTATGCATATTTTAAAAATGATATTGCCGTTTTGAAACTGGAAAGCGAGCTCACACCCAGTACCAAATTATACTTAATTCCAATTGCAATAAGCGGCGCTGACCAGCCATCAGTTGCTTCCGAGGTGATTGTGGCTGGTTGGGGTGAACAGTCCTCTGGCAATATGCCTTATAAATTGCAATCGACCAAATTTACTTTAGTCAGCGATGCGATATGTAAAAATGCTTATGCGGATGATGATGAATCGACATTCTGTTTGGCGCACAGCCTTAAGCAGGGAAGTTGTATGGGTGATGCCGGTAATGGTGCCGTGTATAACAACCGATTGGTTGGTATTAGCACTTTTATAGTGGGTGCTTGCGGATCCCGTTACCCGGATGTATTTGTAAATGTTTCGTTTTTTGCTTCGTTCATTCAAAATCAAATGTTATTATAAAGGGGTACAGTGAGACAGTTCGATTTCCCGATAATAAACAAAGAGGCCTATTATAATTATCGGTCAACAGGTTAACTGACTAATTTTGATCGTAGTGAGTAGTGAAATCAAATTCGATTTGTTCAATGCTATTACGACCAAAAACTTAAGATACACAGTTTCCAATCATCTGCATTGCTTGTGGATATGTTGCATGTCTCAGTTGCTAGCGGCGGGCGATCTTTAAGCATTCAACCGAAACTCAAATTTCACGACTGGCAACGTTTTGTTAATAATCAAAAAAATTAGACCTTTGACATTGAAAAAATAAAAAAAAAAGAATTACTTCAGATTGTATTTGCAATAATCGCTTAAGTCAAAAAATATGATTTCGAGATATATTGATTTTTATATTCGAAGGCGTTTCTTAACAAATCATAAAAGTCGATTAAAAATTATGGACCCAAAATCAGTGAGCCATCCACAATGTTACGATTGAATTAAGTTATAAGCATGGGGGTTTTACAGAAATATAGAGAGAGAATAACGTGGTATACATACATATATGTATAACCCGAAATCTTCCTAAGTCGACTTAAGCGGTTATTGCTTGTGAACACAGATTTATTTACACATTTATATCTATTGCAGGGCTGCTCACCTCATAGGCACTAAAAGCACAATTGTTTTTGTTTTGTACCGAATCATAGGCACATATACATATTTTCACTTCAAATATGAAAATAAAATTTTCTTTGCACTCACATAAGCACTCGGATATAAAAAAAATTTTATATGTATGTGCCTATGATTCATATTGAATGTGCAGAGCAAAGGCACTTTGTATAGAAGCTCGAGCACTGCCGTAAGAAATCGAAATTTACAATAACAAATGTGTAATGAAAAAAATATTCATAAAATTAAAGCACTGTAAAAAATTAGTATTCAAAAAATTTTCATATAAAAAAATAAAAAAAATTTGTATGTATGTGATACTACCATTTGAAAATAAATTCTAAAATAATATTTGATTGCAATTCATAAAAATATTTAAATGAGCAAAAAAATTTTTCAGTGCATATACAAAATTTGTAGATGTATTGAGTTTTGTACTTTCAATACGAGAGCGTTGAGCAGCCCTGATCTATTGTGTCTTAATCCAACTCGTAGTTTTGGAGATATTTCTTTTCTTCCAATCGGAAACTTAATTTGCACTTGATAAAGAAACATTAGGGTGATCAAATGTATGGAGTGAAATAGTATACATATATATCTTCAACCTCACCACCTAGGCCGATGCTAATATTGTCGAAGATACCAAATATAAATTGTTGTCCCGATCGGAGACGGTTAAAGGGTGTCACACAGGGTTCAAAATTAAGAGATATCTATGGAGACTCGAAATATTAAATTTAATTTTTTGTATATCTGATGCCCAAAATCGACATTTCTGCACCCGAGGATACCAAATATAAATTTTGGTTCCAATAGAAGATGGTTAAGAGGTGTCGCACAGCGGTCAAAGTTGATATTGCCATAAGTGACCCCTGTGCGACATACCTTAACACAGACCTGGGTAATATCAAGTACCAGTACGACTTGTGACAAGTACATTTTAAAAGAATTGTACTAGTACAAGTACAAGTACTTTCGGAATATTCATGTACTAGTACAAGTACAAGTACAAAGAATTGAAAAAGAATTGAATTTTTAGCAAATGAATGTATGTACAAATGAATGTACATTCAATTCTTTTCAATTACTTTGAAGTATTTGCTAAAAATACAATTCTTTTTCAATTCTTTGTACTTGTACTTGTACTAGTACATGAATATTCCGAAAGTACTTGGTACGGACTCATTACTTCAAGATCAACATATAAAGTATTTAAGTACGTAATAGTCCAATTACTACTCAGTATTACCCAGGTATGCCTTAACAATCTCCGACCGGTACCAAATTGTATGTATATTTGGTATCCTCGACTATAGCACTATCGATTTTGGGCTTTAAATATAAAAAAATGTGACGTAATTTTCTGGCCTTTATATCGTAATATGAATTTTGACACCTGTGCGACACCCCTTATCCGTCTGCGATAGGGTTCAAAATTTGTATCGAATATCTTTAAGTGCAGCACTATCGATTTCGGGCATTAGATATAAAAAAAACAATTGAATTTTTTGAATCCCCATAGAGTTTTCTAACGTATGACCCCTATGCGACACCCCTTAACCATATCCGATCGGGACCAAAATTTATATGTTACCGGTGTAGGAGGTGACACCCCAGAAAATCACTACTCTGCTTTTAAGGACCACCCTAATAAACATATTTATAGCTTCATTAAATGAAGGTGTTAGGGGCCCGCATTTGAATTATACCTGGGATTTCTACCTGCGGCCCTGATTTACTCAATAATAAATTACTCTGATAACAATATCTAATCAACAAAACTATCGAGAGTCAAAAAAAAATAGTATGGATAGTTTTTTACTGTTTTTAATGAATATGTCACTGCGTTAAAATGAGGTATGGTTTTGCTTAAATTTTTGTTGCAGTCTTTACTTTTATTATTAACATAAAATATTAAATAAACAATAACATTAAAAATAAAAAAAATCAAGTAAGAAATAAAATACTTCACGTAGGTATGTACATATGTATATAGAAATAAAATATTGCAATTAACTTCAAAAAGTTACGCGGTTTCAACCATTTAGTGCCGTTTTCACCGCTAAAGGCAGAAGAAAAGGGAAACCTCCACTGCACTGTGTTGGGAATATCAGGTAAAGATTGACTCGCCCTCTCTTGGGATTTCCAATTGGTGCCAGGCAGCACAAAACAACCCAGATTTTATGGCGAATAATTTTCTAGAACATTTTAGTTGTGTTGTGTTTCAAAAACGGTTAAAAACAGTCATATTCTTGGAGGTTAGAGGGATAAAGTCTACTACAAAGAAATTGCCTAGGTATTAAATTCTGTAAAAGAAATGCGAGCACAAAAACTTCATTTGAAATCAACTTTTGTCAGATATTTTCGATAAAGTAATTGCACCACCAGCTAAGATTATAAAAGAGTGTTTGTTTTTAAGGGGCTTTTATAAGCTGCACTATATGTATGTATACACTGAATAGAAGTTTTTCAGTGTGAGAGTTTATGTACACCCTGTAGTGAAAATCTCTAGTTCTGAACTAGGTCGCTTCTAGTGCATTTTTCGCTAAATCTCTTTTGCAGGTTATCAACTGGCGAATTTGACACACTTCATGCAAGTGGTGAGATGGCACACTGGCGAGCGCGGGTTCGCATCCTGTCGGTGTCGGGGCGGATGATAACTTTTATTTTTATTTTAGTTTTTTTTAACCAATATTTTTTTTTATTTTTTATTTAATAAAAATTTACAAAAATATTTAAAAAGTAATAAAGTAAGGGCAGAGTTATGTACCTATGTATGTACAATGTAGGTCCTACATATCTACTTGTTTGAGCTTTCTTAGTCATGGGCAACCAAAATAAAAAAAACTAAAAAATTAGAATAATGGTTATTCTTGAATTTAGTGCAGAATCCATGAGATTTATTATAATAAATAATAATACACTGGCGCTGCTATAACTCTGACGAATTTTTTAAGCACCTTCTCTCCCAATTGGAGGTGTGATCCTTAGCTTTTGTTTTTCCTACTAATTGGGTGGACCTACAGTTTTACGCCCGAACGGCGAATGCATTTTTTGTGAGAAGCTTTTTCATGGCAGAAATACACTCGGAGGGTATGCCGCTCACTGCCGAGAGGGGACCGCTCAATAATTTGGCTTTAAATAATTAGACAAATTTTTTGGTCTTTGTCCAGACTGGGGTTAGAACCCGAGATTCATAAATCGCGGTCGCTGTTGAGTTGGTGTTAGGAGCCAAGTTTAAGAACCGATCTTGATATTCATACCTTTCATGAGAATGAAAAGGTATTATAACTTTGTCGAAAGTACCAGAAGGAAGCGTGGGGGACCCACCAATATATATACCGATATGATCACGAGCTGAGTCGATTAAGCCGTCTGTCCGTCTGTGTGAACGCAAACTAGTCCCTCAGTTTTTAAGATATATGAATGAAATTCGGAATACAGGTATGTTTTTATGTGCAGCTGATCATTTGTCGGAATCGGCCGAATTGGACCACTATAACATATAGAAAAAAACCGATTATTCAGATATACATGAAAATTTTGAGGTGTAATTTCTGCATAACTTCCCCATTTAAATAGCTAAGGACATGAAACTTTGAAGTATTTCTACCCATGTTGGCCCAAACAAGGTTAGCGAAAATTGTCAAGATCGGACCACTATAACATGTATCTCCCATACAACCGATTGTTCAGATATGGATATTTTGGGGTATAACTTCTACATTTTAACAGATAATCATGAAACTTTGAAGTATTTGTACCCAAATCGGCCCAAATAGTGTTACCGCAAACTGTCAAGATCGGACCACTATAATATATAGCTCCCACACAACCGATTGTTCAGATATACACATTTTGTCGTATAACTCCTCCATTTAAATCATATCCTTCCATAAATAACCGACAGAATTGAAATTATAAATTATACTAAATCAGGCTATGTAGGTAACTTTTCATTTCCCCACTCATGAAAGGTATGAAGTCTTCGGTACGGCCGAAGATAGCCGCGCTTATACTTGTTTTTGTTTTAAATTCTTACAACAACCGCCAAGAAGTAGTTACATCTGTACTTTTATCAATTATTATGGAATAATATTGGCGCTGCACATTGGTAGATTTTCAAGTTTTATGCAGCCAAAATTGAATTTTGTGAAGTTGTTACAATTACAGAAAAAACATACCCACATATTGGAAATAATAATTCATCGCTTTTTTCCCGACCCCATACTCTGGACTTGCTCCCAGATGGTCGAAACTTAGCATATCTAAAGTTAATTTTTTAGTTTTTTTTTACATATTTTTAAGTGCTAGTTTCAGCGTGAATATTTATTATTTAAAGCATTTCATTTAAGTAGTCGTGATGGATTGTAAATCTTCAAGTAATTATTAACACTTTTCAATAATATCCTTGATTTCCAATAATTCTAAGTTTATAGTTTTAAGCTTTTAAAGTTGGGATATTTAAAAAAAAATGTTTAATTTTTTTTTGTGTTCAAAATTGATTTTGATATGTTGCTCTGTCAGACTCAGTCACATTAACCCTTGGACATGATATCTAGTACAATTAGAATTTTTCCGACAAAAAATTACGTCGCACAAAGCCGCACTTCACTACTATATACAGGGTTTTTCATATATTAATTTTCTTTTTTGTGTTTTATTTTTGATTTTAATGTTTATATTTCTAACGCATATCTTGGTTAATGTAGGTGATGCTAGAAAGTAACCGAGATATTTATCACCGATTATTGTTAACTTTTTAGGCAGTATTTTTAGTATTTCCAATTTTTCAATGTCAAGGAAATACTTATCATAAAAAGGGACTAAGAATTCTAAAGCTACATTTTTTGTAGAAGGTTTTTGAGTATGCAATTTTGCAGCCTTTGTACTCTCCGAGTGTATTTCGCTTCTCACGAAAAATGCATTCGCCGTTCGGAGCCGGCATTAAACTGTAGGCCCACCCAGTTAGTGGGAAAATAAAAGGAGCACACCTCGAATTGGGAGAGAATCTCGGCCATAAAACTCGTCAGAGTTATAATAGCGCCATTGTATTATATTAAATAATATTTAGCACTGCAAAAGCGGCCTTTTTGTAAGTTGGTGTGGTCATTCCATAGCTGCGAACGATATCATTAAAATGGGTTCGATTCGATTTTTATTAACTGTTATCGTTAAAAAAAATTTACAAGGAGAGCAGTCTTATCTACAAAGTACAACACTTCTGATTCCATTGATTTATAATATGTACATATGTATATAGATTGATAAGATTGTTTTTAATTCAATCCAACTGCTTATAAAAGCGAACAAGATAATCTAGTTAGTATTTCACTCGTTTAATAACAACTGCATAGAGCTAGATATGCCTAATATATTATCCATTTTAGCGCTCTGTTTTGGGCTGATACCATTGAGTAGCGCTAAATCCCTGATCAATGGGCGCATTGTTGGTGGTGTTGGTGCCGTAGAAGGAGAATATCCCTACCAAGTGTCCCTACGAAAAAGTGGGTCGCACATATGTGGCGCATCCATCATCAGTAATAGATTTGTACTTACAGCCGGACATTGTGTTGGCTATGAAGATGAGGGGGTTTCTATTATGTGTAAGTAAGTAATAGCTTCCATAATGATCACAACCCTGCCATACTTAAACGTATACTATTCACAGTAACGAACCTAAGGATTTCACAATTCGTGCCGGCTCTAATAATCGTCTCACTGGGGGGGTGATTAGTAAAGTCGACGATATTATTGTTCATGAAGATTATGCCAATTTTTTGCACGATCTAGCATTACTGCGCTTAGAAACGCAACTTATTTTTTCAAATAATATAAGGGCCATCCCTTTAGCTAATAACGAAGTACCAACAGGCGATGAAGTAATTATATCGGGTTGGGGGCGTCTAACGACTTTTGGCGATATACCCACAAAATTGCAATGGAACAAGGCTGAAGTGTTGTCGAGGTTATCATGCTTATCTAAAATCGGTATGTATAGTGATGCTCTACTTTGTCTTGCACATCCGGCCGACAATGGTGCTTGCTTTGGCGATTCTGGTGGTCCGGCAGCTTACAAAGGAAAACTGGTGGGCGTGGCGAGTTTTGTAGTTGGCGGTTGTGGCAGTGCATCTCCTGATGGCTACGCTAAAGTTTACAATCATGTGGACTGGATAAAAAAATATGCAGATTTACCTTACCAAATCCCATTAAAAAAATCTACTTTCACAACAGACAATTTCTTTCTTGCAAACTTAGACTCATTAATATGTATGAACGAAACAATATAAGCACACTTCACGCCTAAAACTCCCATTCAATGTACGAAATAAACTGTTTTGGCTTTAAAGCATGCAATGCAAGAAGGAGTCGGTTACACACAACCAAGCAAGCAAATATACAGCTGAAGCTAATGAAACGTGTTAAAAAAATTATAGCTTAAAAAACCTAAAAAAACACGCTTAAAAATCGTACTAAAAATTGAGAAATATGTAATTTAATTAGAAACAAAATGATGAACGAAAATATAAGTATTTAAGGAAAAGCGTCGGGTGCTCAGTATGTCAAAAAATATTTTAAAATCGGTGTTTTTTTACTATTTTTATTTTGACTTTTTTGAGATTTCATATATCACTTCGCAACTAGGTATATTTTTGTACTAGTTATACGAAACGAATATTTTCAAGTTAAAATATTACTGAGCACCCCAAGCTTTTCCTTAAATACTTATATTTTCGTTCATCATTTTGTTTCTAATTAAATTATTTCTCAATTTTTAGTACGATTTTTAAGCGTGTTTTTTAGTTTTTTAACCCATTATTTATTTTTAAATTTTTTGTTAAATTTTTTATCAAAGGATGTTTTATGCGGACGCAAGAATAAAAGTAAAAAGAAGTCTGATGAAGAGATGTGGTGATCTCCGAAATAGATCCACATATATATGTATGTATTTATGACTTCTACCAAAAATATTAATTTTACACATACATTTTTTCCTTATAAAAAAAACATTGGTCATAAGAGCTCAAAAATGAAGCCTAAACGAAAAGATATCAATTAGTATCTACTATGTGTATCGAAGCAAAACTATTTCGGTTTTTAATCGGAGATATGCTCTTCTTTATTTGCCTGTGCACATTCACAATGAACATTAAGTGCTCCAAAATATTCTCATTGTCCTATAATCACTTCCATATTTTCTTGTATACCAAAAATAGTAAACAATTTCTTGAAAATAAAAATAGCCAAACACATGTGAAAGTTACCAAGAAACCAACAGCGAAAAAATAACCTATTTTGGTAATTACCAAGTTCGGCAACCCTGCTATAAATAGAATTTGAACAAACGAAAACACAAAACCAGTTCTTGCTTTGCATACGTATGTATGTACATTAAGCCGTATCACGTTATATGGACAAAAAAAAAGTTTAGTGTGTGTCAGTTTTATTTGAACACTTATGTCGAAAAAATATTTTTAGTGTAAAAATTTTTTTTAGGCCCGCGTTAAAAACAGCTAAATCGCGTTTTTTGTAATAACTTCCTTATTTGATGTCGGATCTCTATGATCTTAATGTCGCAGAAAAGGTCTCGCTCAGCACTATATTTGGCCCATATAAAGTTTCGACCTCAAAGGTTGTCCTGAGTTTTACCTTTAAAAATTTTGGAGTTACTATCCCTAGATTTTTTTATTTTTATCACTAATACAAAGCTCTCAAAAAACCATGAGGAATCCCCCAAAGAAATTCTAGCCTTTATTCACAAACAAAAAAGTTATAACGTTATAAAATGAAACACTTGTTTTTTTTATAAAAAATTACCACAGAGGAACGGCGAAACACGTCAACTTAATTTTTGGCTCCAGATTACGATGGCGTTTTTAGAAGTGCAGTGTATGCACTCCCATTTTCGAGATATTTAAGAAAACATTTTCAGTTTTCACATACAAAGCGATCCGATGTGGGGGCGTATGAGTAACTATTGTTGAGGTAATAAAAATAAAGAAAAGGGGAAAAACTATACGTACATAGTATATGTATATAAAATGCATATGAGAAGGAAGAGAATTCCCTGCACATAAATTCCAATTTGTTTTAAACGTTCGAAACCTGCACTGAAAAAACAACGTACCCAGATTATGGAAAAATGGGAATGTTTCGGCGCTTAAGACACATTTTCATTGTTTTGATGTACAATTTTCTTTAAATCAAGGAATAAAAACAATGTTTTGAAAGAAAATTTTATTCAAAACAATGAAAATATGTCATTGGCGAATCATTCTCATTTTTCCATAATCTGAGTAATTTTTTTTTGAGTGTGAGCAAAGTAATATAAGCGACGAAGAATTCACTTTCAGAGCTCTGAAACTGCTTTCATAAATATCTCTAAATTTGGAGGACATCGTCATTTTTGGTCTCGGTTATCATAGATAAGAAGATGTTTTGGGGATTAAAGTAAAGTGCGTTGTTTTCAATTGTAGGCTGAATAATTAACTGCATTTCTAGGGGCAGACGACGCATCCAGCGCAAGTATTGATAATACATTTAGACTTCCGTTGTCTCTTCTTAGGCGCGTATAATTTTACAACGAACTATAGCAGTTTTTCTAAATAACTTGGATGATTTTACGATACGCACGGATGCAGAAATCGTGAAGCCGTTGTAAGCCAGCGCGTTGTGCTTAGAGATCCCACTTGAATACTTACCAAATCTTCACTACAGCCATTATCATTCAATATAAATAACGTTGATCAGCACGAATAGTCCAATCATCAATAATTTTTGGCATATCATGTATCCAGTATTGGTAGCTGTTCCATCGCGGTACAAGATTCTCAAGTCAAGCGAGGACTTAGAATACTTTTTAATCAAAAACTCATACTATATGGCGTTACTGCCTCATATAAATAAGAACTTGGGATAATTTTTCAAAAAACAGGTTCTCTGATTTTAAAACGGTATAACTTTTTTGTTTGTGAGTAAAGGCTACAACTTTTTTAGCGGAGTCCTCATGGTTTTTTGAGAGCTTTGTATTAGTGATAAAAATAAAAAAAATCTAGGGATAGTAACTCCAAAATTTTTAAAGGTAAAACTCAGAACAACCTTTGAGGTCGAAACTTTATATGGGCCAAATATAGTGCTGAGCGAGACCTTTTCTGCGACATTAACATCATAGAGATCGGACATCAAATAAGGAAGTTATTACAAAAAACGCGATTTAGCTGTTTTTAACGCGGGCCTAAAAAAAAAATTTTACACCATAAATATTTTTTCGACGTAAGTGTTCAAATAAAACTGACACACGCAAACTTTATTTTCGTGATACGGCTTAATGTACATGCCGTTATTTTCATTACATTTGCAAATACAACAACAACAAAACAGAAAGCTTGTTACTTATTGGCTTGAATACGTGAGTGAATTGAAATTCATAGAGGCTATTTCGACGAAACTTAAAAGAAAGGTAAAAGAAGGTCCCATTATATGATGTCGTTGGGCTGAATCTCATGTTGATGTCGTTTCGAATCCGGAGGAGAATAGAAATAATAGAGCGGAGAACACAATAAAAGTAAAGTGAATGTTTAAAAAAAAATTAATAATTGAGTTAAACGTTGCAACTTTTAGGATGGGATGAAGTTACATACATACATACATATAGGTGAAGCTAATAAAAGCGTGTTAAAATAAGACACTGTGAAAAACTCCCATTCAGTGTATGAATACACACGCTTTTGCGTTAACTTACGCAATGCAAAAAGGACTCGGCTACATAAATGCGTACAAGCAAACATGCAGTGAACTACACAGCGTATACGTAACTTGTTTACACACATATATACATACATACATACCCTGCAGGGAACTCAATAACTAATGAGCAAAATTTCTAGTTCCGAACTAGCGAAAAGGTGTCAAAAAGGAACTAGCTCTATTGTAGGTAGACTCTCACCAGTTCAGAAGGAATTGACAAAAAGTTCATGTATTTTTTTCGTTCACCCATTTGCATATTTCTGCAATTCTCAGATTGTTAGTGAAGTATATAGTATAAAGAGTACAATTTACATCTTCAATTGATGAAATGTTCCTCTAATTATGCTTTTCCGATCCCACAGTCTTATTTTTAATTTTTTTTATTTTATTACTTTTTAAATATTTTTTTACATTTTTAATTAATAAATAAAAAAAATAATAAAAAAAATTATCATCTGCCTCGATACCGATAGGATTCGAAACCGCGCTCACCAGATTGATTGTCACACGCGTTAGCCAATGGACCATCGCGCCACTTGCATGAAGAGTGTCAAATGCTGCACTTAAGCGGCAGTCGTAAAACTGTAGAATTTGTAGTTACTTTTAGATAGTTCAGAACTATAGAAATTGTGCCATTAAACGAACTAGTGAAAAGTGTAGAATTTAGTACTAGTTCGGAACTATCGAAAATGTAGTGCAGAGGGTGACAATTGACACCGCCTAGGACATCGTCGTGTTAAATTCGCCAGTTGATAACATGGAAAAGAGATTTAGCTCGCACTAGTAGTGTCGAAAAATGTACTAGAAGCGACCTAGTTCGGAACTAGAGATTTTCCCTACAGGGTACATACATCCATACATGCATACATACATACAGGTGAAACTAATAAAAGCGTGTTAAAAACATTCGCATGCATAAAGAAATCACTGCGAAAGGCAAATTGCAATACTTTTTTGTTGTTGGGGTAAGTGGGAAAAATTAAACAACTTTTGCTTTTACATGGCCGTTTTAATTCTAATAATTATTTTATGTGAATTTTTTATGAGCTATTGGCCAGTTTATAATTAAGAAAAATTGAAAAAATTTTTTTGGTCCCCTCATCAGACTTCTTCCAGCGGCCTCAACCGAGAATCGAACTTAGGTCGTTCGATTGGTGGTCCAATGTCTATCCCATTGAGCTACCACCGCCGTCAGCTTTGTTTCGCTTAAATTTAAATTTTCCTTATATTACAATCCACATACCAACAACAGTAGCTTAATGGCACTCTGTCTTTGCTACCTAGTATGTTGGTGCGATTGTGTGTTTTGTTTTGTACAAAGTTCTAAAGCTATTAACAAGCAAAGCTTTTAAGCTTTAACCCTTTGTCAGGTGCAATATGTTGGCTGTTAATTTTGGATGCAATGTTCCATTTAAAAACATAATATAAACACACAATTACATTGTTTATACATCTGGAAATAATGGAAAGGCTATTAGAGATGTGAACAAGACATAAATGGTGATTTTCGAAAATTTCGATACCTTACCACGCCCACAATTTTTCGAAAATGCAATTTCTAAAAATGAGGTTGTGTTTGGGTAGGTAAGATGTACATACCTATATGCAAAATTCCATCAAATTCTGAGGAGGTCGGGTTCAAAATGTTCGTTTTTTTCAGCCTTTATATGAAATTCCTCAAATGTAAATACCAGACATTGAAAATAATTGTTAACAATTTCAAAGGTTTCGAAAATAACAGAAAATCTTAGACAAAAACTCTAACAATAGCTCTGTTCAATAACAAAAAATTGTTACGAATTTTTCGTAAAAAATGACAGCTCTCCATATGAAAATGACAGTTTTTATGAAAAATTCGTAACAATTTTTTTTATTGAACAGAGCTAATCTTTGAAAAACAAAAATCCAAAGACAAAAAAATCATTATTTTCGTCTTAGAGAAAACCTTATTTCTTGATTTTTCCTGTTATTCACTGATATCTATTTTCAAGAGAAAAAATTTCAGCAAGAAATAAAAAATATATATATATATCTATGTACATACCCTGTAGGGAAAATCTCCAGTTCCAAACTAGGTCGCTTCTAGTGCATTTTTCGCCACTACTAGTGCGAGCTAAATCTCTTTTCCATGTTATCAACTGGCGAATTTAACACGACGATGTCCTAGGCGGTGTCAATTGTCACCCTCTGCACTACATTTTCGATAGTTCCGAACTAGTACTA
The DNA here is from genome assembly GCA_960531455.1 of Urophora cardui. Classification (NCBI taxonomy): domain Eukaryota; kingdom Metazoa; phylum Arthropoda; class Insecta; order Diptera; family Tephritidae; genus Urophora; species Urophora cardui. Next base: position 83,017,934 of record OY482671.1, on the reverse strand, counting down.
AATTCTACAGTTTTCACTAGTTCGTTTATTGGCACAATTTCGATAGTTCTGAACTAGCTACAAGTACCTACAAATTCTACAGTTTTACATCTGCCGCTTAAGTGCAGCATTTGGCACACTTCATGCAAGTGGCGCGATGGCCCACTGGCTAAAGTTGGAAACCCTCACCGACGTACGTTTCCGTGTTCCATTCGTAGAGAATTCAAGCAAAAGTCAAACCCGTAGAAACGCTGCTCATAACCATAGAAACGCTGTTTATTTTGTTTGTTTACATGGATACAATGTTGCCATTTTGTCGTCATTTCACTTTCGTTAGCTAACTTTATTATTCCATTACATCTTTTTTTTTGAAATTTGTTAACAAAACTAGAAGTAAACAACTGACCATAGTTCACCTTTTTACAATCAATAATTTTCTTTTAATATTTTTGGTTTTTTTTTTAATAATTTTATATTAACAAAATAAAAATATATCATTGATACGAAAGGCTCGGACGGCAACACTGACTTCAAAGAGAGTAGTCAGCTGACACGTTTCCACGGAAAAAATCAAAACGATTTTGCTTTCTACGTAACGTTTTCCGTAAACGTAGAAATTCAATGTCGGTGAGTTTGCGTTAACATGGCATTCCCATAAGCTAGATCGTGTCAGCTGACACGGTCTACGGGCTGCCGTCGGCGAGTGGTTCCACTATGAAGCGCTTGACAATCAATCTGGCGAGCGCGGGTTCGAATCCTGTCGGTGTCGAGGCGGATAATTTTTTGTCTTATTTTTTTAATGTTTTTTTATTTTTTTATTTAATAAAAATTTACAAGAATATGTAAAAATTAATAAAATAAAGGAAATTTATAATAAGCCTGAGGGATCGGAAAATCATAATTAGGCAAACATTTCATATCATTAATTGAAGATGCAAATTGTACTCTTTATACGATATACTTCACTAACAATCTGAGAATTGTAGAAATATGCAAACCCGACGGCAAATGTATGAACGAAAAAAATACATGAAATTTTTGTCAATTCGAAATGGCATACAAATCAAAGTGTGTCTTATAATGGTGATTCAATTCACTCCTTCTGAGCTGGTGAAAGTCTAACTTCAATGGAGCTAGTTCCTTTTTGACACCTTTTCGCTAGTTCGGAACTAGAAATTTTGCTCACTAGTTATTGAGTTCCCTGCAGGGTACATTCAATGAAGATTTTGCAAATACATACATAAGTGTTTTTATATTTCTCAACATGTGAGATTTATTTTGAAAAATAAAATATTTTTGTTACCGAAAGACCAAAAAATCTACTCCTCATAACTTCGGAGGATTAGCAGCGATCAGAATTATCTACGCGAGCGGGCATTGAAACCTGCACTTTAACGGTGAGTTATTTATATATGTATGTAATGCAAGCTTTGTATTTAACCACTGCACCACTGAGGCTTTTGTGTAAGTTGTTGGATTTTTGCCACTATTGCCAGTTTCATTCAATTTTACTGCTATGCGTACATGGTTCTCATGTGATCAGCGTTGCCGAATTTTTTTTAAAGAAAAATCGTAATTTTTCAAATACAAAATCATTATATCAGCGAAAAAATCGTCAATATCTTGTTTCTTTCTCATCTTTCTGCCATAAAATTTTAATGATATATCTTTATATTTGACAGAGATATCGCTTAAAATGTTTTTATTAGGTCACTTTATAAGACCCATATATAAAAGTGGGCGTGGCCGTCAACCGATTTTAAAAATTTTTCGTCCAAACATTTGCCTAAGTAAGTAAATCACGCGTACCAAATTTCATCGATATATCCTCAATGGTTTCTGAGTTATGGCTTATAAAACCCTCAATGTTTGACCCTTAATAAGTGGGCGTGGCACCGCCCATTTTCCAAAATTTCACCAAATTTCTTCATAGGGGCCTGAGCTCAACACGTGGGTAAAATTTCATCGCTCTAGCTATATTAGTGGCTGAGATACCAAATTTCCGATTTTTTCTATATAGGAAAAGTGGGCGTGGTCATGGTCCGATTTCGCCCATTTTCAATACCATCCGTTCCTGTCTTGATACCAACTTACATTTCAAATTTCATCAAAATATCTCAATTTTTGCGCGAGTCATCGTGCGCACAGGCGGACAGACGGACGGACGGACAGACGGACGGACGGACAGACGGACGGACATGGCTCAATCGATTTCTGTTTTCACCCTGATCATTTTGATATATATAAGTCTATATCTGTCTCGATTATTTCATTCTGTTACAATCCACCGTTAGGAAATCAAAACTATACTACTCTGTGTACTAGTACAGCTGAGTATAAAAAAAATCAGAATATGAAAGCACTGTAAAAAATTTGTATTCAAATAATTTTCATATAAAAAATAAAAAAAAAATTTGTATGTGTGTGATATTACCATTTGAAAATAAATTCTAAAATAATAGTGGTCTTCATCTAAAGTGATAAAGTAATAAGTTTTTAAAGTTTATCAGTTTATCCGCATTTTTACATGAAACCACCTTGGTAAATAATTTTTTAAACTCTTGTCAGTGTCAACTTGATTAATAAATAAAAAAAAACCCAACATAATAAACAAAAAAGTGCCGAAGGAAACCACAATTTCTTCTTTTAAATTGAAAAAGTAAAACTGACAATGTATCAGACTTGAGTTTTACCGAAATTTATAAATTTACGCAACAAAATCGTTCGGTAAAGTGATAAACTTTGCTTAAATATATTTTCATACAAATTTTGACAGATAATTTATTACAATTAATATTTTATCAACTGGCACGCAAAACGAAAATTGGGAGTCGATTTTGCTTAATACGCACGCCGATCAATTTCGGTTACTCCCATAGAAATTGTATGGGCATGAGAAATTTTTGACAGTAAATTGACGGCGTGTGTCGATATTAGGTTGCATAGTAAATTGTTTTCAACGTGCAAACAAGCGACAATCAAGCTGGAGTTATAGGTACTTAACGTAGCATGAACAAACTCACTCAAAATTTCTGTTCAGTGGGGTTTGAGTACATTTGATTACGCACACTTACGGCCTTATTCCGGTGTGGTAACATAATTTACTTTACTGGTTAAATAAAGAATCTGGTACTTTAAACACTCCTTTCGTATTCTGGCAGCAGAAAATTAAGTTACCACCTCAATACGTGGTAACATTTTGTTACCATTTTCAGCCCGATTCCATTCCGTTCGTATGGAAATGCTTTGACAGCGTTACCATTTGTGCCAGAATACCAATTGAAAAGACGGTAACAATTTTCAGCAACATAAATTACCAGTAAAGTAATTTTCCGGTAACGCTCGGAATAGCAGTGTTAGCGTAACATAGAAGTCAGATAAATTTAGATTTTTACGGAGCGCGCATAAAGCGGCCCGTTTCTCAACTTGTTCCATGCTACGTTAAGTATCTATAACCCCAGCTTCACTCTCGATGTTGCTACGCCACCATTTTCAGCCCGATTCCATTCCGTTCGTATGGAAATGCTTTGACAGCGTTACCATTTGTGCTAGAATACCAATTCAAAAGATGGTAACAATTTTCAGCAACATAAATTACCAGTAAAGTAATTTTCTGGTAACGCTCGGAATAGGACTATGCGCTTAGAGCATAAATCATCTAGTAAAGAAAGAGCGTAAAGGCCTAATTAGCGGTACTTCGCAGAACGTCGCACAACTTGCATGCATTTAGTACGTATCCGATTACCCAAAAATTAGCACAACTTATAGAAAATTAGCGATCTGTTGAGTTTTGATTTTCAGGTACGTTTTCTTATGTGACATTTCAATTGGAGTGATGCCAATAGCAAAGGATTGTATAAAATACATTTTAGGGGAACTCTCAGACACTAGTAATGTGGATTTTTGTTCTTGGATAATTAAATTATATCTAAAAAGCAATCAAATTATTATTATTGCTATTAAATTAACACATATTATATTAGCAAAATATATATATTTCTGTCAAATTTCAATAAAATTTTCTGATAAAAAAAAAAACACCTTTACATAATGAAGACCAACTATCAGCTCTTTTGTACATTAAAATGCATTACCATCTTTGTGAATACCCCACACGATAGAGTTGGTTACTAAAACTTATTCAGTGAATTTGGAAGCGGAAAAATAAGTTGAAAAATTATGTAAGTAAGTATGCATAATTTAATTATATTTGTAATAAAAACTTTCTAAATAATACTTTACTATATTTTTAGAACATGGATGGCGAGCGGTTGATTCAATAATTTCAAGCGGTTGCCTAATCAGCCATACGTTTACAAAAGTTGCGTTAAGTTGTGCTAAGTATGGGAAGTTGTGCGAAGTATCGCTAATTAGACCTTAACGTGTCGGTGTGATTTGAGCGCAGAATTGCGGACCACTGTTTTAAGGCCAAAGGCAGATCGAAATGGAAGATGAATGAACTGTCATTCAATGTACACACATATGTATAAATTTGTGAAATGCATGTAGGTATACATATATGTACAACGTAATAGACAACTAGTAACCGTAAATATTGACGATTGATTGTTGCCGACAAACTGCTATGACTTGTAAAACTCGTTAATCCAACTTCTGCTCGTTCGTCTAGCTTTTCTTGTGTGCAGTTACTTTCCACCGAAATGGAAATATTAAAAAGCGTTTAGCCGGCGAAGGCAAAAAATCCACTGCTATATATACATATGTACATATGTATGTACCTACATGAATATGTGCACTGAACCAAATATTACATACATATGTACATATCTACGTACCCTACCGGAACACTGATAGTCATTTGATTGATCATATGATGATCAGTGCTGACAGTTTAACTATCAGCGCTCAGTACAAAGTTTCTATCATTTTCTTTAGGCGGATAGCACAAAAATGATCAAGAATTGTGTACGTGTGAGTTTTTATCTCCCTCTAACAAATTTATAATCAAGTATACACCTGTACTCTTCACTCTCATGCTATTTTTTGGATCAGTGCTGACTGTTAAATTATCATCAGTGATTGTTCGGGAAAATTTGTCAGTACTGATCATAAACCTTTCACGACTGACAATTGTCTCAATATGCCAAAAATAATACATTGCTGTTTTTGTTTAGTACTGCGAAAATATTTATTTATTATAAGTATTCATATTTAAGTATTTATTTTACATTAAATAAAGTTGATTTTATTCTGAATGTTATTTGAGGCAGTGACAACGAATAACCTATACACATTTTAGGTTTGGATTTTATAAAAATTGTCATATTCTTTAAGAATGACACAATAAAAAATATATGGAAAAAGAATTAATATTTAAGTACTTATTTTACATTAAAAATAAAGTTGCTTTTAAAAGCTACTTATGTATGAACATATATCGAAAAAAAATTTTTTTTTCAACCCAAATTTTTTTTTTCATATACTTCTGCTGCGTTGATCTGTGGTGGCTTTTTGATAAGGCTGCCCGCTGCTCCCTTTCGAAACACAGCGCACCTTGTTCGAGCACGCCTAAAAAAGAAGAACGTTTAAAGAGTTTACAATGGTAAGTGGCAAATAGTACCTCGCAATATAGGATCAATCAGTGTCAAGCTCCCCAGCTGTTGTGGGATCGCCACATATTGCTGAGATTGTTGCTGTTGCAGCGCCGTAGATTGCTGTGGTTGCTGTTGTTGTGGGATCGCCACATATTGCTGAGATTGTTGCTGTTGCAGCGCCATAGGATGCTGTGGTTGCTGTTGTTGTGGAATCGCCACATATTGCTGAGATCGCTGTTGTTGTTGGATCGCAAAAGATTGCTGTGGTTGCATTACCACGGACTGTTGAAGTTGCTTTCCATTCACCCCGGATTGATATTTATGAGGGTCATTAAAACCAGTAACGTTAAATCTCCGTCTTTTAATAGATTGAGGAGCTATAATAATGAAATGATCAGTTAATAGTGCTATGTGTAACAGAAAATTTTATTATGAGTTGTTTTTCACTTACCAATTTCAGGTTGAGCGTCTTCCTCGATCCAGTCGTCGAAATTAAACGATTCGTTTGAACTCATGTGTAATAATATATATGTTATTTTTTTTTTATTTAAGGTGTCGGTTTTTATACTTATCTTTTTGATTTTTTGATAGGAATAATTAGCAAAAATGTAGCGCTTTTAAATTTTTCATCAGCGTCAGTTTGATTTTTTGGAATTTCAAAGAGCTAACGGTACTGCTATCATTTCTGCTTCATCAGGCAGTCAGTGCTGACAATTAATTAATGTGGGATAAACTATTCTTACACAGGTAAAATAATAATGAACTCAAATATATCTGTCTCACAATCTACAGAATGTCACAGTTTTCGTCAGTACGTAATCAGCACTGACATTTAGAGTGTGAGTGTGTTAGTAAAAAAATCAGGGATTGTCAGTATTTTGGTCATCACCTGATCAGCACTGAGATGTAGAGTGTGAGTGTGTTAGTAGAAAAAATCAGCGATTCCTGTAGGGGTACTTGTCCGTTGAGGTAAGGGAAAATGCAGCGCGGATTGAAAAGTTGCGTGCGAATTTACAAACACTAGAGTGCTGCCTCCTGTCGAAACTCGACAGATTATCTAGATGTTTTCTTATGATTAAGGTGCAACTATAGTTTTTGTATAATTGTTTGTTGTTATTGTCACTGCTAGTATTTTGTTGTTGTTGGTGTTGTTGTCGTGAATCGTCTTCACAATTCTCCTACCTAAGTACTTCTTTCTTTCTTTCTTTCTTTTTCTGCTCTTTTCTTTCCTACTTATTTTCTTTTATCCTTCTTATTACTTGACCTTGTGTTTTTGTTGTAGGTAGTGCTTTTACTACTTGTTTAAGTTTCTACTTCTTTGAAACTACACACCACGTCCAGCCAAATATTTTCACAATTGCATGGTAGGTTTGGTGAACACGCACAAACTCATGTATGCATGTGCATTGAAACCGCTCTGTTGTCTTCAAAAGCATACAACAACAACTAAACGGTAATTTTCCAAGGACTATTGTGGACGCATTTTCCAACCAATTTTTAAGAAAATTGGCGCAGTTCTATTTGAGAGCAATACCTTTCTAATGGCGTTCTTAGTTTTAAAATCAGTTCGGTAGTTTCGTCGGAGAAGAGGGAACAAACTTTATGTTAGCGTATTAATAATATGGATACATACATATGTAAGAGTAGCTGTGCAAACTACCGTTGCAACCAAAGTAGGATGGCGATTCATTTAAATAAGTTCCTTGTGTGCCGCTGCTGGTACGGTATTCGTGAATGGTTTGAATACTACAATCCCAACGTGCGCCTTTAAGCACTCGCACTAGCGCAGCAATTGAAATATTTTGATGAAATTCGTTGTCATTGTATGCTCCTGAGTACTTTTGTCCCACACATAGTACGTAAAATATAATGAATTCTCACGCCTTCCTGTTGATTAGAAACATTAAACTGTTTCTACTTTGGCGTGTATTGAAATTTTAGGTTATGAAAAAAAAATATTAAAACGTAAAATATCATTCACTATTAATAAAAAAAATGGCGTCACAGGAACATGGCGAAGATCTAATTAATCTCTACTTCGTTAATATGTATTTACTTATTCTTGGTAACTAATACATATGTTAATATTGTCAGCTAATTAGTTATACTTTTATTTTAGGAGAATAGCAAATAGTAGACATCATGACATTATCTCTTATGTTCTTTACTTGGAACAAAAATACGGTATTAAAGTAATATTTCATGTACCTACTATATAAAGTACATTAAATGTTTTTTAAGGTCTGTGCAAATTTTGAAGCTAATTGATGATGAAATCACGGCCTACTTGGAAGGAACCGATTTAGTTTTATCAGGAGACGATTTAGACGAAGATACAGATGCTATTCCTCTAGAATTCAGGACCGTAAAGGGCCGAAGACCATAATCAAAGCGACTCGGCTGAGAAAGGTGGGGACTGTCCCCACTCCATTAGGTTCTTCATCAGCGCTGGACTATTAGTAGTCATCTCCGTCGTCCTTAACAAGAGGAAGGAGCGTCAGAATGATCGTAACCATGATGATAAAAGAGGTTAATTATCTAGCCGTAATATAAGCATCTACCCAAGAAAATGATACTGACATTCGAGATATTTGGGTTAAAACATACTGGTAATATATTTTAATGACTTAATGCATCCTCTTTCGTACAGAGATAAAAAAAACACGGTACACTGAGAGAAAAAAAAATATATGGAGGGGTCAAAGAAATTGTTTACCTATTTTGAACACTACTTTCTTTGTTTTGAGTAAATTTTCCTTAAAACATGTTAAAAGGTTTATAAAATATTGTTGTTACATGCGTTACCATGGTTTCATATACTTGTTTTGAAAAAATTCATACATTAAAATAATGAAAAATTCTTTAAGCGCCATTCCATTCCCAACTTTCCTTGTTTTGAAGACTTGATTTCTATAATTTTGAGAAATTAAATTCCCATACAAATCCCCATGGCAACGAATTTGTTTGAATGTTTTTTTATGTTTTTTCCACATTTTTGAGAAAATTTACACAAAACAAAGAAAATTTTGTATTGGGACGAGTGTTCAAAATAAGGAAAATTATGTCTTTGATCGAGAGAAATTTTTTTTTGAGTGTATTTTGGAAAAAAACCGATAAATTTACTTCTGCTTCACTCCTGATCAAAGCTGGTTATTTATTTATTTTATTGCTGCCGAAGAAAGGTAAAGTTCTTCTTCAGTTACCGTGAAGAAAAATTATTTATTTTTTGTTTGTATTTATATGGCCGTTTTAATTCTAATAATTATTTTATGTGAATTTAAATGAGCTATTGGCCATTTTTTAATGAAGAAAAATTTAAAATTTTTTTTTTTTTGGTAGAAGTTATGGATCCATTTCGGAGACCACCACATCCCCTCATCAGACTTCTTCAAGCGGCCTCAAACGAGAATCGAACTTAAGTCGTTCGATTGGTAGTCCAATGTCTATCCCATTGAGCTACCACCGCCGTCATTGTATCGATGTTAGTCCTCGAAATTTGCATCCCTACATATAAAATATAATACAATTTTCGAACATGGGCGGTGTCACACCCTAATTTTTAAAGTTTTATCAGCCAATGGTTAACTCCGACATCTAAAATGACTTAATGAAATAAATATGTAGATATGTAAATGTTTAGTAACACACACGTTTTTAATTTTTAAGTTTGGAGTATTGCAATTAAAGTATACAGCTGAGTGTGTCATGTCCCTTTCCACTGACACTCAAATTTTATTTCATGTAGACCGTCCGCTTACGGAACCGTTGCGTTAAAAATCGAAATTCACTCACGGGCTTGTAAATGTTTAGTAACACACACGTTTTTAATTTTTAAGTTTGGAGTATTGCAATTAAAGTATACAGCTGAGTGTGTCATGTCCCTTTCCACTGACACTCAAATTTTATTTCATGTAGACCGTCCGCTTACGGAACCGTTGCGTTAAAAATCGAAATTCACTCACGGGCTTGCGTCGTTGTCTAACCACGCTATTACTAGAAATCATAAATACTATAATAGCCAATTACAGCAAATTAAGTCGTCAATATCAAAGCAGGCGAGAGCTAAATGTTACGTTTCTAAAATGAAAACTTTCAAAGGCCCTTGCCCGATAACAAAACTTTTACCCAGCAGTTGGTGATACCAAATACAAAATCTCTGCTGTGCATAAACGGCATCCAGAAAATCTGTATGTTAATAAAAAGCCTCATTGGCATTTTATAACGTTATAAGCATTTTAGCTTATTTCAAGCATGCGCACAATAAATAATCAAAAGCTTAAAGTTGTTTTTAAATTATATTCGCCCACAAGGATATGACGAACATAAAACAACAAACTAGGTATTGCCCTTCACATTGATTTCGTATTTTCTGACTCTCTGGCTTTTTCTGGTCACCCGTTGTCATGGCAACGCTTTCACTCTCAGCCTTTGGCTCTCTCTCAGCCTTCACCTTGACTACATGCAACTGTTCATCCGAATAATTAGAAAATCCTTGCCATTGACAATGGCTGTGTGCATTCAGCAGTAATATATCAGTTTTTATTTCATTTTATGCTTCCAAGTCAATACTACCTAAGATATACATACATACATACCCACCAAAAAATCTAAGCCTTATTTAAGAATTAAAATAGCAGATTTAAAGGCTTCCGAAATAAGGCCTGAAAATTATAAGGGTAGTCAATTTTTATGACGTAAGGCTTAAAATAAGGCTGATTTTCCTGTGTTGATGTCATCAGGCCATAAGTAGTACTCTCACTCTCTGAGAGCACACCTTATTCCAAAGGCATATCCGCCATGCGAAAAAAGGCCTAGATAAGTATTAGAGAGTTAGGAGCAGACAGAGTGAGCGCATAACAGAAGCAGAGCTGCCAGCGTACTCCTTATATATACCTGATTTGTCAACAATAAGCAAAACTTTTTTGGCGGGTATGTATACATACCTACGATATAGGGATGTGTGTACGTACATACATCGTCGCCCGGATAAATTAAAATCGTATGTTGCATTTAAAGACTTTTGGGAAAACAGGTTTGAAGTTCGGAATTGTATTTCTCCAAAACGTCTCATTAGATTTTCTCCGAAGTCTGGCAGAGCACTGCTAGGCCACAAAATTCTTAAATTATTTTAATTTTCTTATATGTATATTGTTTATTATTTTGGAATTTATAAAGGATTTTCTTCAGTTAAATTTTGTCGTATGTTATCTTTAGCAACAGTTTTGCAGGAAATTTGTATAACGTACGAGAAAATGTGCTCCCAATTTTAACCAAATTAAAGATTTTTTAAATTAGTTAAATATTGTATTTTATTTCTCATAAAAGTAAATAAATTAAATAAGTCACAGCAATTAAAAGCACATTAGAAATTAGACGAAATCGCTTGTGACCTTGCAAATACGACAAAATACTGCTCAATATCTCTTAAATTAAAGGAGGTAACAAATGGATAACGCCATTCGAAAGATCTTGATTAGTTTAGTATAACTGCATTATTAACTCAATTCGGCCCAAATATCACATACCTACGACAGTAATTTATCCGGGCGACGACATACATACATACATATGTACACAATTGTTGTGGGGAAAAATACAAAATATTTTGTTAAATACTTACCGCTTACCCCTTAAAGCTGATTCAACTAGTACGTAAATTCGCAATTTAAAGTTATTACTTTTTTGTTTCTGGCTTATCAGATAATTCGATTCACTAGCTTTGAATTCAGTATCACCACTTTTCAACTTATCAGATAATCCTTTGACATCTTGAAAGGTGGTTTAGTACAAATATACATATTCTATTTGTATGGGCGAGAAGCTAAGCACTCTACTCACATTTCTAGAGAGGCTAGTCTGTTCTCTAAAAAAAGCGCTGTAAATCCCAAGACTTTCGCAGTTAAATCAACAACTTTCCGCAGTTGAAATGTGTCCAACAAAGGCTCCGTTGTTGTTTCAAAGGGGCGAGCGTTATTGATTCAAATAACTTTGTATTTAAGTTAGCAACGAAGACTGTTGGAAAAATTTGTAACCTAAAAATAAATTTTTGTTTGCAATTTTCTCGGCATCTTCTCTTCATCCAGGTCCCAACTACAAATACATATGTACACTCGCCTTAAATGATTCTCATTAATGTGTTTGTTGGATTTCTTACGAAAAAATATTTTCTCACAAACAAATTTTAACAGCAAGAAGGTTTTTGAATCAAGAATGCCAGTCTTTAAATTAACTACGGTTTTCGATTTAACTACGGGGATTTTTTTTAGAGTATCGTTTGACCTATATGCAAAAAATATGTATGTATACATATATACTATATGATATAATCTGTCATGATTCGAATCAGGTTATTACGAATTTCAAGTTGCAGTGTTGCAAAGTAAAAGAATAGCACTTGAAAGTGCATAATTAAACACTTTTTGTTTCCTTAAACATTTTTTTTTGGTTAGCTATATGAAAATATACATATGTTTCTATTTACATATGTACGTATTTTATGAAAAATTTAATAATCTATTTATTTATCTCGTTCACCAGATATAATTTTAATAGCTGACACCAGGGTTGCAAGTAAACAAGCAAGTAGTTGTTTAGCAAGCTGGAGCGTTTTTTTCAAAGTCAAAGAAAATCACTAATATGTATGTAATGGTACTATTAGGCGACAATATGTACATATGTAAGTACATATGTACATATAAACATATATCATCGGCTTTGGTCGCAAACGTGCTAGCTTCATTATTTTCAGAAGGGACAAATTTTTAAATGTGTCCACGTTACTTCATTAGCTGAATATTTTTTTTATTTTAAAAGTCCGTTATTTTAAAAATAGTCGAGTTGGTGTTGTTGCTCTGAAGGTAATTTTATGAATAAGCGAGTATTCTTTTCATGCTTGGGTACGACAGAAATGCGCCTAGACTTATATATTTTTTTTGACTTAGCACATTTTCTTCGTTCGTTTTTGTTTGTTTTTTTTTTTATATGGACTTAGCACATTTTATTTAAACCTGTTTATAATAACTTCTTATCGTGGAAGAATTTTGTGGTTTTTTTCTTATATACAATACAGACTTATTTTATTGCTGTAAAGTAACTAAATAACAAAAAAAAAACTACTTATTTACCATTTCTAAAGAGAATCAATTAAAAATAAAGAACAAAATCGCTGGTAAATCATCATAATATTTTGGCGGTCCTTCGGTATGACTGATTTTAGAAATTGCAACTCTTCACATTTTGGGCAATTATTTTTCTCCTTTCTGAGTAAAGTGGCTGCAAATTCGAATACTCCATAGCTTCTATAATTTTATTTATTGTATGGGGAAGCCGCTTTCATTCATCAGAAAATCGAGTTTAAAGTATATTTAATACCACGAATATAAGTGACCTAAAGCGACCATTTCTTACACTTTTACACAACAGAAAGGTATTACAATTTAAAGATTCATAACTTAGTTTTTTTCTTTGCGAACCACTGCATAACAGCTCCTACGAACAATATTACGGTAATTTTTTGTATAGTAGTCAATCTACGTAAAAATTGGACTCTCCACATTTGCGACCTAAGCCGACTTTATGTAATAGGACCCTTACACAATCAATTATTTGACTAAAAGTGTCTATGCATTTTTCACACGTATACGTGTTTTTATACGTTTTGACCAAAATTAAGAACATTTGTTTTCCATCACATTTGATGTCCATTTGACGCACATCCCATATATGCGGTATTTCGAAAAATACACACAATATTATAATTCAGCCACTAATAAAGTAATACAAATAAGGAAATATGCTAAAATCTTAGAAAACTGTTAAAATGAAGAGTTTTCAACTTTTCGAATTTCGGCAGCAGGAAAATTCATTAACCACCGAATTTATACAAACATTTTTTCATACTTAATACATTCTTGTGAGTTCGCACTGTTGTATAAAAAAATTACCATTTAGACGAAAAATAGCACTTTAAAAATTGTCAAAATTTTTTTATTATATTTAGGCTGTGTGCCATTCGGTAGAAAAAAGGAAATTTTGACGTAAGGGAGTAAAGGTAAAATTTTGACATTTTGTAATTACATACATACACAAGTAACACAAATATTTAAAAACAAAATAACATCAGATCATTACATGGATACATACACTCAGCAAAAAACGCACGTAAATCTGACTATTTACACCTTGATTTTACTATTTTTACCAATGGTTTTGCGCCTAGGATGAAAATAGTGATTCTGACTACGTTGCACTTCATACCATCATAATAAATATTAAGTAGTTAAAATGAAAATTAACCATACTCGACTTGAAGTGTTCTCATAGTAAAAACAACTATGAAAACTAGTTGTCCTAAATATATTGAAAAATGCAGCATACTCAAATTGAATATTTTATAGTCAAGTTAAAGTTACAACATAGTTGTTTTAAAAAATGTTCATATTGAAGCTGACTATGACATATTCTTAAGTTTACTATGATTCATATTGAAGTTCAATATGTTTTTATTCAACTCTAAGAGACGGCATATTTGTTTTAAATATATGTATTTCATATTGAATTTAACTATGTGTCTAAACATATGTATATGTATATATTATGTGCTTTTTTAAACCCTTTTATGTATTCACGTGGGGGGAGCGCTGTAGTTCCAAGGTTCGGCGAGTGCCAACCTCTGGGGTATGAAAAATGGCTTTAAATAAGCCAACTCATTTCCCTTGTGGAAAATGAGTTATATTTGTGTTGCTCAATCATGCTATATAGCTCGAGCAATGTGTAAGCCATCTAAGAATTACGGAAATTTGAAAAGCCGCATTTAAATGAAAGAATGAAAATCTACGCAGCATAAATTGCTTTAACAAATCTTACTGTGCTAAATATTTAAATCAGACCTGTTAAGTAATGATTACTAATCGTAATGAGTAGTAATTTAAATACTTTTGTTTTAGAGTAAAGTAATCAATTATTTTCAAGTACAATTACGTTTTATCAATTAGTACTCGAGTACAACTACTTGTAATTGAATAGTAATTGGAATTACCATAAATTACCAAAAGTAATTGAAAGGAGTTGAAAGTAGTTGACAAAGTAGTTGAAGTACTTTTGCCAATTACTTTCAATTATTTTCAATTCCTTTCAAGTTCTTGATACCATTTTTATGTGTATCAAATATTTTTGTATTTTTATTTATTTAATTTCATTTTATATAAATAAAGCGGAATAATTTAACGCTTATTTTAAAAATAAACTAGGTAAATATAAATAATTAATAGGTTGTTCGAACTCAATTTTTATTTTTACGAACAATATTTATAGTTAGCCTTCATAATGACCAACTTCTCGAATGAGAAGTCAGTCATGGACTGTCTTCTGGGGCTGTTGATAATGCCCGCAAAAGAAAACAGCCTCTCAACAGGCGCGGATGAGGGCAAAGGGGTATTAAATTTTATATACGCCTCCCTAAGATAACAATATTTGTTTAAAGAGTCTTCGGAGGTGGAATCATCGTTCAGATAGCTGTAATATTGGTTCGATATTGCAGCTGCCACATCTTCTGTTGACTCTAACCGAGCTGACGGAGTATCGGTATCTCCATCTGTAAAGAAATGTACAAACAAATTACAAACAATATTTGCAATTTTTGGAATCTTCATACCGCCGGAATCGTAGTCAAATATCGCATCATAATCGTTTCGTTTTAATTTATTTTCAAAATTAAACGAAAGATTATCCTTACTAAGAGACTCAGTAATGCTCTGAATGACGATCCGGTTCACTCGCTCGACTGTCATGGCCGGATTTGTGCGTTGTAATACTTTGATCCACTTATTTTTGATAACTGGAGTCAAAACCGCTGCAGCTACTGCAATATTCGCTTCTGGTGCTAGAAGAAAATATGGCTCAAACCTTTCCCTCAATTTTTTTTCCAAATTTATGACGAGCGAGCTGAATATAACGAATTCATTATTTTCGCTAACTTTAATTAGCTTATTGCTCAGCGTCATGAGAGTCGGTATAAGTAAGCCATATTTAACTTCTTTGTGCCCCTGCATAAAGTCAAGCGCTGCAGCTACCGGCTCCATTAACGCAACGTATGACTCCAGGTACCTCAAGTCCCCTGAGTGGATTTGCGGCACATTTACTTCACAGCACAGGTGTCCCAGTCCTTCCTTATGCTGCAGTAACCTTTTAACCGCATCGTATAATGAGTTCCAGCGGGTTACTACGGGGACAACAAGTGAACAGCCTAAAACGCGAACTACCACTTCTGAGGACTTTGGATAGGAACACTTCTTCCACAAAGCGTTACACTTTTGAAAAACCTGAATGATTTAAAAAACCATGAACCAAAAAAAAATCAACCAATGAATAGAAATTTACCATATTGTTCTGGTAATCAAGTTCTCCGTTGGATTTCAAAATGTAACGTTCATTTAGGCTGTCATAAAAAAGCTACCACTTGGTAAAAAATAAAATAAGCGTTAAATTATTCCGCTTTATTTATATAAAATGAAATTAAATAAATAAAAATACAAACATTTTTGAAATACATAAAAATGGTATCAAGTACTTGAAAGGAATTGAAAATAATTGAAAGTAATTGGCAAAAGTACTTCAACTACTTTGTCAACTACTTTCAACTCCTTTCAATTACTTTTGGTAATTGATGGTAATTCCAATTACTATTCAATTACAAGTAGTTGTACTCGAGTACTAATTGAATCTCAGCTGAAAAGCAATTACTATTTAATTACAAATAATTTATGAAGTAATTGTATTGAGTAGTAATTGTACTCGAAATTTAACAGGTCTGATTTAAATTTACTATGAACCATATTGAAGTTGAAGCATCAACAGTAGTTAAAATAAATATGTTTCAACTTGAAAATGACTATTACAAATTTTATAATTGTTGATAGTTGAAAGAACACTGACGCTCCGTTGCACGGAGCTCTTTATTTATACTAAAATTAACCTATCCTTATCTCTATCTGAACGAACGCAGTTCGTCCAGTGTGTAAATATACAAATGTAAATACTTATATGTACACTTACAACTAATGGTAACGCTCCACAGATAAGAAGCGCGTCCCTATTATCCTAAGTAAATATTAGGAAACGATAGCAAATGACAATGCAATGTATTTCAACAACAATGCTCCTAAATAACAAGCATCAGCATTGTCCCTTACATATCATTTTAAATGGCGACGTATTTCTTATGTGTTTCAATTCTCTGATAAGAAATACGTTTCCCAAATATCTATTGTTATATATATATGTATGTGTCATACATGTATGCGTGTATGTACATCATATCAGCATATTAATTCTTATATTCCTAATATTAACAAAGACTGTAACAAGAGATAATCACTCACCCAGTCTTTATCTCTTATTTGTCTACATATTCCTATTTATATTTACTAAATAAATGGTGGAAGATTCCACATTCTCCCCCCTATTGAAAAACTGTGGGTTACAAGCTAAAGTTGGGCCGTCTTGGTGTCAGCAACTGGATAATTACCTTTAGCATTAAAATCACTAGCAAGATAGTCGCGATGATTATCGTAATTGACTTCCAACTCTGTTCTCGCAGCATGTCATCTAGACTTAAGTCATCAAAGCTGAACCCACGGTCAAATTTGAAGTCTGTTGTCATCTTTGGAATATCTCCCAATTGAATTGAAGTGATTGCTTCTTTAATTTTTAACCATTTCAGCTCAGGTAATTTGGATGACAAATTAAATCTAGGATTGATGTACCATATATCCTCAGATGGTTCGTCCACTGTCCATAGCGTTACTTCGGCAGAATCAACTCGGCAGCCCTGTTGTACTTCAATAATTCCCTGTTGACGGAGTTCTATTTCTGAAATGTTGTTGTTGCAGTTTACTTCCAAAGTTTGCGGTTTCGGAAGGGAAAATATCCACATATTTTTGGCATTAAGTTGCTCCCAAAATGCTTTAGGTTTGCTAATGCTAATTTCGCACGCTGCAGACAAATTGGTCTTTCGTAAAAGGATATCTACCTCACAATTAGGTTTTCCTGAAGAGCGATAGATGGGATGTAATTGAGGGCAAAGCCACAGCTTTTTCAATTTTGTGCACCGAAGAAACTGGTGTTCATTACAAGAGTAATAATGATGTTTTCCTTCACTGACAAATAGTATGTTGTTAGATGCCTTGATATGAATGAAATTACCATAGTGCATAGTGGGATATGGGAATAATTGGTAAGATTGAAATATTTCTGAACTAATAAGCGGTATTTTTAACTGGAACAATATGCTTTCTTCAATTACTCTGGTCATCATTGATGTGATCTTGATAAGTTCTATTGGACTTCGATCTGGTAATGACATATGATGTGGTAAATGATTGAGCATAATATTTATATGCTTGGCAAGTGTTGAGACTGAGAGCACATTGTCGGGAATGATGTTGAGCTTGTTAAAAATGCAATTTTTTATTTCTTCTTGCATTTTTTGGAATGCTTCCATCATCATGAATACAGTGACAGCTTCATCTTGTATTTGAGAGTGATGTAGCCCATTATTTATTTGTCTTTCTATTGTGTAGAGCGATTGATTTATTGCTCTTAAGTTTTTGTTGATACCATCAGTCTGGTTTCTAATAACGTTGGAGGTGGCATCTTCAATTGTTGTCATGTTTTTGATTAGCTCAAGCACATACTCATCTCTCACTTTACTGGCCTTAACTTTCCTCGCCAGAATATCTGCGTGTTCCGCATCCATGATTCCAAACATGGCATGGTATATGCTTCCTACAAACTCAAGCGGTGCCCGCTTGGTTCTTCCCCGCCGTGGGTTGTTTCCCACTATTAATTTATCGTTTAGTTCGATTTGCGCAAACTTGGATTTCAATTGTAAAAGTAATGATGATTCATCAATGCCTTCCCTTTTCAGACCGTCGATTGCTGCTGACAAAAATTGTATGTGGGTCAGTATTCCGATCTTGCTTTGTTGATAAGGTTCTAGGTCCATATGAACGATGATGTTCCACGAAGATCTTGTTAACCCAACAGCTCCCCTATTTTCAAAAAAAAATACCTGACGTTTCCTTAAAATATGTAACTTTTACATTGGAAGTACAAGATATGAGAGGAATAAATAACATCATTACTAAAATTAACGGTAAATTAAATTGAAGGTTTGTTTGACGTTTTCTTTTTGGTTTTGTACAATCATTTTCATAAGTTTTATTTAATTTATTTTTCTTAGCTAGTGCTGAATTTGCACATATTACATTTGATTTCTTAATGCTAGTGTCAAATTCATTTTCCTCTTTTTTAAATAAATCTGCCGGAAATGGACATATGGTTTGCACGGCCCTCTGAGTTATGCCCAGAGCCGTTTTAATCGTTAGCAGCCTGACTAAATTATCTGCACCTAACTTGACCTCAATGACTCTACCTCTTTTCCAATTAAGAGGTGGAACATTATCTTCTTTTAATAAAACTAAGGTTCCTGGCTTTATATTTGTTTTTGGGTACTGCCACTTGTATCGTTTTTGCAGTTCTCCTAAATACTCTTGGGACCATCTTTCCCACATCTCATTACTAAATTTCTGAACATCTCTCCACCCATCTCTGTAGTTTTTATACGTGGTATTATTTTTACTATCTATCAAAATACTTTGATATGTCCCTATTAAGAAATGCGAAGGTGTTAAAACCTGTAAATCATTTGGGTCATCGGAGAGAGATGTTAAGGGTCGTGAATTCATGATCGCTTCTATTTCTGCCATAATTGTTGACAGTTGCTCAAAGGTAAAATTATAATCTTCAATTGATTTAAAATGTTTCTTCACTACTTTAACACCTGCTTCCCATAACCCTCCTACATGAGGCGATCTTGGTGGTATCGTTTGCCATTTTATCTCATTCTGCGAGCAAAATTCATCTATTTGCTTAATGTGATATTTTAAATCGATTATCCTTTTTTATTTTCATTGTTTCGGAAAAATGTGTTTCACATTCTTTTTCTTCTTTTGTTAAAAACTTTTCGTTTTTCGAAATTTCCTCCGCTTCCCAAAACTTTTGAACCCTTTTATCAAGATCTGATAACTTACAACTTATAATTCCACAATAAAACTTGCATACTTCTATAGGCGCTGGGCCAATAATCGCCCACCCAAAAACTGTATTTTCCATATAAAGATTCGAATCTATATAAATTCTTTTTGAATCGGTTAATATGGAGCCCATTATTTCGGCTCCTAATAAAACATCAATCCTATTAGGAATATGGAAGTTGGGATCAGCAAATGGTTGCACCTGAGGAAAATTAGTTATATCAATTCTTTCTCCTGGCATATTTGGTGTTATCTCCTTTAATTCTATTGCATCTATTTGCGTATTAAACTCAGGATTGATATTTGATTTTAAATCAAGCCTTACTTGACCAATTACCTCAGAAATATTTCTAGACACACCTTCTACTACACTATCTACATGTTTTACCTTCAACCCTAACTTCTTTCTGAGGGAACTTGTTATAAAATTGCTTTGAGAGCAATTATCTAAAACAGCTCTGGCTGTGATAAATTTTCCTTCCTTGTTCTTGAGTTTCACTAATGCTGTAGCTAGTAGAATATGTTTTTTATTTTTATTTTGAGCAGTTAACGTCACTTTTTGTTTTCGCTCACCTAAACTTTCGTTGTGCAACAAAATGTGGTGTGCTTTCTTACATTTCGTACAACTTGGTGCTGTACAGAATCTAAATATATGCCCCGATTTGAGACACTTACTGCATATTTTATTATCATATGCAACTTTATTTCTTTTTTCTACTGAAAGTCTTTTAAATTTTTCACAATTTTGAAGTGAATGGATCTCTTCACAATTCAAAACACATTTAGAAACTTTAACATTATGATTTTCATAACTTTTTTGATTTTGGGTTAACACTCTTTCCGGGTCCTCCAGAGCTTTAAATTGCTTTTGGAGGAAACTTAAAAGAATATCAATGGACGGAATTTCAGAGGTATCTTCTAATGACTGTTCATATCTACTTTTAGTTTCTGCATCTAATTTTCTAACCACCAAAAAATGCAGAAATGCATTTTTGAATTCTTCAAGCGATAAATCTATTCCTTCTAGAGCACCTAGATTTGCAGTCACCAAATCATGTAATTGCTTTAATGATTTCGCCGATTGGAATGTAATTGGTTGAACATCAACCAAATTTTTGAAAATTTTACTAGTAATTAATCTTTTGTCACTGTATCTTTTTTCCAAAATGTCCCACGCTACTTCAAAATTATTTCCGCATACGGTTAAGTGCTCTATTAAATTGAGAGCTTCTCCTCTAAGATTTGTCTTGAGGGCAACGATTTTGTGAGTATTTGAAATTTCTGGCTTAAAATAAACCTCACAAAAAATGTCTTTAAACGAATTCCATTTAGAATAATCGCCAAAAAATACTGGAATTTCAATTTTTGGCAATTTATATGAAATGTTATTCAAAGGTTGTATGTGTTGCACGTTGGAGGGAAAATTATTGGATAGATTGCAATCTTTGACAAGTTGCAATCCTTCATTCATTAGAAAATTAAATTCAATACACAACTGATCGTCTTCAGGGAAATATCTATTGAACTCAAATTTTATATCTTCTGCACGATCTTCTAATTCGGTAAGGCGTGGTAATACCGTATTGAGACCCAATTGGATTTTATCATGACACCTTCTAATTTTCTGCAAAATATGCTCAAATTCTTTATAAATTGACTGTGCCTCATTTTCTGACTTAGTTTCAATACTTTTAGCCTCATTTCGATCCGGATCAATTTCCATTGTTTCCATCTGATTCGAAATTTCTGCGACTTTTTTGTCTCCTCCAACTGCATTTGTAGGTAATTTTTCTTTGATAATACCTACAATATTATCATGAGTACCTTTAATTTTTTCAAAATAATTATTTGAAAAATAACTCTTATAGTCTCTAAGCGATTGCTTAGGCAATAACGCAAAATGATTTGCTCGAAATTCATTGAACTTGTCCTTAATTTCAACCAACAAGTTCTCAAGAGCTTCGGAATGCCTTTCTGAATCAACAGTTTTTTCTATTTCTAAAAAATAGAGGCCCAACTCTTCTTGGCGCTTCAATACTTCAGACATTTTTTGTATATATATATTTTTTTTATAACAACAAAAATTAAAAATCCTGACTTCACTTTTCACTTTAAACAAGATTTTAGTTTTTCAATTTCACTGAAAAAAATTTAATACTTACAGAAATGCTGTTCCTCGGGGTCACCAATGTTGATAGTTGAAAGAACACTGACGCTCCGTTGCACGGAGCTCTTTATTTATACTAAAATTAACCTATCCTTATCTCTATCTGAACGAACGCAGTTCGTCCAGTGTGTAAATATACAAATGTAAATACTTATATGTACACTTACAACTAATGGTAACGCTCCACAGATAAGAAGCGCGTCCCTATTATCCTAAGTAAATATTAGGAAACGATAGCAATTGACAATGCAATGTATTTCAACAACAATGCTCCTAAATAACAAGCATCAGCATTGTCCCTTACATATCATTTTAAATGGCGACGTATTTCTTATGTGTTTCAATTCTCTGATAAGAAATACGTTTCCCAAATATCTATTGTTATATATATATGTATGTGTCATACATGTATGCGTGTATGTACATCATATCAGCATATTAATTCTTATATTCCTAATATTAACAAAGACTGTAACAAGAGATAATCACTCACCCAGTCTTTATCTCTTATTTGTCTACATATTCCTATTTATATTTACTAAATAAATGGTGGAAGATTCCACAATAATGATAGGTGTTAATACTTGTCCAGTTGGATTAGAATTTACTAGTCAACTCAAAGTTTTTCATATTCAAGTTGAATATCTTTCATACTTGAAAGGTTGAAATAATACGTTTATATTCAGATCAAGTTGTTTCATAGTCATATTTCCGTTTTTTCATAGTAAAAAAGCGAATAGTAAAGCTGAATATTTTCATAGTCATTTTTACGATGCGGGTTTTCTCTGAGTATATCTCCTGTTTCCATCAATATTGCCATCAACAATTATATTCATTTTACGTTTTAAAATTGTACCGTTGTCTGTTTTCGTCCAAAAGTTTATCTTTGTAAATTTATCAAAATTTTCTATTCCGTTTGGCACAGCAAAATTGTATTTTTTTCTCAACATGGTAAAATTTTCCACCTCATTTTCCCATGTGCCTTAGTGCACAAAAAAGAAAAAAAAGGAAAACCCGAAAAAAGTGTCTGACTACGGCCTTGGTTGCAACCATTTGATCAAATTTCAATTGTAAACAAACATATCATTCGACAAGTGCGTAGGATTAAATTAAAAAGACAATAAATTTAGGTCGGGACGAAAAAGTAATAATTAGGTACAATGTTTTGGAAACACGAATATTGCTAATTGTGACCCTTTTACGACACCCCTTAACCGTTTCCGATCGGGACCAAAATTTGTATGCAGTATCTTTGAGTACAGCAGTATCGATTTTGGGTATTAGATTTAAAAAAAAAATTGTTTGAGTCTTCATATGGTAATCTGAACTTTGACGGCTGTGCCCCTTTACGACACCCTTTATCTATCTCCGATCGGGACGGCAATTTATTTGTGGTATCTTTGGCCGTACTTTAACTGATTTAGGGAGTGAGACTGAAAAAAAATGTTCATCTGATATTAAGGACCGCCCTAATCTACATATGTACTTGAATTTCGAACCCTCTAAAACAAATTATCATCCTTATATACATATGTACCTCGATATGCCACCCACAGGCATACATATGTATGCACATATTTTATATTTACCCTGCAAAAAAATGTGCGATCAATTCCGAAAGAGATTTGTCCGCGATTGATCTCTTTCGAGAAAAATCGGTCCACAATTAGTCCCCGATTGTTCCCGTACGGGTATAAATGTAGACTAATTGTAGACCAATTGTTCCCGAACGGGTATAAATGTAGACTAATTGTAGACCAATTGCTCCCTAACGGGTATAAATGTAAATCAATCGCTTTCATCCCGAACGGGTATAAATGTAGATTAATCGCTTTTATTCCGAACGGGTACAAATCTAGATTCCTTAAATGTAGACATTTTACAAAAATATGCAATGTATTTAAAAAATTGTAGAACAACCGGTAAAACGAACATTACGCTCATATAATGCATACTCAAAACTTACAATTTTTTTAATTTATTTATTGAGATTTTTTTACAAAAGTAAAACATTATATCGCCCGTTTTATGCAATAGGGATTTAACTCGAAATTTTCGATTTCTGGGATTTTGCCATATATTTCAATAACTGGGTAGTGCCTTTGAGTCTAGTCTTATAAAATACTCAAAAAGATAAAAATGGCGGAAATATAAGTGATTTTGTAGTTAGCCGTAGAAGGAAACTATTTGAAATTATAAAACTTTATTTGCGTTTTCCCAAAAAAAATTTTTTTTTGAGTTAAATCACTATTGCATAAAACGTGCGATATAATCTTTATTTAAATATGCATGAACATTTACAATTTTTTAAGGAAAAATCTACATTTGTACCCGTTCGTGCTGAAAGCGATTGATCTACATTCGTACCCGTTGGGGATGAAAGCGATTAATCTACATTCGTACCCGTTCGAGATGAAAGCGATTGATCTACATTTGTACCCATTGGGGATGTAAGCGATTGATCTACATTTGTACCCGTTCGGGATGAAAGCGATTAATCTACATTTGTACCCATGCGGGATGTGAGCGATTGATCTACATTTGTACCCGTTCGGGATGAAAGCGATTAATCTACATTGGTATCCGTTCGGGTATACAAGTTGAACAATTAGTCTCTTCATAGGACATACTCGAACAAATGCGATCAATTCACTCCATATAAAGGGATGTAAAATTGTATTAGTCGTATGCTCCCTTGCGATTGATCCCGGACACGTCCCGGATTAATCGCATTTTTTGCAGGGTATAAATATACATACAAATGTATGTTTTAGGTGCGTACATATGTATGTACATATGTATTTATTTTCGTCATTGCCACTTTCTGCAAATATGCACTTAAACTTAAAGATACTCTTGTGATTCGAACATCACTGTTTCGCGAATTTAAATTTCTCTTGTTATTAAAAACTAATTACATATGTATGTATGTATCTATGTACATACATATGTATGTATATGCATATGTAAGTATTTAACAAAAATTATTTTTTGTTCTCTCTCCACTTTCTTTTTGATGATGTTTAATGTTAGTAATATTGCCGAACGACCGTTTACTCACTTGTATTGTATGTCAACACTATACCCTAACTACACATTAACGAAATTTGAAATATTTTCGGCTAAAGCGTAGCGTATTTTAAAACTGAACTGTTTGGTTTCAAAGTTGCAGCTCAACTGAAATCTGATGGCGGTTTACATTACGCTTTGACTATGCAGGACGCAACACCAAACGCTGCTACTTGAATTAAACTTGGATCTCGATGAAGAGTCGACGCGTAGTGAAGTTGTTGTGAAGTATTGGAACCAGTGATAGAAAATGGAAATTTGAAATTAGTCCAAAAAAAGTGTCACTGTGCAATCAAATTGAAAGTCCATTGCCTGTAAAAGATTGCACATATGCACATTAGGGTGGCCCTTAATTTGAAAATTGTTCGAACCCTCGATTTCCCCCCCCTAGAAATATATTAAAACATAAATATACGAAGTTTTTAGCCGATCAAAAAAGATTTAGGGGTCGCTCAAAGAGCATGAAGTTCCAAAAATTTCAATTTATTGTTTTTTTTTTTTATGTTATTCCCCTGTATCCTATATATTATAGACAGCTTGATATTGTACATATTTTTCGTGAATTTCCCAAGTTATTATCTTTTCAAAATGACTAGGATCTTATAAATCGGTCAGTTATTAATAGATTCAGAGAATAAAATAACTGGTGTATCCCATATTTACAGTGATATTTGTATAGTGAATAAGCTATTTATAATAAAAATCGCTATAGCGGATATACATATGTGCTTTCATTATGAAATTTTATATTAAGCTTTGGTTTAACTGCAATGACCCTTCTAAAGCACCTTTTCAAGATTTATCGTTCATCAAGCGAAATTATGAATACAGAACTATAAACGAAAATATATTCAATATTGCAATACAAAAATTTTGCAACCACCTATGGTACTTATCGGACGAATGCATTGCAATGGCGTTGTTCGATGGCGAAGTTTCTATTACCATGAAGAAAAAAAATTGTGGAAAATATTAAAAAGATTGATTAATACGGCAGAGAAATCGAACATGTTAAGAGATAGAGAGGTAAAGCCAAATGAAGTCAATCAATTCATATAAAAGGAACTTCATGATTTTGTAACTGTGAGTACAATTGATTTTTTTGGCCGGTTTAATATTTCGACCCAATTGCTGGAGATAGATCCGTTATACTGGGATGAAACAGATACTTAAAAGATAGGAAAAGATGCTGTTGCAAGTATAAAAGTGGAAAATGACACAGCAGAGCGCGGCGTTAAGCTCATAGAAGAATATAACAGAACCCTGGCAAATAATTAACAGGAAAAACAGTATTTATTACAAGTGGTAACTCAAACAAAGTGAAAATTATTAAAATCGACGTTAAAGTGACGGAGCTGTGGCTAATAAAAGATTTTTTATGCAAATTTTCATTGTTTGGACATTCATCTTCTTTTTGTAATTTTTTTAGGAAATATTAAATAACCTCCTGGTTTCAGACTTTGAGTCAATAGCCTATATCTTAGTGAGCATTTTAGCACTTTCCGGATTATAATCAGTAGACAAATAAGAATATTGTAAGAGATTTAGTGAACAAACCTATGTTTATTTCTTCATGGAACTTCCAGATCTTCTAAACCATGATAGGTATCGTGTTATCACTGAAAAAATATTCCTATTTATTTATTTATTTACAATTAACACTAGATAGTTACAAAACCACACATAAATAATTTTGGCCAGCTTTTAAAGGCAAATAACGCTATGTGCGTTGTTTTAAGCTTGCAAATGTAATTGTAAAAAATATTAATTGTTAAAGCATGTTGTAAATTACAATTGTGTGTATAAATAGTAGAAAAAAGAAAGAATTAATTTTTATTTGTATTTTTCTTTTAATCTTCTTCCATTCTTCACCTTTACAGCGGTGTTCTTTATTTTATATTCTTCTCCTGTTTCGAACCGTGACATCAACCTGAAAGTCAATCCAACGCCATCACATAGTGAAACATTCAACATAATATTGAATTTTAGTGATGCTTTTATACTTCCCTTTTCAGAGAAAATAAAACTGTAGGGAGGTCAAAATATCACAGCGAAACGCCGAGATACCTAAACTTAATTTTTGGCTGTAGAATACGATGGCGTT
The DNA here is from genome assembly GCA_960531455.1 of Urophora cardui. Classification (NCBI taxonomy): domain Eukaryota; kingdom Metazoa; phylum Arthropoda; class Insecta; order Diptera; family Tephritidae; genus Urophora; species Urophora cardui. The sequence goes on along the minus strand of OY482671.1, from coordinate 82,990,967 downwards.
TTCAGAAAGTCAAAGTTAGCTCTCGTTTTCGAGAAATTTAGGAAAGAAATTTCAGAGATCTGAAGGTAATTTTATTCCGTCTATAAAGTTTACTTAGGTTTTGAACCCTTTCCCGCGTAAAGATTTTGATGGTTGTTCTTACTTAATTGGGGCATTATAAATTCAATGCCATCATTAGTTTTTCCAAACTGGTTCCGGTTTATTAGATAACGGTATTTAAAAATTACCATCAATTTGGACTTTTTTGTTAATAACTCGGTCATTTTATGAGTTAAATTGCCTACACTTTGCACATGACCATTTTTGATGTGTAAACATCTTTGCTGTAGCTACGAGTAATTTCAAAAGTTTACGCGTAAACCGTAAATGACCTTTGTGTTAGTGCGCTGCTGTGTCCGTGTGAATCGCTTGGCATTGTCCTTGGTAGATAGGTAGATAGACATTAGTAGTGGGACTTTTTTCGAATAATATTCGAATAAATGTTATTCGAATAAACGAATAATATTATTCGTGGGAAAAAATTCGAATAGTACTATTCGAATAGTATTATTCGAATAGTATTATTCGAATAGTAATTATTCGAATAGTAGTTATTCGAATAGTATTATTCGAATAGTATTTTTCGAATAGTGTTATACATATATACATACATAGTATATGTACACACGTGCTCGCTTTTTGTGCATAGACATGTAGGTATATGTACATATGTGTTTGTATGTTATTATAAATATGTATGTGGAGACATATGCATGCACGTGTGAAGGGAAGTGGATGTTTTTTTGTTATTGTATGTACATATGTATGCTTTTGGTTTTTGTAGCGCCTAGTTAGTAAATTTGGAAGTGCACGCTGGTTTGTACGAGTGTACATATTTATATGCATAATTTGGGAATTCTCGTTAGTAGGTAGAACTTTCTTTATGTTTGTAGGTGCAAGGAATTCCATAAAGAGTGACAAAAAAAGCAAACACTATGTACCTACATACCTAGGTACCTACCTATTATTTATCTTAATTGTGGTTAGGGTAGAGGCATTCGTTTTGAGCTATAATACCATATTAAAAAAATTTTGGAAAGAATTCGAAGAAAAGCGGAATTTCTAAATTTTTCTTAGGACAGGAATTATGCAAAATACTTCTGAGAGCTACTGTATGTATGTAAATATGTATGCAAAAAACCTTAATGCTATTAAACGCATTTAATGTAACCATTATTAAAAAAAATTAACGGCTTACAACAGTATATGGGCAATTCCAGAATGTCGAAGACGTTCGCACATCTTTAAAGCTCAACGAAGTATGCATAGCGTTGAATATTTTTCCTCTGATTTTCATCTTTAGAAAGCACTTGAGCAGCACTATAATCGATGCAAATAAGAAGTAGTATCGGTTTCAAGCTTCTGAGATATTAGCATTTAAATAGTGATGGCGAACGTGACAAAAAGAAAATCAAATTTGCACCTAGATGCTATCAGAAAAGTTCAAAATTCTGCTAATTTTGGTCCATCATTTAAGAAGTAACGATTAGAGATCAAAGTAGAATAATGTAGCTCTCTACTGATGGTTTTATCGTGAAAATATATGCACTAGTTTGATTTTTATAACCTTAGGAAAAAATCTGTAACGTGACATGGCGATCGCGACAAAATTTCGCATGCGTGGTCATAACGATTAGTTCAAGTAATTTAAACTTAGAATAACTTAAATTGACAAAATTTTCTATTTTTTCGATGAAGATAATTGTACACTAGCACAAATAGTGAACATAAGTACAATAGTTAAGGGGAACGCGTAAAATCGCGGAAAAATGAAATTCTATATTGCTAAATATTTATTAATTTCCACTGTCAATTCGGAAATCTATGTGGATAAAGATTATTTAGAAACGTTCTAGTATATTAAATTTAGAAGCTATACCCCAAAAAAGCTATACCTGAACTATCGGTTGTATGGCAGCTATATGTTTTAGCGGTCCGATCCTGAAAAATTTTGGTGACATTATTTAGGTCCATATGGGTACAAATACTCTAAAGTTTCAAGTTTCTCTAATATATCTTGATAAATACCTACACCTTGATTTTTAACTTTTAATTTGTTCCTCATTCTTACACAGATTCGACAATATATGGCGAGATCCCTTGTCTTTTGTCTTTATTTAACTACAATTTTTTAAATATTAGGTAGGTAGGTACATTCTGTTTGCTTTTTAACACGCTTTTATTAGCTTCACCTGTATGTATGTATGTATGTATGTATGTATGTATGTATGTATGTATGTAACTTCATCCCATCCTAAAAGTTGCAAACGTTTAACTCAATTTTTATTTTTTTGAAACATTCACTTTACTTTTATTGTGTTCTCTCCTCTATTATTTCTATTCACCTCCGGATTCGAAACGTGACATCAACATGGGATTCAACCCAACGACATCATATAATGAGATTCAACATTATACTCTATGCTTCATTGTGGCTTTTATGTTACCTCTCTTCAAAATAGCCTCTATGAATTTCATTCAATTCACTCCCGTATGCAAGCCAATAACAGAGAACGTAGATGAACAGAGAAGTTGCAACTACGAATAATCGTGGAAGCCAGAGACCCAACAAAATTCTGTTAGTGCATCTGGTGAATAAAAAATTTTAATTCAACACAGCTGGCTGTTAAAATAACAGAAGTAGAGCGAGTTCGTCTGTAGAAAGGAATGTTATATTAAATTTCAGCACATCTGCTGATATGGCTCATTATTCCTCCCATACACCAATTCCATCGATGCACTAATTTCCCAAAACCGCTGGTGTTTTAACTATTTTCTTATCGAATTTGAATTATAAATAAATTAAAAAAAAAATCAATTAAAATTAATTTCAATTTGACTTTACTGGGACTCGAACCTGCGCATCAATGCATTTTCTGTATTAAAAACCATACAACAATGCATCAGTTTGCTACAACCGGTGAGTATTTTTACAATTTCCACATCGATTTTTTAATTATTTTAAAATTTTCGAAATTTTGAAAATGTAAAAACATTTTGTTGTCCATTTCATCTTGTTGATGGCCAACCCATCAACCTCGTTGATGAGCAACGATCAACCATCTCTATACCTATGCCAATGAAATTTAATTGTCACCCTCTCTGAACAAATAGATGATGCCTCAATACATATGTACATATGTATGTACATACATATGTACATCTATTGAGCAATAATAAATTGGTGACTGCTTCAAAACCCTCACCATTCATCTTGGTGTATCGGGGCACAGCAGCTGCTAGACTCTGATGACTGATCAACGAAAATCCTACTGTCCCCCAAACATATCAAAAAATTGTTGTGTACACAAAAGCATCTATTGAATTATAATTTTTTAATACAGAAAGATATGCACATAGAGGCGCAGGTTCGAGTCCCAGAAAATTCAAATTGAAACTATGTAATTTAAATTGATTTTTTTTAATTCTTAAATTTATTTATAATTGAAATTCGATAAGAAAATTTTAAAATTACTTTGCTGTTTTAGGAATTTGGTGCATTGGTGAAATCGGTGTATGTGAATAAAACTAAGAATATCAGCAGATGTGCACAAATGTAAAGTAACATTCCATTCTACAGCGCGCTGCTAATTTTTTCAACTTTTCTCTCAAATCTGTAATTCACCATCACTCAACTCTGGTAATGTTAACAAGATGCAATAAGCAAAAGCAGAAAAAATGCAAAGACAACTAATTGCTGGAAGTAAAATGAAATCCCCCAAATCGTGTTGCTTTTCTTTTGCTTAACTATACAAGCAAACACGGCTCAGCTGAAAACTGAAGCGAATGAATCGTGTTCTCGTTTTTTACTCGGCTGGCTGAGTTTGCTAATTTACTTTTCATTAGCAAAAGCAAATGCAGCAAAAGTAGCTAAGCAATTTCAAACCCTGGTTCAAATTCTATTTATAGCACGGTTGCCGAACTTGGTAATTACCAAACTAGGTTATTTTTCGCTGTTGGTTTCTTGGCAACTTTCACATCTGTTTGGCAATTTTTGTTTTCAAGAAGTTGTTTACCATTTTTGGTATACAAGAAAATATGGAAGTGATAATACGACAATGAGAATATTTTGGAGCGCTGACTGTTCATTGTGAATGTGCACAGGCAAATAAAGAAGAGCATATCTCTGATTAAAAACTGAAATAGTTTTGCTTCGATACACATAGTACATATTAGTTGATATTTTTTCGTTTAGGCTTCATTTTTGAGCTCTTATGACCAATGTTTTTTTTTTATAAGGAAAAAATGTATGTGAAAAATTAATATTTTTGGTAGAAGTTATAAATACATATGTATATAGATCTATTTCGGAGATCACCACATCCCTTCATCAGACTTCTTTTTACTTTTATTCTTGCGTCCGCATAAAACATCCTTTAATGAAAATTTTCACTAAAAAGTTAAAAATAAATAATAGCTTATAAAAACTAAAAAACACGCTTTAATCTTAAAAATCGTACTAAAAATTGAGAAATAATTTAATTAGAAACAAAATGATGAACGAAAATATAAGTATTTAAGGAAAAGCGTGGGGGTGCTCAATAATATTTGAATATGAAAATATTCGATTCGTACAACTAGTACAAAAATATACATACCTAGTTGCGAAATTAAAGAGTACGTTATATGAAATCTCAAAAAAGTCGAAATAAAAATATTAGTTAAAAACAGCGATCTTAAATATTTTTGACATACTGAGCACCACCCGACGCTTTTCCTTAAATACTTATATTTTCGTTCATCATTTTGTTTCTAATTAAATTATTTCTCAATTTTTAGTACGATTTTTAAGATTAAAGCGTGTTTTTTAGTTTTTTTAAGCTATTATTTATTTTGCCACGCTTTATGGAATTCCTTCACTTATATGTATGTATGTACCTACAAACATAAAGGAAGATCTACCTACTAACGAGAATTCCCAAATTTCTGGGACACTACGTACATATACATATGTACATTAGATAGGGTTGGTCCCCATACGAAAAAAAAAGTTGTAAAAGTCCGCCCCTAAATTTGAAGCTTATGTTGAGAGGGTTAAGGCACACAAAAAAAATTTTTTTTGATACCGCGAAATACCGCCGAAATCGTTTTTTTATTGTAACTTTGTTATTTTTCATCCGATTTTTAAAATTGATACGTCATTATTTTCGTATTTTGCAGCTCTACACTTCCTTCTAATGCTATTTTGAGCTCTGCAGTTGTTTTCACATAGTTGGGTCAGCTAACTTATTTGTATGTCCATGAATTATCCTCTTTGTTTTGCCAAATGAAAGTGCTTCAAAATCCATGACAATGTTACCTTAAAGGGTTTTACTAAATTAATAAACAAAGAAGTTACGTCACTACGAATATTTAATGCCTATTATTTAACTCATTTTTTTTAACCAATTCAGGATATGTAAAGTTGTGAAAGTTCACCCCTAAATTTGAAGCTTATATTGAGAGGATTAAGGGACAAAAAAAAATTGTTTCTGATCCCGCGAAATTCCGCCGAAATTGTTTTTTTCTTGTAACTTTCTTATTTATCATCCGATTTTTAAAATTGATACGTCATTATTTTCGTATTTCGAAGCTCTATACTTTCTTCTAATGTCCTTTTGCACTCTGAAGTCAAATAACAAAGTTACAAGAAAAAATCAATTTCGGCGGTATTTCGCGGGGTCCAAAAAAAAATTTTTTTTGTGTCCCTTAACCCTCTAAACATAAGCTTCAAATTTAGGGGCGGACTTTTACAACATTTTTTTTCGACCCTATCTAATGTACATATGTACATTATACACTCATATAAACCGCACTTCCAAATTTAGTAGCTAGCCAGCGTACGTAAATACATATGTTTATACTTCCAAAAGCAAAAGCATACATATGTACATGCATACATACATACACACAATAACAAAAAACTACCACTTCCCTTCACGCGTATGTATGTATCCACATATTTATAATAACATAAAAACACGTATCTACATGTCTATGCACAAACAGCGAGCACGTGTGTACATATGTATGTATATACATAATGAATAATACTATTCGAATAATTATTCGAATATACGAATAAATTATTCGAATAATTATTATTCGAATTTCGAATACCTTTCGAATAAAAGGATTTTTTATTCGAATAATTTTTATTCGAATAGTCCCATGCCTAATAGATGGGTCAAAACGGGGACTCGGATATTCTTGCATGTTTCTGAGCAATATTGGTATAAAATGAAAGGTTTTGAGGAGGCCTTCTACATGGAGCTCTATTCCTTATGGTTCCTAGGTCGGGTCCGGAGATATGGGTCAAAACGGGGACCCGGATATTCTTGCATGTTTCTGAGCAACATTGCTATCTAATGAAAGGTTTTGAGCAGGCCTCCTGCATGGAGCTCTATTCTTTATGGTTCCTAGGTCGGGTCCGCAGATATGGGTCAAAACGGGGACCCGGATATTCTTGCATGTTTCTGAGCAATATTGGTATCTAATGAAAGGTTTTGAGCAGGCCTCCTACATGGAGCTCTATTCTTTATGGTTCCTAGGTCGGGTCCGGAGATATGGGTCAAAACGGGGACTCGGATATTCTTGCATGTTTCTGAGCAATATTGGTATCAAATGAAAGGTTTTGAGCAGGCCTTCTACATGGAGCTCTATTCTTTATGGTTCCTAGGTCGGGTCCGCAGATATGGGTCAAAACGGGGACTCGGATATTCTTGCATGTTTCTGAGCAATATTGGTATCAAATGAAAGGTTTTGAGCAGGCCTTCTACATGGAGCTCTATTCTTTATGGTTCCTAGGTCGGGTTCGGAGATATGGGTCAAAACGGGGACCCGGATATACTTGCATGTTTCTAAGCAATATTGGTATAAAATGAAAGGTTTTGAGGAGGCCTTCTACATGGAGCTCTATTCTTTATGTCGGGTCCGCAGATATGGGTCAAAACGGGGACCCGGATATACTTGCATGTTTCTAAGCAATATTGGTATCAAATGAAAGGTTTTGAGCAGGCCTTCTACATGGAGCTCTATTCTTTATGGTTCCTAGGTCGGGTTCGGAGTTATGGGTCAAAACGGGGACCCGGATATACTTGCATGTTTCTGAGCAACATTGGTATCTAATGAAAGGTTTTGAGCAGGCCTCCTACATGGAGCTCTATTCTTTATGGTTCCTAGGTCGGGTCCGCAGATATGGGTCAAAACGGGGACTCGGATATTCTTGCATGTTTCTGAGCAATATTGGTATCAAATGAAAGGTTTTGAGCAGGCCTCCTACATGGAGCTCTATTCTTTATGGTTCCTAGGTCGGGTTCGGAGATATGGGTCAAAACGGGGACCCGGATATACTTGCATGTTTCTAAGCAATATTGGTATAAAATGAAAGGTTTTGAGGAGGCCTTCTACATGGAGCTCTATTCCTTGTGGTTCCTAGGTCGGGTCCGGAGATATGGGTCAAAACGGGGACCCGGATATTCTTGCATGTTTCTGAGCAACATTGGTATCTAATGAAAGGTTTTGAGCAGGCCTCCTACATGGAGCTCTATTCTTTATGGTTCCTAGGTCGGGTCCGCAGATATGGGTCAAAACGGGGACCCGGATATTCTTGCATGTTTCTGAGCAACATTGGTATCAAATGAAAGGTTTTGAGGAGGCCTTCTACATGGAGCTCTATTCTTTATGGTTATTAGGTCGGGTCCGCAGATATGGGTCAAAACGGGGACTCGGATATTCTTGCATGTTTCTGAGCAATATTGGTATCAAATGAAAGGTTTTGAGCAGGCCTTCTACATGGAGCTCTATTCTTTATGGTTCCTAGGTCGGGTTCGGAGATATGGGTCAAAACGGGGACCCGGATATACTTGCATGTTTCTAAGCAATATTGGTATCAAATGAAAGGTTTTGAGCAGGCCTTCTACATGGAGCTCTATTCTTTATGGTTCCTAGGTCGGGTCCGCAGATATGGGTCAAAACGGGGACTCGGATATTCTTGCATGTTTCTGAGCAATATTGGTATCAAATGAAAGGTTTTGAGCAGGCCTTCTACATGGAGCTCTATTCTTTATGGTTCCTAGGTCGGGTTCGGAGATATGGGTCAAAACGGGGACCCGGATATACTTGCATGTTTCTAAGCAATATTGGTATAAAATGAAAGGTTTTGAGCAGGCCTCCTACATGGAGCTCTATTCTTTATGGTTCCTAGGTCGGGTCCGCAGATATGGGTCAAACCGGGGACCCGGATATTCTTGCATGTTTCTGGGCAACATTGGTATCTAATGAAAGGTTTTGAGCAGGCCTCCTACATGGAGCTCTATTCTTTATGGTTCCTAGGTCGGGTCCGGAGATATGGGTCAAAACGGGGACTCGGATATTCTTGCATGTTTCTGAGCAATATTGGTATCAAATGAAAGGTTTTGAGCAGGCCTTCTACATGGAGCTCTATTCTTTATGGTTCCTAGGTCGGGTCCGCAGATATGGGTCAAAACGGGGACTCGGATATTCTTGCATGTTTCTGAGCAATATTGGTATCAAATGAAAGGTTTTGAGCAGGCCTCCTACATGGAGCTCTATTCTGTATGGTTCCTAGGTCGGGTTCGGAGATATTGGTCAAAATGGGGACTCGGATATTCTTGCATGTTTCTGAGCAATATTGGTATCAAATTAAAGATTTTGAGCAGGCCTTCTACATGGAGATCTATTCCTTATGGTTCCTAGGTCGGGTCCGGAGATATGGGTCAAAATGGGGACCCGGATTATCTTGCATGTTTCTGAGCAATATTGGTATTAAATGAAAGGTTTTGAGCAGGGATTCTACTCTTTATGGTTCCTAGGTCGGGTCCGGAGATATGGGTCAAAATGGGGACCCGGATTATCTTGCATGTTTCTGAGCAATATTGGTATTAAATGAAAGGTTTTGAGCAGGACTTCTACTCTTTATGGTTCCTAGGTCGGGTTCGGAGATATGGGTCAAAATGGGGACCCGGATTATCTTGCATGTTTCTGAGCAATATTGGTATTAAATGAAAGATTTTGAGCAGGGCTTCTACATGGAGCTCTACTCTTTATGATTCCCAGTTCGGGTCCCGAGATATGGGTCAAAACGAGGACCCGGATGATCTTGCATGTTTCTGAGCAATATTGGTATCAAATGGAAGGTTTTGAGCAGGCCTTCTACAGGGAGCTCTATTCTTTATCATTCCTAGGTCGGGTCCCGAGATATGGCTCAAAATGAGGACCCGGACGATCCTTGAATGTTTCTGAGCGACGTTGGCATGAAATTAAAGGTTTTGAGCAGGACGTCTACACGGAGGGAATAAAAATCCGATTTCGAAACTGTTTACACATCAATGTTCATGAGTACTCGTTACTCACGCTTTCTTTTTAGCATTACCTTAACTTCTTCTGAAAATAACACTGGTCGACAAAATTTCAACAAATTTTTGTTACAGAAATAAAATTCTACTTTTCTAAAGGATTTCGGTACGCTGAATCCAAATCTGAAGTCATATTTTCTGTTTTACGTACAGATTTTTAGATATTCATGCCCAAATGGGCGAAAAACACGTTTTTTTGCTATATTCACTCCTCGATATCTTTTAAATTACTTACTTATTTTAAAAATTGATTAAAGCTATTGAAAGCTCGGCCATTCCTCTTGAAGACAATGTTTAATTTTTCGGATATCTAATTTAGGTATGTAGTAATATATGTTTTTGCACAATAAGGTATTTGTCGTCGAAAACAACGGCAGCATTTGTAGCATCTTATAGGCGCAATCAAATTTTGTAGTTGCTCAGCAGAACAATTTTTTTTACGAAGCCACTTACATACGTCCATAATATAATAAACTGCCTAAAAACTTGCTTCAAAATTTTTAATTATTTTTGTATGGAGAAAATTTTCCAAAACTAATGAAGCTTAATATGCAATATTGCAAGTTACAAGAAAGATATCTGAAATATTAAAACGGTTTCTTCAAGAGAAATGTCCGCGCTTTCAATAGCTTTAATCAATTTTTAAAATAAGTAAGTAATTTAAAAGATATTGAGGAGTGAATATAGCCAAAAATCGTGTTTTTGGCCTCTTTAAACATGAATATCTCAAAAACTGTACGTATTAGCGAAAATCTGAGTTCAGATTCGGATTCAGCGCACCGAAATCCTTTAGAAAAGTAGAATTTTATTTCTGTAACAAAAACTTGTCGACCAGTGTTATCCGAGCTCTAATAATTACTGATACTTTTTGTCAGCCAAAAGTCGAACTTGTTACTTTTCGTCAGCCAAAAGTCGAACTTGTTATTTTTCGTCAGCCAAAAGTCGATTTTGTTACTTTTCGTCGGCCAAAATTAAATGTGGTACTTTTCGTACAGATTTTTTTTATTGCTAGCTTTCGCCAGAAATTTTAAATATGCTAGTTTTCGTGTGGTACGACGATATGAAAAGTGGGTGAAGGTGATGCGAATATCAGCTCGTCACACAAGGAACATGTGACATGACATGACATGACATCACATCACATCACATCAAATGGCATGATATCATATCATATCATTACATCATATCGGCATCACGTCATGACATGACACAACGGGGTTATTTATCTCTAAAAGAGTTCAAGGTAGGGAGCTGAAAATTGGTATAGAGGTTGGTGATATCAGAACCCTTCTAACCCAGAAAATTGGGGGTTATCAGAAAAGAAGGCGTGGCACCTCCCATACAAACTTAGCGTTGGAAGCTGAATATATCAGAAAGAATAAATGGCAGGATCCTGAAAATTGCTATAGAGCTAAATGACATTAAAACCACTCTCCCGCATAAAAGTGGTGGTTATCGGAAAAGAGGTCGTGGCAACTCCCATACAAACTTAATTTTTCAAGCTGAATATCTATAAAAGCGTGTAAGATTGGGACCTGAAAATTGAGCAGGAGATTAACGATATCAATAGCATGCTTATGAAAAAAACAGTAGTTTTGGGAAAAGCGGGCGTAGCTCCTCCCATGCGATCTTAATTTTTAAGGCTAAATATCCCTAATGGCGAGCGTGCTTACGATATAACTCACTTGCAACAACAAGTACAAACAAATTTTCCACTGTTGAATGAACAGCAAAGCAGAGCGTACAATCAACTACTAAATGCGGTAGATAATGGAAACGGTGGCATATTTTTTCTCGATGCGCCGGCAGGACCGGTAAAACGTTCCTATTGTCTTTAATACTAGCAGCAATACGTGGTCAAATCTCTTGCATCTACCGGAATTGCGGGAACAGTGTTGGAAGGTGGAAGAACGGCACTTTCAGCATTAAAGCTTCCATTAAACATGCAAATACACGAAAGTCCTGTTTGCAATATTCCAAAGCAATCAGCAATAGCACATGTTTTAAAAAATTGTAAATTGATCATATGGCATGAGTGCACAATGACCCACAAACGATCATTAGAAGCACTCGACCGAACATTGAGAGATTTGCGTAATAATGGTGGCGGGCGACTTCAGACAAACACTACCCGTGATTCCAAAATCAACAACGGCGGATGTGATAAACGCATGTCTGAAGTCATCGCGTTTGTGGAGGTTTGTTAAAACCATTTCATTGACCATCAATATGCGAGTTTTGCTGCAGCACGATAGCACTGCAGAGGCTTTTTCAAAAGAGCTGCTGCGAATCGGCAATGGACAAGTTTCGATAGATCCTTGCAGTGGATTAATATCAATTCCAACTGCGATTTGCCAATTTGCTTCAAGTAAGGATGAACTAATTAGGGGTGTATATCCAAATATCGCCCAAAATTATGGTAACTACGAATGGTTAGCCGCACGCGCAATTTTAGCAGTAAAACTATTGATGTGAACGACTTGAATTGGACGATTGAAAATCAAATTCCGGGAGATCTGCGTTTTTGTAAATCTATTGATCGCATTGAAAATGAAGACGAAGTAGTAAAATACTCAGTGGAGTTATTAAACTCTCTGGATTTGCATGCAATGCCTCCTCATCATTTGCTTCTCAAAGTTGGGTCTGTTGTTAATATGCTACGCAATCTTCATGCTCCCAAAATGTGCAATGGTACACGACTGATTGTTATGAAGCTAATGGACAATTTAATAGGGCAAGCATTTCGTAAGGCCCGTTCAAGGGGGAGGAATGCTTACTTCCCCGGATTCCCTTATCTTCAACAGATTTGCCCTTCCAATTCAAACATACAATGTATGCAGTTCCCAGCGAAACTTGCATTTGCGATGACAATTAACAACTCACAAGGGCAGCCGTTGGAAGTAGGTATGCGGCATAAACATAGAAATGCCATGCTTTTCACGTGTTCCCGTGTTGGAAAACCGTCCTCGCTATTTATTTACGCTCCGGGACAGAAAACTAAAAATGTTGTGTATCGTTCAGCCTTAAACTGAATACTAAAATTATATATTTTTGAAGTTGTATACACAAAGAAGTAGTGAAAAATCGTTAATTTTCTATTAAAAATAATATCGGTGTAATAACAATTTTTGAAATGAAATTAATAAAAAAAATCTATTTTGGGCAGAACGAAGTTTGCCGGGTCAGCTACTATTATATATTATTTTTGTTCGTCCGCTAAAAGAACAGTAATTATGTTGATTAATTACTACGCCAACACACGATTGGTATCCCAAAGACGTAGATCTTATGAAATCGATACAATTCTTGATCACTAGCATGACCGAACTATTTCGGTCGTAGCATTATGCCACCAACAATTACCGTGTACTTTGTTAGAGCTTTTTGGCAAATAGTTGCCAAAATTAGCAAACAAATTACATATATGGAGGGAATAAGGTCTCCCAGTTTCACCTTTGTGTGCTGTGGCACTTGTGTCTAGTGAAGAAATAAAATCAGCTAATGGCATGCTATAGCCGCTGTTAGTGAGCCCTGATCACTACTCAATAAATATACATTTATCAAGCAAGTTTTAAGTGGAAATAGAGTGATGAAGATGTAAAAAATTAAATTAATTTAAAGCGCGATAAATTTATTAATTTTTGGTTTGTTTTCTCTTTGTTAACGTTAATATCGCACCCCAAATCATTAATTGACACAACTCAAATTTTTAAATCGGTTTTTTATCATAAAACGGTACACAGAACATATCTCTAGCGGTTGCAAAAAAAAAAACGTTTCAATCGGTGTCCCTTTTGACTCAAAAATAGCAATTATACATCATTGCTGTAAAGAAAAAAATTTTTGGCTCCTGAAAATTTTTGAATTTTGAGTTGTGTCAATTTATGATTTAGGGTGCTGTATAATATAATACAATGGCGCTATTATAACTCTGACGAGTTTTATGGCCTAGCTTCTCTCCCAATTCGAGGTGTGCTCCTTTTTTGTTTTTCCTACTAATTGGGTGGACCTACAATTTTATGCCGGCTCCGAACGGCGAATGCATTTTTTGTGAGAAGGTTTCTCATGACAGAAATACTCTCGGAGGGTATGCCGCCCACTGCCGAGAGGTGACCGCTGCTCTTAAAAACCCAATATTTGGATTTTTACTAATTAGAAAAATTGTTTTGGTGTTTTGCTCGGACAGGGGTTTGAACCCGAGACCTCTGGCATAGCAGGCGAGCACTCTACAAACTGCACCACAGCGGCCACAGCGATATATTGAGGTTAATTTTCCATTAAAAAATAATAAATGAAAAAAACCATTTGTCTATTACGACTGTTACCACGAAAAAATCTATTTGGTACTCTCAAACGCAATTTGGTACATTTTTTGGTACAAGGAAAAATATTTTAGTGGCATCACTGGACACGCTGTGTACATATGTAAGTATGTACATACATACATATGTATGTATACATGCATTTCCTTTCACCAAAAATAAAACCTGAAAAGTGTTTATAAACATAAAATCAAAAATAAACTAATGAGTATCTTCAGAGGCCTCCATTGTAAAAATATCTTGAAAGTTTTTAGAAAGCTTTTCTACTTTGATGTTATAAATTTAATGTTAAAGCTTTTGCTTTTGCACTTTCCGATTTTGGATGGATTGGAAACTTAGCTAAAGCCTTGTTAAAAATTTTATTTTATTACTCAACATATTTTGTTTCAACTGTAATTACAATTATGTGCTCGTGGTATCTACTAGTCAGCGCGACTTTTTGAACATTTTTAAAAATGACCATTACAATGTTAGATAGTTAATTAATATACTGAACCTGAAATTTTTTTCTTCAAAAATTTGCAGTTTGCGAAAAAATCATAACGTTGTCCCTTACGATAATTTCGCTTTCAATGCGTTATGAGCGTATTTGAATAAATAGCCCTTACGATAATATTTTAAAAAGGGTTTTTATGACAAAACAAAACAAAACAAAACAAAACAAAACAAAACAAAACAAAACAAAACAAAACAAAACAAAACAAAACAAAACAAAACAAAACAAAACAAAACAAAACAAAACAAAACAAAACAAAACAAAACAAAACAAAACAAAACAAAACAAAACAAAACAAAACAAAACAAAACAAAACAAAACAAAACAAAACAAAACAAAACAAAACAAAACAAAACAAAACAAAACAAAACAAAACAAAACAAAACAAAACAAAACAAAACAAAACAAAACAAAACAAAACAAAACAAAACAAAACAAAACAAAACAAAACAAAACAAAACAAAACAAAACAAAACAAAACAAAACAAAACAAAACAAAACAAAACAAAACAAAACAAAACAAAACAAAACAAAACAAAACAAAACAAAACAAAACAAAACAAAACAAAACAAAACAAAACAAAACAAAACAAAACAAAACAAAACAAAACAAAACAAAACAAAACAAAACAAAACAAAACAAAACAAAACAAAACAAAACAAAACAAAACAAAACAAAACAAAACAAAACAAAACAAAACAAAACAAAACAAAACAAAACAAAACAAAACAAAACAAAACAAAACAAAACAAAACAAAACAAAACAAAACAAAACAAAACAAAACAAAACAAAACAAAACAAAACAAAACAAAACAAAACAAAACAAAACAAAACAAAACAAAACAAAACAAAACAAAACAAAACAAAACAAAACAAAACAAAACAAAACAAAACAAAACAAAACAAAACAAAACAAAACAAAACAAAACAAAACAAAACAAAACAAAACAAAACAAAACAAAACAAAACAAAACAAAACAAAACAAAACAAAACAAAACAAAACAAAACAAAACAAAACAAAACAAAACAAAACAAAACAAAACAAAACAAAACAAAACAAAACAAAACAAAACAAAACAAAACAAAACAAAACAAAACAAAACAAAACAAAACAAAACAAAACAAAACAAAACAAAACAAAACAAAACAAAACAAAACAAAACAAAACAAAACAAAACAAAACAAAACAAAACAAAACAAAACAAAACAAAACAAAACAAAACAAAACAAAACAAAACAAAACAAAACAAAACAAAACAAAACAAAACAAAACAAAACAAAACAAAACAAAACAAAACAAAACAAAACAAAACAAAACAAAACAAAACAAAACAAAACAAAACAAAACAAAACAAAACAAAACAAAACAAAACAAAACAAAACAAAACAAAACAAAACAAAACAAAACAAAACAAAACAAAACAAAACAAAACAAAACAAAATCAAAAAATTTTTTAGCATTCGATTACATACATATAAAATGTGTACTAATTTGGTTGGTACATTTTGCCTTCATTTGGTACCTTGCAATCTTAAAATTAAATTAAAAATTGCTTGTGGTAACCGTGCTTGCACTGGCGGCCACTTTCGCTTTACCTAGTCACTAGGCCCTAGTGATGTTTGTCTGTTGTGCAGTTGGCTCAGTTCATTTCAAATTGTTGAACTGTGCAAACGTGGTCACGGAATGTCTGAATTGAAGGAGCAAAATACCACCGCCTTATTATACTGACCTATGAAAAAGAAACAACAGTAATCCGAATGCCATTTCCACCCCAATCCAAATATTAATGACAGCGTGTTTGGGGGGTGAGAGTATGGTGTGATGGTGAGGTGGTGTGTTGGTGCATTTTACATACGTACTTATTTATCTACACACATGCATATGTATAGTCTGATCAGCGTTGCCACTAAAAAAATTTTAGTTTACCAAAATAGAAAATAAAAGTAACCAAAACTAGAAACAAGTAACCAAAATAAATTAATAATATAGGTATATGTATTCAAAGCAAAACAACATATACAGTTAACGAAAACTAAAATATATCACTTGTTATACAACTTTAAATAGAATCAACGCCGGGCAAAATATGGCCCGGTCGTAGCGTTCTATCAACATTTAAGAACACGGCAGTATATCGACGGCTGAGAATATGATCGCCATATTTCAAAAATTGTTTCAAAAACGCCCTATTTGAAAAATTCTTTCAATAACGTCCTAATTCAGATTTTGCTTCAAGAACGCCCTATTTGAAAAATTGTTTCAATAACGTCCTATTTCAGACAATTATTCAAAAACGCCCTATTTCAGAAAAATATATATGGAATTTTCTCTGAAATAGGGCTTTTTTGAAGCAAAATCTGAAATAGGACGTTCTTGAAACAATTTTTCAAATAGAGCGTTCTTGAAGCAAAATCTGAAATAGGACGTTATTGGAACAATTTTTCAAATAGGGCGTTTTTGAAAAAATTTTTGAAATAGGGTGATCTTATTCTCAGCCGTCGATATGAGAATGAAGAGAACCAAAAAGCTGACGAAAATCGCCCAGCGAAAATTTATCAGAATAGATTTATTTCTAATATGGTCGTTGCATCTTGTCTAATCAATTTTTTGATAAAAAAAAATAAAGCAAAACAATTTGGACAACAAATTTTTTATTGTGTAAAAATTAAAAGCGTATTCCTAAAAAAATTTATGTAACCATGGTTTACTGAATACAGAGACCTTGAATGTAACCAAAATCGGCGGAAAGTAACCACGTAGGTAACCAAACAAAAAATGGTATCCAATTTTGGTAAAAAGTAACCAAAATGGCAAGGCTGAGTACGATTAAAATAAAGAGAAAAAAACTAACACTCCCTTCAGTTATTGGTAATGAAGACCAAGGTAAGCATGAAGCATCTTCATCTATGTACCTACATATGTACATACATACATAATAGAGAACAATTAATTATTTGTTTATAAAATGGAAATTAGTGATTAATCAGTCCATGCAAAAATCATTGGATTATATGGTCCATTTGTGGCAGGTTGGAGTACTTTCAAAGTGATCATTAACATAGCCCCAAAGGACCGACTCATCTATCTGTTAACGAACGCCAAATGCTTATCGCGATCAGTGTTGCCAGAACTTTTCCAGAGTTCCAGCTAGATTTTCAAAAAAAAAAAGCTAGAAAAAGCTAAAAAAAATTGTTTCACACATAAAAAAAACATTTAAAGCTAAAAAAAGAAGCTAAAAAAAATACGAAATTACCCAGTAGAACTTGGAGCGAGATCTCCCCAAGCGAGAGCAGAAGAGTACTCTATTTGATATCCTTTCCGAGCAATATCAAAATTGTTTCAGTTTTGTTTTATTTTGTTTGTGTTTATTACTTCTCTTCCTAGTACATAGTTACAATAGGGAGTAATGGAGTATCTATTGACAAGTACTCCCGGATTAATAAAACGATGATCCCAAGTCCTACTGCGTATTTTAATGCTTTATTAATAGGTGATTTCCCGTGGCAGTGATCCGGTCAAAAAATTTGCAAGCCACTGCAACAACAATTTTTTGATCCTGATGTTTATCTGGATCAAAAAATCTATTACAATCTATACGGACCCGAAATGGATCTACACCATTTCCAGATGGATTTTAGAAAGCGTCAACTGGATTTTAGAAAGGGGAAATTGGATTTTAGAATTGTCAATTGGATTTTAGAAAGGGGAAATTCGATTTTGGAAATGTCAATTGGATTTTAGAAAGGGGAAATTGGATTTTAGAAATGTCAATTGGATTTTAGAAAGGGAAAATTGGATTTTAGAAATGCCAATTGGATTTTAGAAAAGGGAAATTGGACTTTAGAAACCGTAAATTGGATTTTCGAAAATGTATATAATTACGTATATGTACATTATAATTTCATACGCAATAAAGAATTTCTATTGGAAAAATTCTGTGTAAAATTTATTTTACACGCACATTCTGAAATCCAATTCACGCTTTCGAAAATCCAACTGACATTTCTAAAATCCAATTTCCCCTTTCTAAAATCCAATTGACATTTCTAAAATCCAATTTCCCTTTTCTAAAATCCAATTGACCTTTCTAAAATCCAATTTCCCCTTTCCAAAATCCAATTGACATTTCTAAAATCCAATTATCTCTTTCTAAAATCCAATTATCGTTTCTAAAATCCAGTTAACGCTTTCTAAAATCCATCTGGAAATGGTGTAGATAAACATCAGTATCACAAAATTGTTGTTCAATTTGCACGCAAAATTTTTATGCGGATCTGGAGGGGAACTCGCCTAATGTGTTTTCAAAACACACATAAATTCAAGGCCAATTTAACAGGTCGGTTCAAGATACATACACACATACACGCCGTGACCGTAATGTCGAACTCTCGTGACCGAGATGTCAAAACTATAACCCTGCAAAAATCATTGGATTATATGCTCCATTTGTGGTAAGTTGGAGTACTTTCAAAGTGACCACTAACATAGCCCAAACGACCGATTCGTGTATCTGCATCGGTTCGTAGTTAGCCGAACATAACAAAAACCAAATTTTTATCGCGACGACGCCGATATGTGTATACATATATAACTACATATATATTATGTTTGTATGTATACACGTCATTCGTCGTCGTCGCGATAAACATTTGTTTTTGTTGTTATGTTCGGCTAACTGTTAGGTACTCCATAAATTAATCCAATGTAGCTACTCCATGGATTAATTTGTTTGTTATGCGGGGCTGGAGTATATACTCCATTGCAATGACATGCAATGTTAAATGGACCATATTTTTTGTATGAAATGTGGCAAGTTATGGAGTAATCGGTTGGTTCATAGCGTGCACTCCATGGATTAGCGACTGGAGTACTCGGAATTTTTGCAGGGTAGCTACATACATACATATGTTTGAATGTATACACGTCATTCGTCGTCGTCGCGATAAACATTTGGTTTTTGTTGTTATGTTCGGCTAACTGTTAGGTACTCCATCAATTAATCCAATGTAGGTACTCCATGGATTAATATGATTGTTATGCGGGACTGGAGTATATACTCCATTGCAATGACATGCAATGTTAAATGGACCATATTTTTTGTATGAAATGTGGCAAGTTATGGAGTAATCGGTTGGTCCATAGCGAGCACTCCATGGGTTAGCGAATGGAGTACTCGGAATTTTTGCAGGGAAGGAAGACGAAATTATTTGACATTCAGCTCACGGGCGAATGATGGATAAACTCAGAGAATGAAGAATTTGACGAATTTTAAACACGAATGCATGTAAAGAATATGCAGAAGTAAACAAATTGGATAGGTGTTGAAGAAGAACAAGAAGTCAGCCGATCTGAAGAACCGACCTGTTTAGTGGAGCCTGCATAAGTTATTTATTTTCATATACTATGTATATGCAAATTTGTACTTCAGTGTCAATAAAAATAACGAAATGTTAAAAAAATGTTTTACATTCAAATAATGGTAACTATGATGACTGTATGTATGTATATGAGCAGCAAGCAACGCTCATTTTTTGGGGAGTTTTAGCAAATAAAAAAGCTAGAAAAAAAGCCAAAGCTAAATCAGAATTTTTCCAGCTAAAAGACAAGAAAAAAAGCTAAATCTAGCTTGAAAAAAGCTAGAATGGCAACGCTGATCGCGATGACGACGAAGCAAGTGCTTACATATGTATGTACAAGTATATTCGTGTTTGAACGTACAATTTAGTTACAAAGACACATTGAAACGTCACACAACAGTTACCAAAAGGAGAAATTAAAGTGTTATTAAAAAAGCATAATGATAATAATCAAAATTAACAACAACAAAATAGTAGCAGTAACAATAACAACAAAAAAATATAAAAAACTATAATCACATGTTAATCCCAAGAAAACCGAATTCGGAGCTGTTTACTCACCAATGTTCATGAGTACCATACATGGGCGTAGTTAACTAACTGTCAAGTACCACTAATATGGCATTAGTGGATTTTAAAATTTTTCAACTACCACTACGTGTAGTGGGATTAATTTTTTTTCCACTACCACTAACAGCGTTTAGTGGTAATGGAAAATTTTTCAACTCAAAAAAAAGCGATTTCGTGGTAGTGGAAATTTTTTTAACTCAATCTTCTGGAAATGAGTGGTAGTTGAAATCAAATTGAGTGGGAGTAAATTATTTCCACTAAACCATATTAACATATGCATGTCTGTTAGTAACACTAATAAAACTGTTATCTTCAATAAAATATTTTCCGGGAATGTAAATATTTTTACATACATATGTACACATTTATTTAGTCATACGTTCATAGACGCCTACCTTGCAAAAATCATTGGATTATATGCTCCATTTGTGGTAGGTTGGAGTACTTTCAAAGTGATCATTAACATAGCCCAAACGACCGATTCATGTATCTGCATCGGCTCGTAGTTAGCCGAACACGCGTCATTCGGCGCCGTCGCGATAAACATTTGGTTTTTGTTGTTATGTTCGGCTAACTGTTGGGTACTCCATCAATTAATCCAATGTAGGTACTCCATGGATTAATTTGATTGTTATGCGGGACTGGAGTATATACTTCATTCTCTGAGTTTATCCATCATTCGCCCGTGAGCTGAATGTCAAATAATTTCGTCTTCCTTCCCTGCAAATATTCAGGTTACTCCAATCGCTAATCCATGGAGTGCTCGCTATGGACCAACCGATTACTCCATAACTTGCCACATTTCATACAAAAAATATGGTCCATTTAACATTGCATGTCATTGCAATGGAGTATATACTCTAGTCCCGCATAACATTCAAATTAATCCATGGAGTAGCTACATTGGATTAATTGATGGAGTACCTAACAGTTAGCCGAACATAACAACAAAACCAAATGTTTATCACGACGACGACGAATGACGTGCATACATTCAAATATTTGTATATATGTAGTTATGTATGTATACACATATCATCGTTGTCGCGATAAACATTTGGTTTTTGTTATGTTCGGCTAACTACGAACCGATGCAGATACACGAATCGGTCGCTTGGGCTATGTTAGTGGTCACTTTGAAAGTACTCCAACCTACCACAAATGGAGCATATAATCCAATGATTTTTGCAGGGGAAATACATAAACATATACATATATAGTATAATTCCGCACAATACCATAGCTCTCTAGACTCTTGAGTGACTTATTTGGATCAAGCAAATACGTATCAAGCTGCCTTCGGACCTCATCCTGTTCAATAATTTAAGGGGCTGCTACTGTAAAAAAGGTTAAATTATATTTCAATTTAAGGAAATAGTCTTACTATTTGCATCGTCGAACTCCAAAAATTTATGTATCAGTTGGTTCTGAGGATTTTTCTGTATCTGAATTTTGGCTGTCACTTTTCACAAAAAACTGAGCAGCATATTCAATGAATAATTTTTTTGCGAAATCCGTAGTTAGGTGCGGTGCCGTTCGCTGCAGAACTTGCAAGAAACGCAACTTTACACCTGGGCACGATATTGCCGCTATGATGGCCAAATTTGCTTCCTCATTTCCTTAGAATAATTTTATTAATTACTATTTATTTTTTATCTTTTAAATCGACAACATACTACCTTCAAAAAATATCTTTTGTGTAGGCATGTTATAAGTTCGGTGCAAACTGATGTCAAGTCTCGTAATTCAAAACCCTCTTGAAATTTCGTTAATTTTATTTTTAACGATACAAGAGCAGCAATGAAAAACCCAAAGTACATAAATTTTTCCCCCTGCAAAAAATCTATGGTATTTGCAATCGGTTCCATTGACTTTTCTCTGCAATTTATCTCTAATAAGTTTTTTCAGTTATACTTCGAAATTCGAAGAAAATCGCTGATTTAGTTAATAATCTAAAAACCCCTTCCATTTGTGTAACGTCCGCAACGCAGTTTAAGTGGCTAAAACAAAGGTATTAAACTAAATTTGTATAGCCAACATATTTATACCTTTCATGGTATTATAACTTAGTGCCAAAAATTTTTGTCGAAAGTACCAGAAGGAAGCGTGGGGGACCCACAAAAATATATACCGATATGATCAGAATCACGAGCTGAGTCGATTAAGCCATGTCCGTCCGTCCGTCTGTGTGAACGCAAACTAGTCCCTCAGTTTTTGAGATATCTGAATGAAATTCGGAATACAGGTATATTGTTATATGCAGCTGATCATTTGTCGGAACCGGCCGAATCGGACCACTATAACATATAGAAAACAACCGATTATTCAGATATGCATGAAATTTTTGGATGTAATTTGTGCATAACTTCCCCATTTAAACAGCTAAGGACATGAAACTTTGAAGTAGACGTGCCCATTTTGGCCCAAACGAGTTTACCGAAAATTGTCAAGATCGGACCACTATAACATATAGTTCCACAACATCCGATTATTGAGATATACACATTTTGGTGTATAACTTCTCCATTTTAGCAGCTAACGGCGTGAACTTTTGAAGTATTTGTACCCATATAGGCCCAAACGGGATTACCGAAAATTGTTAAGATCGGACCACTATAACCTATAGCTCCCCTACAACCGATTGTTCAGATATGGACATTTTGGTGTATAACTCCTCCATTTAAATAGCCAAGACACTAATCTTTCTAATAAATCTTTCCATAAATAACCCACAGAATTAAAATTATAAATTAAACTTAATCCGGCTATGTACATACATAGGTAACTTTACATTTCCCCACTCATGAAATGTATGAAGTCTTCGGTACGGCCGAAGACAGCCGCGCTTTTACTTGTTTTATCATCAGATGTGTCCTAAATATTTCCCTTTATGATGAATTTCATATCAAAGGCTGAAAAAAACGAACATTTTGAACCCGACCCCCTCAGAATTTGATGAAATTTTGCATAGAGGTACATCTTACCTACTCAAACACAACCTCATTTTTAGAAATTGCATTTTCGAAAAATTGTGGGCGTGGCAAGGTATCGAAATATTCGAAAATATCCGAAAATAATCGAAAAATGACGATAATAGGTACTTTTAAAGTGTGATTACTAGGGAACGGCTTTACCGATTTCAAAGATCTTCACACCATTAGAAAGGTATTGAAATTAGATTTCAAAAAAATACACTGTTTTAGTACACTGAAAAAAAAATGTTTTCCAAAATAAAATTTGAAACTGAAAAAACACTTCAAAGATCAAGCGATTTTGAAAAATACACATTTTGTTTAGAAAGCTCTATTTAATATATATAACATATCTGAAAACTAAAATGGCCTTTTTCTTTATTTTTTTTTTAAATTTATTTAAGTAAATGCATCTCTTGGCTTTCTTATATTTTGATATCACGCGTAAACTAATCAACCGATTTCAAAAATTTGTATACCATTAGAAAGGTATTAAAATCACCTTTCGAAAACACACACTGTAAAAATTCTATATTACATATTACACTGAAAAAAAATTTTCAAAATTTTTTTTTTCAAACTGGGAGAACACTTCAAAGACCAAGCGATTTTGAAAAATAAGAATGTTTTTTAGAAAGGTCTATTTAATATATATAACATATCTGAAAACTAAAATGGCCTTTTTCTTTATTTCTTTTTTAAATTTATTTAAGTAAATGCATCTCTTGGCTTTATTGTATTTTGATATCACGCGTAAACTAATCAACCGATTTCAAAAATTGTTATACTGTTAGAAAGGTATTAAAATCACCTTTTGAAAACATACACTGTAAAAATTCTGTATTACATATTACACTGAAAAAAAAAAAATTCAGTTCAGTTTGAAAAAAAAATGTTGAAAATTTTTTTTTGGGTGTAATATGTAATATAGAATTTTTACAGTGTATGGTTTCAAAAGGTGATTTTAATACCTTTCTAACGGTATACAAATTTTTGAAATCGGTTGATTAGTTTACGCGTGATATCAAAATATAAGAAAGCCAAGAGATGCATTTACTTAAATAAATTTAAAAAAAAAAATAAAGAAAAAGGCCATTTTAGTTTTCAGATATGTTATATATATTAAATAGACCTTTCTAAAAAAAATGTGTATTTTTCAAAATCGCTTGATCTTTGAAGTGTTTTTTCAGTTTCAAATTTTATTTTGGAAAACATTTTTTTTTCAGTGTACTAAAACAAAAAAAATTTTTACAGTGTATTTTTTTGAAAGCTAATTTCAATACCTTTCTAATGGTGTGAAGATCTTTGAAATCGGTATAGCCGTTCCCTAGTAATCACACTTTAAAAGTACCTATTATCGTCATTTTTCGAATATTTTCGAATATTTTTGAATATTTCGATACCTTGCCACGCCCACAATTTTTCGAAAATGCAATTTCTGAAAATGAGGTTGTGTTTGGGTAGGTAAGATGTACCTCTGTGCAAAATTTCATCAAATTCTGAGGGGGTCGGGTTCAACGCATATTGGGTTTGATATGAAATTCATCTTATAATAAAACGATACAATATTTCGCGTTATTTCTGCCTCAAAAATTCAAAAAATCGTGCGAACGTAACGTCCGCACCGCCCAGGAAATGCCCACATACATACATATGTACATGCATAGATATACGAGCAAAATGAGACATATTTCTTCTCAGAGCAAAAATGAACTATTCACATGTATGTAAGTATGTATATGTATTTCGATATACAAACTTAGTGATTCTACACATATAGTGGAATCAATGATTTTTCCACTATTTCGTGATTTAGTGGGAAGAAGTTTTCAGTCACTAATTGAAAATTAGTGGAAATTTTTCAAGCCCCAATCCCACTAAGCTGGGATTTGAAGCCCTATCCACTACCACTAATATTTTTAGTGGTAGTGGAAAAAGTTTCAACTTCCACTCACGTTAGTTGTTTGGAAAATTTTCAAGCCCCACTATCGCGACGGTAGTGGTAGTTAATGGCGTAGTGGTGACACGGATTAGTTAACTACGCCCATGTGTGATGAGTACACGTTACAATTTCATTATCTATATATATGTATGTACATTAGAGTGGCCCTTACGACTATGGAAAAATTTTTTTCTACTTTTTTGAGACGTTACCCCTTGAAATGGTTTCATGTACGAAGACCCGTACGTTAACCCGTCCCACAATGTGTTGCAATAATGAACCAAGGGTTATATGGTTCGGTGGACGTTTATATTCTCTTTTATTTTTGATTTTTAATAGATTGCAATGTTGTTATTTAATAGAATCCACAAATAAATGATTTATAAATAAAATATACTGATATTCTATATATTCAAGTACTGAAATGTCATGTATGCTTCTTTTCTTTATATACAAACAATTTAAGAAAATTTAAATTTTTAATATATATTTTTCATGCACTCGTACATACATATTTATATGGGAAATTTTAAAAATAAGTGCCCTCTATTAGTGTAATTGTACATTGTCGTACATGCATACCTACACAAATAATAAATACAATTCAGAACTTTAATTCTCTTGAAAGTCCATTGAAAGCGCTTGCGGAGCAGTGAAATAACTCCCACATAAAAGGAATTAAATAACTCCCAAAGAAGGAATAAAATAAGTCCGAACACACTGCGGGTAATTTCATTTTTCTATAACACTTTGCAACAGCACTTTTGAGCAAGCTAATTCTCACACAGAATGAAAGACCATTATCCACAAAAATAGTAAAACCCCCAAACAATTGCAAAAGCTGTAACTGTATACTACTTTAACTCTCTAACTCCCCGACGATGAGATCGCTTTTACTCCTTTTTTAGAAAGTCCGAAAAAAATATTATTTCGAAGTTCGTTAGAGGGTTAAATAGTTATACATAATTGTTCGCCATAGAATTTCACTTGGTATCCACAGACAAAAGAACCTAAATACCACAGTCCATGTACCTTATGGAAGTGATTTTTGTGACAAAATTTTATTTTGGCACTTTTCTTATTTTTATATCAGAATTCAACTAAAATCGTGTGCAAATGTAGAAAATTTTAAACTTTTAATTGTTGGGGTAAGTGGAAAAAAATTCAACAACTATTTACAGCGAAGGTTGAGTGTATAGCTATTTCACGAAAAACCATTTTCGATCATCAGCACTCTTTTCGGAAGTGGATGCACCGGGGATTGAACCCGAGTCCATTCCATCTTCAGCCGCAATGACCCAACGCATAAACACACTCGGCCATTGAGACTCTGTGCAAGCTGTTGGATTTTCCCCACTTTTGCCTTTTTCATTTTCAACATTAACGTTACTGTGTATATGCTTTTGCATATATTCTCCACAAACGTGCTGAATTTTTGTTGTAGGCAGTTCGCAATGAACATTGTTGTTGGTATTTATTTTATGTATATACCAAACAACGTTAACAATTTTACTTGAAAGAGTTTTTTAGTGCTTAGCACGATCGAAAATGGTTTTTCGTGAAATAGCTATACACTCAACCTTCGCTGTAAATAGTTGTTGAATTTTTTTCCACTTACCCCAACAATTAAAAATTGAATTAAAATAAAAATTTCGTGCTAAGCACTAAAAAACTCTTTTAAACTTTTAATTTTCTAAGTGCCCCCTTGGCTTAAATTTTTACAAAATGCCTCGAGGAAGATGAATGGGAAACCGATATTGAGGACTCCATCATGAATAGTGCTGGGCCGTCTCGATATTATATTTGTGAAGCATTTTCGAACGGTAGTTGCGCTGACTACGCGTAAAGTGGCCACGATACGGACACAAACTTTCCTAATGCCTAATGTGTGGCATGTGCTTCAGTTAACTGACTTCACCAGTTGCACATTTTTAAATTATTGTATTGGAAGAAAAGCATATAGACTATGGTTTTAAATTAATATACAATTCTTAAGTGAAATGTTAGATTTTTTTGTTTTAATACTATGTTGCTTTATACGTGAGAACCAAAATTTAATGTCATCTACATATGTACGTACATTAGGGCGGGTCAATTTATTTTGCAACTTTGTTTCGGCCACAGCTGTTTTCTCTGGTCAATTCTGAACAAAAAAGTCCAAAGGAGGCTAGTTCTAAAATGAAGTTTGACCCTCCGCAATTTTGATTTTAGATAGTCATCCCTAAAAAATTTTTTTATATTTGTTAAAAAAATATAGTTGAAGATACTTAAATTAAATTTTAAGGTTTCATCATAGCAAAATTTAATCCATTTGGTTTTTTTTTAGGGAAATACATTCATTTTCCTAACCCTTTTTTAGAACTTCTCCCAATTATTTTATGTTACAACAGGTATATCTTAAAAATTTGAAATATCTAAGTGAAACGCCGAAATACGTCAACTTAATTTTTTCCTGTAGAATACAACGACGTGTTCAGAATATCCGTATTAAATCTTGATTTCGATATATTTAGGAAAGAAGTTTCAGATTTCTGAAATTGAATTCTTCGTCGTTTGTAAACTTTACCCAGGCTTTGCACTTTTTTCCGCGAAAAGATTCTAATAGCTGTCTACTTAATTGGGATATTATAAATTCAATGCCACCTCCAGTTTTCCGAAATTGCATTCGGTTTTCGAGATAACGGTAGATAATTAAAATTTACCATACCCCATTTACCCCTGGTAATAACTCATTCAGTTTTCGAGCTAATATATCAAAACTTTGCACGTGACTGTATCCTACTATTACCTTAACTATTTCTAAAAATAATCGAAATCGGGTCACTATGGCATATAGTCCCCGTACAACTGATTGTTCAGATATATGGTTTTGATCTTTTATTTGTTCCTAACTCCGAAAATACTCCTTCCACGCAGAAAGTATTATAATAACTTTCATTCAAAATTAATACATAAACAACTTCTTCATATACTATTTCGACATATATGCAACAGTTAATGCACTTTTGTGCAACCAAAGTCGAAATTTCACAATAAAAACTTTTTCTAATTTCGTTAACACATGTATCATATTAAATGAATTAGATGAGTTTTATATCATTTTATAGAAAATTAAAAGAAGTATTATCCAGTTTTAAAATCGTGAAAATACATGCACTTATAAGGATTTTATACCTATTTGATTAAATTTTTCTTTGTTAATGTTTGATAAAATTTTCGTACAAAACAATCACGGCGAGGTAGAACAAATTTTAATACGAAGGTCAGACCACCCACGAGGTTATTGCAGAATATCAAAGTTCAATGCTTCACTAACAAGTATCTGTGAAAACCAAAATCGCAAAATGGTAATTTTTTGAGAAAACCGCGATTTTATATATTTTATGTTTTCGCGGAATCTAATATCCGCTACAGTCCGTATTTTTTTGATTGGTATACCTTTTCGGATACCTTGAGGATGATAAAGAAAGCATCAAATAAAAAAAGGATATCTGTGGTGGGAAAATTTCACGTAAACAGGATATAAAGGATAACACCTCCATGCAAAAGATACCTACATTAATTCACTTATAATTCCGAAAATATTAGTTCCTCGTGAAAAACTTATATTGCACGTTCATTTAGAATTAATACCCAAATATTTCTTTGATATATGGTTTTGACGTACCTGCAGTACTTAATGCACTTTTGTGCAACCAAAGTCAAAATTTCGATAAAAAAAAATGGTTTTTTCCATGTTCCTACTTTGGAGTCAAATATTTTGTTTGTGGACATAGTTATCTTTGAAATTTTGATCATTTATAAAAACATGACATATTCAGTACGTACACTAGTAATCTGTAAATGATTCAATCGCATCGTGCAAATTATGGTGGGCATATAAATTATGCACGAATCTTTTATATTGAAAAGTATTAATTTTATTATACGATCTCCCATGCAGGTTCCCATTAATTTTAATACATTCCTTACAATTTAGTACAATTTACCGCGTGATCGCGTGCGTGATTTAATACAGTTCTTTCCTTTTCAAAATAGTTTTAAAATTTACTACTCTCAAAAAAATGTTTAATTTATTTGCCCACGATAATTTCCACAATACGATTGAATCATTTACAGATTACTAGTGTACGTACTGAATATGTCATGTTTTTATAAATGATAAAAATTTCAAAGATAACTATGTCCACAAACAAAATATTTGACCCCAAAGTAGGAACATGGAATAAACGATTTTTTTAATCGAAATTTTGACTTTGGTTGCACAAAAGTGCATTAAAAACTGCAGGTACGTCAAAACCATATATCAAAGAAATATTTTCGTATTAATTCTAAATGAACGTGCAATAAAGTTTTTCACGAGGAACTAACATTTTCGGAATTATAAGTGAATTAATGTAGGTATCTTTTACATGACAGGTGTTATCCTTTATATCTTGTTTACGTGAAATGTTCCCATCACAGGTATCCTTTTTTATTTGATGCTTTCTTTATTATCCTCAAGGTATCCGAAAAGGTATACCAATCGAAAAAATTCGGACTGTGGCGGATATTAGATTCCGCGAAAACATGAAATATATAAAATTGCGGTTTTCTCAAAAAGTTACCACTTCGCGATTTTGTGTTTGACAGATACTTGTTAGTGAAGCATTGAACTTTGATATTCTGCAATAACCTCGTGGGTGGTCTGACCTTCGTATTAAAATTTGTTCTACCTCGCCGTGATTGTTTTGTACGAAAATTTTATCAAACATTAACAAAGAAAAATTTAATCAAATAGGTATAAAATCCTTATAAGTGCATGTATTTTCACGATTTTAAAGCTGGATAATACTTCTTTTAATTTTCTATAAAATGATATAAAACTCATCTAATTCATTTAATATGATACATGTGTTAACGAAATTAGAAAAAATTTTTATTGTGAAATTTCGACTTTGGTTGCACAAAAGTGCATTAACTGTTGCATATATGTCGAAATCGTATATGAAGAAGTTGTTTATGTATTAATTTTGAATGAAAGTTATTATAATACTTTCTGCGTGGAAGGAGTATTTTCGGAGTTAGGAACAAATAAAAGATCAAAACCATATATCTGAACAATCAGTTGTACGGGGACTATATGCCATAGTGACCCGATTTCGATTATTTTTAGAAATAGTTAAGGTAATAGTAGGATACAGTCACGTGCAAAGTTTTGATATATTAGCTCGAAAACTGAATGAGTTATTACCAGGGGTAAATGGGGTATGGTAAATTTTAATTATCTACCGTTATCTCGAAAACCGAATGCAATTTCGGAAAACTGGAGGTGGCATTGAATTTATAATATCCCAATTAATTAGACAGCTATTAGAATCTTTTCGCGGAAAAAAGTGCAAAGCCTGGGTAAAGTTTACAAACGACGAAGAATTCAATTTCAGAAATCTGAAATTTCTTTCCTAAATATATCGAAATCAAGATTTAATACGGATATTCTGAACACGTCGTTGTATTCTACAGGAAAAAATTAAGTTGACGTATTTCGGCGTTTCACTTAGATATTTCAAATTTTTAAGATATACCTGTTGTAACATAAAATAATTGGGAGAAGTTCTAAAAAAGGGGTTAGGAAAATGAATGTATTTCCCTAAAAAACAACCAAATGGATTAAATTTTGCTATGATGTGTCGGCCGACTGATGAGCTCAACTCAAGTAAACCTCAAAATTTAATTTAAGTATCTTCAACTACATTTTTTTAACAAATATAAAAAATTTTTTTAGGGATGACTATCTAAAATCAAAATTGCGGAGGGTCAAACTTCATTTTAGAACTAGCCTCCTTTGGACTTTTTTGTTCAGAATTGACCAGAGAATGCAGCTGTGGCCGAAACAAAGTAGGTTTTTTCCTGTCAGTACAAATTGACCCGCCCTAACGTACATACATATTCTACGATTCTTGCTACTAAAGCAATTGTAACGGTTAAATAATACAAGTATTTTCATTAATTTTATGCAAATTTAAACTTTTAAACATCTCATAGTTAGGTTTGCGGGTATACCTACCCACATACATATGTATATTTATCGCGGCATAACCAAAAGCAGCTGTGGTGCAGTGGGTAGAGTGCTCGCCTGCTATGCCAGAGGTCTCGGGTTCAAACCACGGTCCGAGCCAAACACCAACAAATTTTTCTAATTAGTAAAAATCCGATTATTGGATTTTTTAAGAGCAGCGGTCACCTCTCGGCAGCGGGCGGCATACCCTCCGAGAGTATTTCTGCCATGAAAAAGCTTCTCACAAAAAATGCATTCGCCGTTCGGAGCCGGCATAAAACTGTAGGTCCACCCAATTAGTAGGAAAAACAAAAAGGAGCACACCTCGAATTGGGAGAGAAGCTCGGCCATAAAACTCGTCAGAGTTATAATAGCGCCATTGTATTATTATTATTATAACCAAAAGCAGCGCTTACTAAAAGTGATGTTGCAAATTTTTATACTCAGCTGTACTAGTACACAGAGTATTATAGTTTTGATTTCCTAAAGGTGGATTGTAACAGAATGAAATAATCGAGATAGATATAGACTTATATATATCAAAATGATCAGGGTGAAAAGAGAAATCGATTGAGCCATGTCCGTCCGTCTGTCCGTCTGTGCGCACGATAACTCGCGCAAAAATTGAGATATTTTGATGAAATTTGAAATGTAAGTTGGTATCAAGACAGGAACGGATGGTATTGAAAATGGGCGAAATCGGACCATGACCACGCCCACCTCCCCTATATAGTAAAAATCGGAAATTTTGTATCTCAGTCACTAATAGAGCTAGAGTGATAAAATTTCACACACGTATTGAGCTCAGGCCCTTATTAAGAAATATAGTCAAATTTTGGAAAATGGGCGGTGCCACGCCCACTTATTAAGGGGCAAACATTGAAAGTTTTATCAGTCATAACTCAGAAACCGTTGAAGATATATCGATGAAATTTGGTAGGCGTGATATACTTACTTAGGCAAATGTTTGGACGAAAATTTCCAAAATCGGTTGACGACCACGCCCACTTTTATATATGGGAACTATAAAGGGGCCTAATAAAAACATTTTAAGCGATATCCTTGTCAAATATAAAGATAATTCATTGAAATTTTGTGGCATGAGTTCTACAATAGATCGGAAACAAAAAATAGAAAAATTTCGGAAAATGGGCGTGGCACCGCCTCTTTTCAGACAAAGGAATCAACGTGATTTCGGAGCCCATAACTCGACAAATAACTGAGATATTATGACGAAACTTGGTTTATACACTTTTATAACTTGTGTTAATAGACACGAAAAAATGTATTGAAATCGGTTTATGACCACGCCTACTCTTTAACAAAGATATTTCTGGAACACCCTTTGGGAATTTGTAACGTGACATCTTTGTAACTCATAAATGGATGAAATTTTGCACAAAGAATAATATTCATAAGCTTAGTTGGATGACTGATAAAAATTTAGAAAATGGGCGTGGCTACGCCCACTTTATGCAGCACTCGCTTTATATATAGTACACCGTGATTCCATCAAATGCAAACAAACAATGAAAGCATACAGCTGAGTATCTAATGTTCGATTCCACTCGAACTTAGGCTTCCTTACTTGTTCAACTTCAACTCGTTGTGGCACGGGTTAGAGTTATTCAATCGGGCCAAAATTTTCAGGGTATTATTTTTTTATTTAACAAAAACATGTCAGGGGGTCACAACTGCAAATTTCCGACATTCGAAAATAAGGGCCACTCTAATGTACATATATAAAAATGTTACTAACCTCATCAGATGAGAACGGCTGGGCCGATTTCTGTAAAATTTTTTGCCAGTTCGTATTCTCGAGGAGAGGGTTTCTACGAAAAAAAATTGTGGAAAATCCCTCCGGAAAAGTCCGAAAATTGGTAAAATCCGTGTGTATGTGTGTCCTTTATAGACTCCCAAAGTAATCAACCGATCTTTATGAAATTTTCACAGTAGATTCACGTGGTGTTAGCGCACTTAAGAGGGTATATAGAATTTCGAAAAAGTGGGAGCTTCCCGGAATACAGGCCTAAATGTGGACCTAGATCGACCCAGTAAGTCTTCGAGCAATATTTGTATCAAATGAAAGCTGTTGAACAGGCCTTCAACATGAAGTTATTTTCTTTGCGATGCCTATGCCGGTCCCTAAATATGGGTAAAAACGTGGGACCGAGTGACCCTGGAAAGTTTCTGAGCGATATTGGTAACAAATGAAAGCTGTTGTGGAGGACTTCTACAACGAGCTCTTTAAATAGTGATGCCTAGGCCGGGTTCCAAGATTTGGGTCAAAGCGTGGACCCGGATAACCCCTAAATGTTTTCGGGCGATATTGGTAGCAAATGAAAGGCGTTGAGCAGAGCTTCCACATACAGCTATTTTCATTATGATTTCTAAGGCTGTTTCCCTGAGATGGCTAAAGAAGTGGGCCCGGATGGTGATGAACGGTCCCGGTAAGGTAAAGGTAGATAGGTATAGGGATAAGGATAAGGATAGGTATAGGGATAAGGATAAGGATAAGGATAAGGATAAGGATAAGGATAAGGATAAGGATAAGGATAGGTATAGGGATAGGGATAGAGATAGGGATAGGGATAGTGATTGGGATTGGGATAGGGATAGGGATAGGGATAGGGATAGGGAGAGAGATTGATATTGACATTGAAATAGAGATAGGGATCAGAGGAAGTAGGTTTGTCGCGGCGAATATAACTATAACTATTATTCAGAGAATAGACAATTTTTTATTATTCCTAGTTTTTAAGACTGAGAAAGTAAATTTGCTTTTTGCAAAATTTTAAGAAATTTGAATTTTAGTACGAGCTCCTCAAATATAAAGCATAGAGTTTGTTCGATGTGTGACTATCTAACCTTGAAAAAGACAGATGTTGTGATGAAATCTCATCTATGCAATGATCTTATTCCACTTTTTAAAGGACAAATTTAGAAAGTTTTATAAGTCATAACTCAGAAACCGTAGCAGATATATCGATGGATACGCGTGATGTACCTACTCTGAAAAAAAAACGTTGTAAATCTAAAGACTTTCGCTGTTAAATCAACTACTTTCCGCAGTTGAAATGTGCCCAACAACGCTCCGTTGTTGTTTCAAAGGTGCGAGCGTTGTTGATTTAAGTCAATAACGGAGATTGTTGGAAAAAATTTTCACCTAAAAATAAATTTTTGTTTGCATTTTACTCTTCATCTTCTCTCCGCCCGGGTCCCAACTGCAAATATGTAGCCTCCGCTTGTTCTCCTATTCTTCTCTCCTTCTTATCATTCACTGGTTGCTATCTTTATTTCTTATTCTGATTTTTCTTCTCATTATTTTTATATTCTCCTCCGGACTCGAACCATGACATCAACCTGAAATTCTATCCAATCATCACATAGTGGAACATTCAACACTATATTGAATTGTAGTAACCTATTTATACTTCCATTTCCTAAAAAGGAATCCATGAATTATTTTAATCATTGTAAAAACAAAATTTAAAAAAATTTGTTTTCATTAGTTTTCTTTACAACGGAAACTGTTGGGTCAAATACTTTTGCCTTTAAATCAACAACGGGGAGAAAATTGTTGCTAAAAATAAACTTTTGTTTGGATTTTTCTCTTCATCTTCTCTCCATCATTATTTTTTTTTGTTGGTTTTCTCACAAAAAAATATTTTCTCACAAAAAATTTTTTTAAAAGCAAGCAAGTTTTTGAAACAACAATGGCCGCTTTTGAATAAATTGTTGGATCAAAAACTTTGCTATAAAAACAAATACTTTTGCTGTTGAATCAAAGACGGAGATTCAACAGCCGAAAGTTGTTGTTTTAACTACGGGTATTTTTTTCAGAGTACTTAGGCAAATGTTTAGAACGAAAGGTGGGTATTATTTGCTGAGTTATGGGCTCCTAAGTCTCGTATATTCCTGCTGCTAAAAGGAGGCGGTGCCGCGCCCATTTTCAAAAATGTGTGTGTTTTTTGTTTTACATATGTCTATAGTTGAACTCATGCCACAAAATTTATACGAATTATCTTTAAAATTTACAAGGATGCTGCTTGAAACGTATCTA
This sequence comes from Urophora cardui, assembly GCA_960531455.1. Taxonomy (NCBI): domain Eukaryota; kingdom Metazoa; phylum Arthropoda; class Insecta; order Diptera; family Tephritidae; genus Urophora; species Urophora cardui. The sequence continues at coordinate 82,955,809 of OY482671.1, read as the reverse complement.
TTTATTATCACTCGGTGTACATTTAAGATACTCTGGTAATAAGAAATCGAAACGTTACTACAAGAAATTATAAATTTTGCCTATTACCTACTCACAAAGGCAATAAATCAGCGAGTCGCAAATTGGTTGCCATAGACGATTATTGCCCATTTCTCGACCTTTGCTTGGTGGGATATATGTAATACTCTGTGTACTAGTACATACAGCTGAGCATAAAAACAATTTATTTATAAACACAACGCAATGTAAATATTGAAATTCAATTATTTAATCAAAACAATGGAAGTTTAAGAAAGGTACAAAACAATTTGTAAACAATTGCAACAACAATAACAGCAAACGCCAACGTCAACGTTGCACATACACACGTTTTTCTCTACTCGACGACAGCGATAGAAAAGACAAAGATATGGCTTTTCTACAGCAACGACGTTTACTTAATGACGGATCTTTGGCATGTACGTCTTTAACCGCTAGCGGTAACAGCAGCAGCAACAACACCAGCAAGGAACTAGCATTAAATCGTTCGCAATCCCAGCAACAGCAATCGGAGAACACAGTTAGCTTGCACAGCCATCACAGAAACAACACTGGTGGATGTGGTACTGACAGAAGCCGCAATGTGACATTAGCCAATGGCAACACTAACATTGCCAATAATATAACCAGCATGAATGGTAATAATAGCAGTAATGTTAACAACAATTGTCGTAGTAACAGCAACTGCAATGGCAACAGCACCACCGGCTGGAATACTGGCAGCAGCAGCGGTAGCAGTGGCCGTTATCGCCCGCCACTATTTCCCAAACGTAAGTACGTACATATGTATGTACATATACACAAAAAACTCTGACATGTATCTACAGCGTTGCCATAAGTGATGATTTATCTTCAAAATGAAGATTTTTTGAGCTATGTTTTGTAAGACATCTTCAAATGAAGATTTCTAAAATTAAAAAAAAAAAAATGTGTACCGAAAAAATCTTCAAAATGAAGATTTTCCTATGTACCACAAGGTTTTATATGATTGATATTTTATTTACGTTAATAAGAGTAATATCGTAGCTTCATATTTTTAGTCTAAATATTTCATGTGGGCTACTTTTTAAATAAAAAAAAATTATTTGGAAACTTCACAGGAACCAAACTATCAGCCAGGGCTGCACATTAACGTTAATTTTTTTATCAATAACCGAAACAAAATTTTATTTTCGTTTCGGTAGCCATCAAAAAAAAATATCAAAAAAAAAACACGTTAATAAAAAAACAAAAAAATTCAAAGTGAAATGAAGAGAAAATTCAAAGTGAAATGAAGAGAAAATTTCTGAAATACATTTGAAACGATTTTTTTTTTTGATATTTTGTTTTTGGTAATCAACGAAACGAAATAATTTTGATAATTTTTTTTTTTTTGATAATCAACGAAACGAAAAAATTTTGATATTTTTTTGATAACCAACAAAAGAAAATAATTTTGTTAATTTTTATTTGATATTCAACCGTCAGGGCGATATCTATACTTTTTTTTTATCAGGGTTACAAACCACTCCAAAAATCGATGTGGTCCGGTTCAGTTGTTCGAGCCACTTAGAAAAAATCTGTACCGGTACAAGAACCGGTTCATGGTACCTCTGAACTACTTCATAATGATATGTATTAACTCTATGTGCGCCCCAATGCCTAATGGTTAAAATTTTCTAGAAAATTATTCGGCATAACAGGTTGGTATTGAAAATGGGCGAAATCGAACCATGACCACGCCAAATTTTCCTACTTAGAAAAAATTGGAAATTTGGTATCTCAGTCCACTTACTAAGGGGCAAATATTGAAAGTTTTATAAGTCATAACTCAGAAAACATAACAGATGAAATTTACTTAGACAAATGTTTAGCCGAAAAATTTCCAAAATCGGTTGACGACCATCTTTGTCAAATATGAAGATAATTCATTGAAAGTTTGTGGCATTAATCCCACACTAGACGTTCAACAAAAACATTAAAATGTTGGAAAATGGGGAGGGAGATATTGTATTATACTAGCTGTACCCGGCTAAGCTTTGCTTTGGCCCATTTCCTGTTAGAAGCGAAAATTTTTCACAAACTGAACTATCCTCGGGCTTCAGACCTCAGCAAAAGTCAGATAAGTTTAAAAAAAAAGTGAAGGAAAAAAATGGTATTTTCAAAAGTTTGCCCTCTTCATGTCCTTATCCCTTTTTGCTTCATATTAGTCTCCCACTCCCTTTCCCTCTACAATTGCCTTTCCCTTTCCATTTTTCTTTCCCTTTCCTTTCATTTCCGCTTCCCTTTCTCTACCGGTTTCCCTTATCTATTCTTTTTTGTTTTTCTCCCCTTTTCCCCCTCTTATTCCTTCTTTCCCCATCCTCTTCCTTCCATTTTCATTATATCCTCCCACTCCATTTCCGTCCCTTTGTCTTTCCCATTCCCATTACCCTTTCCCTAGGGTACCGTGGTTAGCATAACATAGCCCCGTAGTCCATATCTCATTTGATACCATCGTTGCTTAAAACATTCCGGGTCTACTCTTTACCCATCATTGAGTACCGGGCCTAAGAATCACTATGAAAAGAGCTCTATTTAGCAGCCTTACTCAACACCTTTCATTTTATATCAGTATTCCGGGGTCACCCGGGCCCACGTATTGACCCACATCTGGAGAACCGACCTAAGAATAATAAGTTCATACCTATGTAGAATCCCAGCTCAACACTTTTTGTCTGATACGAATATCGCTGGGAAATATTGCGTTGTCATTCGGGTCTACGTTTTGACCCATATCTTGGGACATGACCTATCTGGATACCCGACCTAAGAATCAGAATGAGTACTGTTCTATGGAATTCACTACTCAATATATTTCGTTTAATACGAATATCGTCCAAAAATATTCAGGGGAAGCCGGATCCACGCTTTGACCTTTTGACCTACATATGTATATATAGGGAATCGACTCAGAGTGATTCGTCTCCAGTGTGAATCGGCAAAATTAGGGGAGTAATCGCAGAACAATGAAATTTGGTGTGCTGGCATAAAATAATATAATAATAATACAATGGCGCTATTATAACTCTGGCGAGTTTTATGGCCGAGCTTCTGTCCCAATTCGAGGAGTGCTCCTTTTGTTTTCCCAACAAATTTTGTGGACCTACAGTTTTATGCCGGCTCCGAACGGCGAATGAATTTTTTGTGAGAAGTTTTTTCATGGCAGAAATACACTCGGAGGGTATGCCCCCACTGCCGAGAGGTGACCGCTATTTACAAAAATCCAATAATTGGATTTTTACTTATTAGAAAAAAATTTTTTTTTGTGCTTGCTCGGACTGGTGTTTGAACCCGAGGCCTCTGGCATAGCAGGCGAGCACTCTACCCACTGCACCACAGCGGCCACTATGACTCATAAAACTTTGAAAGTTTGCCCTTTAATAAGTGAGCGTTGCACCACCCATTTTCCAAAATTTCAACATATTTCTTTATAAGGAGCTGAACTCATTACGTGGATGAAATCTTATCACTCCAGCTATATCAGTGCCTGAGATATTATATTTCCGATATATACTATAAAGGGAAAGTGGGCGTGGTCGTGGTCCGATTTCGCCCATTTCCAATACCAACCATCCCAGTATGGATAGGAACCTGTACTTATATCAAATTTCATCAAAATATTTAAATTTTTGCGCGAGTTAGAGTGCGTAAAGACGGACGGACGGACGGACATGGCTCAATCGATTTCTCTTTTCACCCTTATCATTTTTATATGTATAAATCCATATCTATCTCGATTATTTCATGGTGTTACAATCCACCGTTATGTGATTAAAACTATTTTACCTTGTATACTACATACATATAAAGAAATATCACCATCGTTTTTTTTTCATGTTTGGTCGCTTTGTGTTATTGTTCGCTCTTCACTTGTGTGTGGTGAAAACGCGCGTTTGTAAGAACCTCGATTTCCTTGTATTTTGGGTAACGAGGGCACATGAAGGCGTGCATTTTTATGATCCCGTGGCTTGTGCAAAATAAGGCTAGACACATTACGGCAAAAAAGCAGCTTCGCTTGTGCATAAAGCGCGCGTAAATTTTTTGTACAGCCCACACATGAACGGCGTTTGATTTTGCGTAAAACGTGCGCTTGTTGTAATTATTTAAAGGTATTTAATTTATATTTATTTAAATTTATTTTATTTTATTTTACTTTATTTTATTTTGTTTTGTTTTATTTTTTTATTTCATTTTATTTTATTTGATTTTATTTTATTTTACTTTATTTTATTTTATTTTATTTTATTTTATTTTATTTTATTTTATTTTATTTTATTTTATTTTATTTGATTTTACTTCATTACATTTAAATTCATAAAATTTCTGAAATGCGTGTCCACCATTGAAATCTATTGACCATTAAAAGCGCAATAGCTCGTGTTTTCAAAGAGACGGCGTTAATTTTGCAGAAACGCGCGTCTTCATGTGTGGGTTTTGTAAATGCCCATTTTCTCCCTGCACAATTGAAGCGCGTTTTCTGACGACATGTGCGGCTAGTATTAGAGTAGAGAAATAAGGGGAGTATTATACACCGTTATTATTATTATTATTTCTTTTTTTGAAGGGTTGTTCACGTTTTCTTTTCATATTTTGGTTTTGTGTCCACTATTTCACTTGACAAATAAACATTATTGGTTGTTCGCTTGGCTATCTGTCGCGAATGTATGGGCTTGTTCAACAATAAAGTCGAATATTTTCGAATTCGAGCGCATGCGCTGAAACAATAACAAATTTGATAACAACTTCAAAGAATACCAAAATATGCACTGCCCATTAGAAGCGTATGTAAAGTGAGAAAAGTATTGGGAAATAATAAATTAAAAATGGTTTGTTCGGAAGAAACTCCTGTCGTGAAAAAATCTGGAAAGATAAACGCTAAAAAAGATGGGTTATAAAAAAGGCTGCAAATCTTATAATAATTTCCAATCTTATAAGAGCGTAACACGAAAGTGTTTAGAGGACATTAACTTGGACACCTTATATTAAAATTTTTTCAAGGAAAATTTTTCACTGTCGCCTATTGGGAGCGGAAAGGAGCCGCCAACAGGCCCACCAGTCAACCCAAACCGACAAAATCAGACATACGAAGAAAGAAAAAAGTATCTGCTTCCATTCGATGTAAATAAGAAAAAACGAACAACGAAAGATATTATTTTCAAAGCGATGTGTAAGTGTCTCTGGGCGATTTAGAAATAAGTATGTATTTCAACATATCGTCCCTGCGAATAAAAAAACAGTGTAGTGGATTTTTAGGAAATTTTCTTTATTGCCTTTCTTAATAGCCCTATTCATTGCCCTCATTTCAGCGTTTGCAGTTTTTTCATACCTGGTTTGGTTTAGAAGTTATCAAATAAAGTATGCGCGTGTAGTACTTGAAATGTTCTGAGAAAAAGGTATGCGCTTACAGGCGTACAGGCAAAATGGCAACTGTTAGTTAGTTAGTTCGATACTCAACTTTTTCACATACAAACTAGGCCTAGCGGTGTATTGTGTAAAGATTGCATAAGTTTTTACAAAAAAAAAAAAAAGTGGTGTATAAAAACAGGTATGTATGGTATGTGCATTAAAAAGGCGCAAATCTTTATCACGTCACAATGGTTAAAAAAAAGTGATTTATTTTTTCATAAATCAATGACAGTGATATAGTACCATCCTTTCTGAATTAAAAGTTTGCTAAATTTTGCCAATGCACGCCAGGAATCAGTTTTTTTGCTCTTCTGCAAAGTTACTGAAAAATACATACATAACTGCTTTTTTATTCGCAGGGACGATATGTATGTATACTATATACTCATACATACATACACATACATATATGGATGTAGTTCAACGGTCATTTTAGTATAAAAATCTGGTTTCAAATTATGACACTATTGGAGTAAATGAGCGATATGTGTTTTGTCAAAACTCTGTCAATGCAAAATTGTGTACCATACTTCAGGGCGTTGTAATGATTTCAGCTAAAATGCACCAGAAATGTTATGGTAGCATGTATCTAAGTATGCACATTAAGGTGGAGTGAATTTTTTTTTTGGAAATTTAATTTGTTCCAAAGTAAGAGGGGTAAAAAGGCGGTTGACCGCCGCAGGGGGGTGTTACTTTTCATATATAAAATGTATATCATATTAAAAGGAATCAAAATACCTATCGAATGGTATAAAAATATTCGAAATCGGTTCAGTAGTTTTTGCGTCATCATCATGAAATTTTGTGGGGTTTATTAACTCGTATAAAGGCAACTTTTCATTGCTGATACGTTACAAAAAAAAAATCTCCATATGTTTTCACTCCACCTTAATGTACATACGTATGTACATATCGTCGCTCCCAACGAAGACTAGCACGGTTCGTTGTTCGCATGGAAGACTAGCATGCTTCAGTTCTCTGCGTGGAAGACTAACATGCTTCACTTGTTTGGGTGGAAACTAAAAGCCAGTCTCCACATAACTTGATTCGCCGGCGAAACAGCTAGCGAAACATCTCGCTAAATAGCCCGTCTCCACGTGGCTGATCTTAATTCAGTTTAACATTTCTCTTTCGTGTTCTTCTTAAATGTTTGTATGTTGGCTTATTTTTGCGTTTTTGTTTTGGTCTGTGTGAGATTTCGATACAAAATTAGAGAAGGCATCGATATCATCGCGTTTGGCAAGAGGATTGAGAAAGAAACAAGTGTTTCATTCTTCACTTGCTCTCAGAAATTTGTAGGGAAATTAGCGAGTTTCGGCACTGGTTTCCGTGTCGAACCAAGATTTAGAGAGCGAATGCAGAAAAAAAGAGCGAAACTTATTATGTGGAGACATGGTATAACATACTTACACTCAGAGAAAAGGTGCGGGCTAAAAACAAGCTGTGTCGTACTTGAATTAAGATTTACAGAAATTAATGAAAAATAAATGAAATTTAAGTTTCACCAATTTTGAATCAAGAATGGTATTCTTGAAACAAGATAAAAAACTGAAAAAAATCTTGGTTTAAGAATGAAATTCTCAATTTAAGACCACCATAGCCAAATGTTTACCAGAAAATATATAGAATTTTCAACAGTTGTTGATTTTTGTGTGAAAAACATTAATAAAACAAAAAAACAATTTATCTTTTCCCCCGCCGGGATTGTGAATGGAGCTTGGCGTAAAATTATTTTCTTGGAAAAGGAACAGGTAAGAGTTATCGCATTGATGAGAATTTAGCTTATGTTTTAATATCGCTTTTAATAGTTTGAAATAGATGAAGAATTACATTAAATGTGGAGGATGGCATGTACACATGAACTGCGAAAGCCGTTGACTTTTTTAAATCGTGGCCAAAATTGTTGGATTCCAGACCATCGGTGTTGGTAACAAACGGTTCAAAATAGTTTGCTATAGGGATACTACCACTCAAATTGGGTGGTAGAATTCTGTGTTGGTAGTGGAAGTATTGACTGGGTTTAAAAAGCTTTCGGAAGAATGTATACACTTTTCTAAAATGAGTTCGGTATAAGATATGTATATGTAAATACATAGATCTTTCTTATTTATAAGTATGTATGTAAATACTGAATTATATATAGTGATAATAAGAATTGCATGTCCATATAGATGTATGTACATATGACTCATCCATTAAAAAAAATTTAAAATAAATGCAAATAAATAAAAAATATTCTTTCTTATTTTTGTTAGGTGGGTTAAATGTTTTCGAATTTGGAATTTCGAAAAAGTGGAAAGCAAGTATAAGTATTCTTAAAATAAAGTTGAACATTCCGAAAATAAGAATGCACTTTCTCAAATCAATCATGATCAATGCTTAAAATAAATTTATTCAAGTTTGTTTCAAACTGGAGAGTTCTAAATATAACCTTTTTCTTCTAAAAAATGCCGTTCTAAAAATAAGAATATATTCTTGATTTTAGCATTTTCGAGCTTAACAGACTTTCATAACGTTTTCGGCTTGATTCAAGCCCGCTATACTTAAATTTAGCTTGCTTTTTCTCTGAGTGTATGTTTGTTAGAAATAAGCTTAGAGGTTAAGCACATAGGGAGGATAGTCCGAGGAGTGAAAGATATTTGATAAGTAAGTTAGTTTCCACCCAAACAAGTGATGCATGTTAGTTTTCCACGCAGAGAACTGAAGCATGCTAGTCTTCCACGCGAACAACGAAGTGTGTTAGTCTTCCACGCGAACAACGAACCGTGCTAGTCTTCCACGCTAACTGAACCGTGCTAGTCTTCGTTGGGAGCGACGATATGTACTACATTAGACCGTGATCCAAAAAAAAAGTTCGCCGTTTTCTAGAACATTTTAAACCTCTAGCGATCTGAAAAAAAAAAAAAATTAAAAATGTTAAAAAAAAGATTAACGATGTTTAATATTCAGGCAATAATAGGTACATTAAAATGGTATAAACTAATTACTGGGTGGTAGAGACCCCAATGGCACACATAGGGTTAATAAGATTATATAGTATTAGGGTTCCAACGATACCACCGAGTACAAGTAAATATTCGATACTTTTGTTACGAAACCGAGTACTTTTTTACCCGATACTTTTTCACTTCGATATTTCGCCGATACCAATAAGTATCGATACTTTGCGATACTTTGGGGGCATGGCGAAGCATTTCAAATTTAACATTGGTAATGACTAGAAAAACAAAAGACGCACTCTAATAAAATAAAAAAAAAAAAATGAATCGCAAGGCTTCAGAGGTGTGGTCTTATTTTGATGATATAAATGTCGTGTTAGCTTCAGGGTTGCCACTTTGAAATTTATTTTCCGACCAAATTCGTCTCAAAAACCTACCAAAATAGCTTTCAGCCGACCAAAATTTTTGTTCACAAAATTCGTCAAATAAGCTGGTGATAAGCTGGAAAATTTATGTATTTTTATATATTCATTTAACTGGTATATATATAGGAACTTATACATACATATCACTCTTCAAGTATTTTCACATGTTTTAGCTTAAAATAATAATATACGAATGCGTTTATACATATGTATGTACATTAATTTGTGTATGTAATCTATGTTAACCTTTTAAAATAGTTACGACTATAGTGTAACAGGTAGGTCCAAGTAGGTATACAAATGAGATCAGAACTTTAATTAAATATCAAAATTGAATCTAAGATCTTTTTTTGTGCATAGTGCTTATTTCTAATTTGTTTCTGAGTTTGGTTTTATTAAAGAAAGTGTAGAAAATCTGCGCCCGGTGCAGCAGAGCTGTGTGGAAGCGTAAGCAGATTAAAAATAAATTTTGTGAGCCCGCCAAAGCAATTTTCATTAAGCGCATTTTTCATCAAACTAAAAAATGAAGAAAGGGTTTTCATGCGTATGCATTCACCTTCTTTTATCCACTTTACACAAAACTCTGCCGAAGAGAAACACAAAAAGTATTCAAGCAAACTGTTGCTGCGAGAAAGAGACATGAATACATGAACTTTCAAACGTTCTTTCAACAGTGTTGTGGCAAGATCTAGCAAATCATTGATGTTACTTGAAGGAAGGTAAAAACCTACCAAAATTCAAATCGTGCGACCATCCGACCAACAGGAAAAAAACCGACCAGTTTTGGTAGGAAAAGCCCACTTATCACATCCCTGGTTAGCTTCATGCAAACGGTGCTCAAAAGTAGTGAAGAATTGTGGAAATTAAATATATGAAGTAAAAGAATGTATTAAAATATTTCTTTTTATAGCCTTGTTCTGGCGCGTTTACATAATTTACCGGTATACAAGTACAAGTTGGAACCCAAAGTAAAGGACACTTTTGCTCCCAATTATTAATATTTTTTCCTTGCTATTATTTTCAGATTCCACTATTATTATACTCAGCTGTACTAGTACACAGAGTATTATAGTTTTAATCACATAACGGTGGATTGTAATAGAATGAAATAATCGAGATAGATATAGACTTATATATATCAAAATGATCAGGGTGAAAAGAGAAATCGTTTGAGCCATGTCCGTCCGTCCGTCCGTCTGTAAACACTCTAAAATTGAGATATTTTGATGAAATTTGAAATGCAAGTTGGTATCGAGACTGGGACGGTTGGTATTGAAAATGGGCGAAATCGGACCGTGACCACGCCCACTTTTCCTATATAGAAAAAATCGGAAATTTGGTATCTCAGTCACTACTACAGCTGGAGTGATGAAATTTTACCCACGTGTTGAGCTCAGGCCCCTAAGAAGAAAATTGATGAAATTTTGGAAAATGGGCGGCGCCACGCCCACTTATTAAGGGTCAAACATTGAAAGTTTTATATGTCATAACTCAGAAACCGTTGAAGATATATCGATGAAATTTGGTACGCGTGATATATTTACTTAGGCAAATGTTTGGACGAAAAATTTTCAAAAACGGTTGACGACCACGCCCACTTTTATATATGGGAACTATAAAGTGACCTAATAAAAACATTTTAAGCCATATCTCTGTCAAATATAAAGATCTTTCACTGAAATTTTGTGGCATTTCAAGTCTATACAGGTTGTAGCTCGGCCACTTATTGGTAGTTTCTCATCCCGACAAAGGAATTTGAAGTCAGCTGTTAAGACAAAAAAGAGAAACTCCCTAGCTCAAAAGCACGGAACACCCTCTCATGTAATACTAACAGTTACTAATAGAAAGAGATGCGTACAGTGTGCAAAAAATCGTATAGAGAATCGCACAAATAACACCTGTAGTCAGTTTCTGTAAGAAATCGAGTGGATTTGTCTATTTTGATGACGTCACGTCGATTCTATCAAAACTTCTCTATTGATCGATAGCGAGTGTTTCTATAAGCATTAATCGACAAAATTTGGAATAGTGATGGAAATGGAACGCCAATCGAGAACTTAAACGCCAAAATAAATGTAAACAACAAATAAATTGCCAAAAAGCAAAAATGCAAATAAACTAAAATATTAAAATTCAGTGAGTATGAGTCTATTAGTTTTGACACTCGCCATGCAAGAGGACAGGAGAAATCTTTTGAGAGTACAAAGAGACTCCACAAATCCTTTAAATATATCTATATATATAAAAGGAAGTGGCGTTAGTACAAACGCGTATAACTCAAGAACGCCTGAACCGATTTGGACGATTGACAGCAATTCAGATTGTTCTCTGGCCAGAATAGGAGAATATCCAATAAAATTCCCGAAAAATGCAAAAAAAAAAATTATTTTCCCATACATTTTGAGATAGGGATAGGAATAGGGATAGAGATAGAGATAGAGATAGAAATAGAGATAGAGATAGAGATAGAGATAGAGATAGAGATAGAGATAGAGATAGAGATAGAGATAGAGATAGTGATAGAGATAGAGATAGAGATAGAGATAGAGATAGAGATAGAGATAGAGATAGAGATAGAGATAGAGATAGAGATAGATATAGAGATAGATATAGAGATAGAGATAGAGATAAAGATAGAGATAAAGATAGAGATAAAGATAGAGACAGAGATAGGGATAGGAGAAATTAGGTTTGTCGCGACGAATATATGTATATCTCTTTTGTTTAGAGAATTGACAGTGTTATAGCTTTATAGGAATAAATTTTAGGCAGAACAACGTCTGCCGGGCCAGCTAGTATTAAATATATTTAAATGTATATTAATTAATATATAGCATATATATACATAAATAACTTGTTTTAATTAAAATATACTTACATTTTGGCTGAATTAGGCTGTTTTGTCCATTTTTTCGACCGGTGAAAGCTTTCTCACCGTCTAAAAAGTTGGCGAGTATATTGATAGATAACATATCGACTTTTTTGCTTACAGAAACACCTTTAATCGATCATTCCTACTGAATTGGAATGGAACATATCAGCTGATTTGTCAGTTCTATCGATCCATTCGACTCATTTTCATACAGCAACGCAAGCATCGAGAATGACGTCATGATGACGTCAAATCGACTATTTCAGTAGAGAACATTGATCGATATGAGTTACAGAAACTCACTACTGCTCTACATGTAATGTTCACTTATACTACACTTCGGAACGTAATTGTTTTGCCGAATACCACTAATAATTATTACCATAATGTTATAAATGAGTTATTGAATTAAAACTATTGTGTTTTTTTATCATATTTTGAGTTTATTTTCCAAGAAAGGAAATAACCATTACTCATATATATAAAAATATAAACACCATGTCCCCTTTAAAAAAAACGTATAAATAAAAAAAAAATTATTACTTTTATGTTAAACTAAAAACCAAAATAAATAAAAATAAACAAAAAAAAGAATATTGTTACTATCTTCGTTTACTTATAAACATTAAGCATCGTGTTGAAAAAAATTAACCACAAAATTTTTTAATTTTTTGTTGATTTCAGACGCTTTTTTCTGGGTGTATATATATAGATTTATAATATATTTATATACTCGTCATCATTATTGGTAACATCCTTAATCTGTATAATTACAGCTAAAACACCCTCGTTCGACAAAGACCGCGACTATATCGGCTTCGCTACACTGCCCGAACAAGTGCATCGGAAATCAGTAAAACGTGGTTTTGAATTCACACTGATGGTAGTTGGTGAATCTGGCTTAGGCAAATCAACGCTCATTAATAGTCTATTTTTGGGGGATCTCTATAAAAATCGAGTTATACCAAATGTTGAAGAACGAATCGAAAAAACGACACGTATTGAAAAGAAAACAATGGATATTGAAGAGCGGGGAGTGCGTTTGCGACTGACTGTGGTGGACACTCCAGGTTTTGGCGATGGTATCAACTGTGAGGACAGTTGGCGCGTCTGTACAGCATATATTGATGAGCAAGTGAGTATATGTAGTGCAATTTATATCAGGGAAAAATAGGTATGTATGTATGTGTATATATGTATGCTCGTGGTTTTATGAATCTCTTTTTTCAGTTTCGTCAATACTTCACAGACGAAAGCGGATTGAACCGACGCAACATACAAGATAATCGAGTTCATTGTTGTTTGTATTTCGTGCCGCCCTGGGGTCACAGGTTAGATTTGATATGCACATACATACATATTATTTCTCTAGATAAATCACTAAATCATCACTTATTTCGTTTGCATACAGTCTACGTCAAATGGATCTCGATCTCATCAGACGACTCCATCGCAAAGTGAACATCGTATTGGTCATCGCTAAAGCTGATTGTTTAACAAAAATCGAAGTGCGCAAGCTCAAAGACCGTATACTGCAAGACTTGGAAGATAACAAAATACAATTATACCAATTTCCCGAGTGTGATTCAGATGAAGACGATGATTTCAAGCAGCAAGATCGCGAACTAAAGGCATCAATACCTTTCGCTGTTGTTGGCAGCAATACAATTATCGAAGTGGCTGGCAAGAAGGTACGTGGACGCCAATATCCCTGGGGTATTGTTGACGTCGAGGATCCTGATCACAGCGATTTCCATAAACTACGCACATTTCTCATCTCGACACATATGCAAGATTTGAAGGACACTACACAAGATGTACATTATGAAAATTTCCGTGCGCAATGCATCTCACAGATCTCGCAACATGCGCTTCGGGAGCGCGGTAAATTAAAACGTGACTCAATTAGTTCGACAAATGGTTTCGATGCGGCTATATCGGACACCGATCGATTGCTATTACAAAAGGATGAAGAGATTCGCCGAATGCAGGATATGCTGACGCAAATGCAGGAGAAACTGAAACAAACACATATGATGGATATGAAGAAAAATGATGTTATTGACGTTTAAAGTATCGCGACGTCCAATTAAGATATTGTGAAGTTTGGCGTGGATAAAACTATATAGATAGTGAAAACGGAAATAGCTAATCTATTAGGTCTGAAACAAAGACTTTTCTTAAAATTTTGGGCACGATTGAATAAAATTTAATGATTGAATTACTTAATGAATGTCAATAAGTTGGAATAATCTTTGAGGAAATGTTTTCATTTTGAATTAGTACGTTCCCTGCTAATTCAACAGGACTGTAATAAACTGTTGTATGAATTGGGCCCTTTCTGTCTTCAGATGCCCATTATAAATTTAGATAGTTACAAGAATTATCTAAAGAAGGATATCGCAGTAGATAAGCTGATTGGAATTGTGTATGTATACTAAAAAGTGTGAATGTCAGACAAAACGAATTGGCAAAAATTTTACCTTCAAATTCATTTCTCTTCTCTTTCACATTGACATTTTTAAAGAAAACACACACATAAAAACGGAAGTAATATAACCTCTATTTGGATAAACCTTGGATAGTTATTTATTTTTTGTAGAAAATCCATTTTATTTACATATTTATGTGTTTTCCCAAAGAAAACGAAACTATTGCCAAAACTAAACATAAGAGATTAACATGACCAAAAATATTTTAATTGTTTTGGCTTTAGACCATAAAAAACAGTCAATAGCTTGTAGTATTTTTTCTGGTATTAATCTTGAATTTGTGCAGATAAATGAAATAAGTATTAATATTTTTTTAGTCTGTATTCGATAGTGCGCATAATTACATTCATAAATATAATTATTGCACGGTAATAATTTAGGCTATAATTTTAAGCTCTTTGAACTGCATATATATATGTACATATGTATGACCAAAATAAATTTACATATCGCATCTTGAATCACCAAGTGGCGGAACGCAAAATTCATAGAATTCAGAAGAGCTAAAAACCTTTTTAACACGCTTTTATTAGTTTCACCTGTATGTATGTATGTATGTAAACAAGTTACGTATACGCAGTGTAGTTCGCAAAATCCTTCAATATGTCGATATACCAAAAAATGGACTTATGCCACTTTCAAAAACAATGGCTCATATGCAGTTATGTATGTAGTTTCGAATATAAAAAATATTACACCGGCCGAGATTCGAACCGGAGCAGCGCGAGTTGTAAATTACAAGTTGTTTTGTGCTACTTAAGTGAAGCGTGTTAGGGTGCGTTTATTTTGAAGCTGCGATAACAGCGAAGATAGACAAGAGTACCGGAACGACACGGGTTTATAGGCTCAGATATTGGTGCTGATTCTAGGAGAACCTTTCTTATCGGTTATTGGAGCTTTACCGTAAAACTAGTCGTGCCGTACCTTACCTTACTGGGGAACAGTGGTGCCAGATCGAGGTAAATTTCCCTTTTTGAGGGATATTTCATTACAAAATTTTGTAAAAAGGAAAAGAGGGAAATTTGTTAGTCACTGATATAAAAAAGGGATTTTTTGGTTTATGTACATATATGTAATTGAGAATTTAACTTATCACTTAGGTAATTCATCATTCATTGTGCATATTCACACCGTACATTGGTAACATAAACATCACTATAGCGTGAATTTACATGGTAAAATTTTTCCTCTCAACTCTGTTGGCGTTCTCTTTTGTGTTTTCTGTTCGCTTTGACATTTGTCAAGTCCATGAAGCAACAAAAGGAAATGCCAAACAAGTGTAAACTTGAAACGAGTTGATGAGAGGCAAGTGTACTCGTCCCCGCTCCTCTCACCTCTCTCTTCTATGTCTCGGCAGAATTGGAAGCAAAACTTTAGCAATGGAAAAGCAAGTTCACATTGACGTATTTTCGGCATAAATTACCCATAAATTACATAGTTTCGCCATATAAAATACCACTGATTTCGCAATTTTGTATAAATTACGAACGAAACTACTTTTCGATCGGTGTCTTCTCTAGATTTTATCGATTACATTCGAAAAACAATAATACACACACTCGCTAGTATGTCACATTAAATTTAGCTAGCGGGCTTACTAATACTGGTAATAAAAAATTTAATTTGGTGGGATTATTATATAAATATAATTTTAATTTAAGTTGACAGCTTTTTCATCATAAAAAGCAATATTAAAAACATTTATTTGCCTGCTAGGTACATATTCTTATATTAGTGAGTGGAGTAAATATTTTAAACTCTTTGGGAATTTTGTGGGATTTTTTTTAAGATGTGGGAGATTAAGGGATTTTTTCCAACTTCTGTGGGAATTTTAGTGAATATTATCTGGCATCACTGCTGGGGAATGTTTTTGCCGTTACGACAACAACAACAACAAAAGATATGCGGTTTTAATAACAACTCTGTATATGACTAGAGAGAACCCCAACATACATAAACATTATATTGGACTGTTGTTTAAATTTTTGTTGCTACAATCTATTGTGGAACGATTTTCCGTCATCGCTGGTCAAGTTTGGTTTGGAGAAAAACCCGTTTCGGCTAGTATACGCCATCTTCAGTCTCATTTTTGCATATTACCAAACCAAACTTGACAAGGGATGATGGAAAATCGTTCCACAATACATCATATTCTCACCCTGTCGGAAAAGCAAGCAACCAGAAAGTAATTTTGTTGCTTATTTACTTCTTTCTAGCTTCGCTCCAACATTAACACACCCTTAGATGTCGCACTTTACTGAGGCTATTGCTTTCCAAACCGAAAGCCAAAATACATAGACTAGCTTGGGTTCAGCTCGCCTTAATCGATCAAATGAAATACATGCATATAAAATATTTGAAACCGGTGATTTGTTAAAAAAACTTGAATCCCTTTACTTACAACAAATAGTTAAAAAAAAGAAAGAACATGTTAAGCATAATTAAATCGATATGAAAGTTAATCGAACTCCAGCAAAGAATTTTTATTTTAAGAATAGCCATATTGTATATTTACGACTAAAGAATATATAAAATTAAATTAAATGTCAACATAAAAGACTCTGACTAAATTTTGTTTAACACTTACTCGCTCAGAATTAGTTCAAATGATGATATACAAACATAATACATTCCTAATTAAAATATATGTACATATGTATCTATTTAGTAAATCTACAAATAAATAGGGGTATTCGCTATCCACAGCAAGATAGCACGGATTGCAAATATCCTAGACCAAAATATGCTACACATAGAGAGCACCCCATAGCACAGTCGTAGGAAATTTTAAGAAGCAGCTTTTCTTTTTAGCCAAAGGGACGCGTTCATCACTCACTTTTTAATAAATACATCATTTTATTTTAGTAAATTTAATAATTACACATAAAAAATAACATTTTAAGCAATATTCGAATGCTCAAATTGAAATTGAAATTAGCAATTGGCGAATGTCAGCTGACGCAGGGTCGCAATTAATTTCCTACACTTCATAGCAAATAAATATACATAGGTTTTGGTGTAGCATATTTTTGAGATCTAGCATATTTCTGTGCGCCTATATTTTGTAGTTGTGCGTTGTAAAACTTTGCAATCCGTGCAATCCGTGCTACGTGCTAGGGTTATGCTATGGATAGCGAATACCCCTAATATGTACATTACCGTACCCACAAATTGTATGAAAATTTTGAACGACGGAATTTTCTTGCTCACCGCAAAATTTCTAATACCTTGAGGAAACAATAAGATAGAGTAAGTTCAGAAACGCAGCACATAGGTAGATTTTCAAGTTGTATGCGGCCAAAATTGAATTTTGTGAAGTTGTTACAATTACAGAAAAAAACGTACCCACATATTGGAAATAGACTGGGGAGCAATAATTCATCGCTTTTTTCCCGACCCCATACTCTGCACTTGCTCCCAGATGGTCGAAACTTAGCATATCTAAAGTTAATATTTTAGTCTTTTTATACTCAGCTGTACTAGTACACAGAGTATTATAGTTTTAATCACATAACGGTGGATTGTAACAGAGTGAAATAATCGAGATAGATATAGACTTATATATATCAAAATGATCAGGGTGAAAAGAGAAATCGATTTAGCCATGTCCGTCCGTCCGTCCGTCCGTCCGTCCGTCTGTCCGTCTGTCCGTCCGTCTGTAAACACTCTAACTCGCGCAAAAATTGAGATATTTTGATGAAATTTGAAATGCAAGTTGGTATCGAGACTGGGACGGTTGGTATTGAAAATGGGCGAAATCGGACCATGACCACGCCCACTTTTCCTATATAGAAATAATCGGAAATTTGGTATCTCAGTCACTAATATAGCTGGAGCGATGAAATTTTACCCACGTGTTGAGCTCAGGCCCCTAGGAAGAAATTTGATGAAATTTTGGAAAATGGGCAGTGCCACGCCCACTTATTAAGGGTCAAACCTTGAAAGTTTTATATGTCATAACTCAGAAACCATTGAAGATATATCGACAAAATTTGGTACGCGTGATTTACTTACTTAGGCATACGTTTGGACGGAAAATAGTTAAAATCGGTTGACGGCCACGCCCACTTTTATATATGTATATTACAAAGTGACCTAATAAAAACATTTTAAGCGATATCTCTGTCAAATATAAAAATCTATCATTGAAATTTTGTCGCGTAAGTCCAACTGCGGACATAAAACGAAAAACACAAAAATTTTGGAAAATGGGCGGTGCCACGCCCACTTATTAAGGGGCAAACATTGAAAGTTTTATGAGTCATAAATCAGAAACCGTTGAAGATATATCGATGAAATTTGGTACGCGTGATATACTTACTTAGTCAAATATTTGGACGAAAAATTTCCGAAATCGGTTTAGGGCCACGCCCACTTTTATATATGGGTCTTATAAAGTGACCTAATAAAAGCATTTTAAGCGATATCTCTGTCAAATATAAAGATATATCATTGAAATTTTATAGCAGGAGTCCAACTGCGGATATAAAACGAAAAACACAAAAATTTTGGAAAATGGGCGTGGCACCGCCTCTTTTTATAAACAGGAATATACGAGATTTCTGAGCCCATAACTCGACAAATAATTTATATATAATGACGAAACTTGGTGTGTACACTTTCATTACTTGTGGTAATACACGCTCAAAATTTTAGCGAAATCGGTTGACGACCACGCCCACTTTTATATATGAGAACTATAAAGGGGCCTAATAAAAACATTTTAAGCGATATCTCTGTCAAATATAAAGATCTGTCATTGAAATTTTGTGGCATGACTTCCACGATAGACCGGAAACAACAAATAGAAAAATTTTGGAAAATGGGCGTGGCACCGCCTCTTTTTACACAAAGGGATATACGAGATTTCTTAGCCTATAACTCGACAAATAATTGAGATATTATGACGAAACTTGGTTTATACACTTTTATAACTTGTGTTAATAGACACGCAAAAATTTATTGAAATCGGTTTATGACCACGCCTACTTTTTAAGAAAGATATTTCTGGAACACCCTTTGGGAATTTGTAACATGACATCTTTGTAACTAGAAGTCATAAAGGAATGAAATTTTGCACAAAGTATAATATTGATATGCTTAGTTGGATGACTGATAAAAATTTAGAAAATGGGCGTGACTACGCCCACTTTATGCAGCACTCGCTTTATATTAAGTGCACCGTGTTTCCATCAAACGCAAACAAACAATGAAAGCATACAGCTGAGTATCTAATGTTCGATTCCACTCGAACTTAGGCTTCCTTACTTGTTTTACATATTTTTAAGTGCTAGTTTCAGCGTGAATATTTATTATTTAAAGCATTTCATTTAAGTAATCGTGATGGATTGTAAATCTTCAAGTAATTATTAACACTTTTCAATAATATCCTTGATTTCCAATAATTCTAAGTTTATAGTTTTAAGCTTTTAAAGTTGGGATATTTAAAAAAAAAACTTCATTCTTTTTTGTGTTCAAAATTGATTTTGATATGTTGCTCTGTCAGACTCAGTCAAATTGACCCTCGGACATGATATCTAGTACAATTAGTATTTTTCCGGCAAAAAATTACGTCGCACAAAGCCGCACTTCACTACTAGATATACGGTTTTTCATATGTACCTATAATAATTTTCTTTTTTGTGTTTTATTTTTGATTTTAATGTTTATATTTCTAACGCATATCTTGGTTAATGTAGGTGATGCTCGAAAGTAACCGAGATATTTATCACCGATTATTGTTAACTTTTTAGGCAGTCTTTTTAGTGTTTCCAATTTTTCAAAGTCAAGGAAATACTTATCATAAAACGGGGGCTAAGAATTCTAAAGCTACATTTTTTTTAGAAGATTTTTGAGTATTCACTTTTGCAGCTCATTCAATTTAAATATAATAATATGCAACATTCACCTTTTTGAAAATTTTCATTGGCTTTTCGGAAATTTTAATTGGAGCGGTCTCACAGGCAAACACTCTACAGAAAAAACTTCTAAAATCGACGGAATTTTTCACAGCATTGAGAATTTCACGTTTTACACTAAAATTGGTTGGCTATGTACATAACAGTACACTTAGAAATCTCCTCAAAATCTTCTATAAATTCTGACCTCGCTTTGAAATTTTTAATCCACTTTTAGAAATTTCTACGATTTTTCGAATTTTTTCCATAAGCTTAGAAATCCTGCTTAGAACGATTTTTATTGAAAAATTGTCTATATTTTTAAATGAAAATAAGAAAGTAAAATTTTCGAGAGAACTCTTTTAAATTAATTGTTGGGGTAAGTGGAAAAAAAATTCAACAACTATTTACAGCGAAGGTTGAGTGTATAGCTATTTCACGAAAAACCATTTTCGATCATCAGCACTCTTTTCGGAAGTGGATGCACCGGGGATTGAACCCGAGTCCATTCCATCTTCAGCCGCAATGACCCAACGCATAAACACACTCGGCCATTGAGACTCTGTGCAAGCTGTTGGATTTTCCCCACTTTTGCCTTTTTCATTTTCAACATTAACATATATTCTACCCAAACGTGCTGAATTTTTGTTGGCAGTTCGCAATGAATATTTGTTGTTGGTATGTATTTTTTTATATACCAACAACGTTAACAATTGAATTGAATTAAAATAAAAATTTCGTGCTAAGCACTAAAAACTCTTTCAAGTAAAATTCGTTTTTCGTGAAATAGCTATACACTCAACCTTCGCTGTAAATAGTTGTTGAATTTTTTTCCACTTACCCCAACAATTAAAAATTGAATTAAAATAAAAATTTCGTGCTAAGCACTAAAAACTCTTTCTTTTAAATTAATTTAAAAACTCTGGCGTATGATTTCTTTTTTGAGTCACTGTATATATTTTTCAATAAAATCGACTTTTAACACAAATTATAAAAATTTTGCATTAAACAAGCAATTTGTAATAGATGTAGACAATAAAATATTTTTGGTCGCATAAAACTTGAAAATCTACCTATGTACGCTGCATAAAACGTAATAGCGACAGCGTATACATATTTTTTTGTGATGAAAGTGATGAGCGACGCTGGATGAAAAATTTTCGTTTATGAACGCTCTGCTTGTACCTACAAAAGCAGGTTGAGCTTCAAACTGAGTTTCTGAACAAAGCCATAGTATTCATTATGAATGAAACTGGATATGTTACAGAGGTCCGGGTTTTCTGGATGCCTTATTTTTTATCCTCAAGCTCTACGAAAACTCGCGCGGAGGGGAAAAATTCGCAATATTCCTTGAAAATAGGGTACTGCAATGTATGAACATAATATCCGCTTTCGATTCACAATTTCTCTGCTGGCTATAAATTTCCTTCTGTAAAATTTATATGTGAATGATAGCGAGCAGAGGGAAATTTTTATCGACCAGTTAGCGAGTATGGCTACTACTCATTATGGATTCAAACATTTTTGTTCGATCCGACCTCGCTTGTGTGATGGCGAATCGAAAACGACATATGTGTTAGAGCTCCCGATTTTCGAGTAGCCCGAACAAATGTTTATTACCCGTATGTTTGTACGGGCATTTGAACAATTCGGGTCTTTTGAAGTTTGTTTTTTTCTTTTGTTTATTATTTTTTTTTGCTTCTTCATATCGTCGTACCAAACGAAAACTAATATCATATTTTTTGTGGCCGACGAAAAGTAAAAAGTTCGACTTTTGGCTGACGAAAACTATCAATTTCGTTTAAACAACAACAATTTTAATGTAAAAACAGTATATAATTACTGATACTTTTCTTCAGCCAAAATTCGATTTTGTTATTTTTCGTCGGCCAAAAGTCGAACTTGTTATTTTTCGTCAGCCAAAAGTTGAACTTGTTACTTTTCGTACAGAATTTTTTTATTGATAGCTTTCGCCAGAAATTTTAAATATGTTAGTTTTCGTATGGTGCGACGATATGTAGTTTTTTTATTTTTGTTTTTCAGATACACCTTTTTTTGTTTGTAAGCTCGAATGCTCGTATGTTTGTACGGGCATTTAAACAACAAACGGGCTTCAAACAAAAACGATCAGTTCGAATTGCTCGATACTCGGGTATCTAGAGCCCTAGTATGTATACAGACAAAAAAAAATAGACAAAAGAAAAACACAAACTTCAAAAGACCCGAATTGTTCAAATGCCCGTACAAACATATGGGTAATAAACAAACAAGTGTTCGAGCATTTGAACAACATTTGTTGGGACTACTAGAAAATGCTTGAAATTAATTTCTGTTAATCTTTTATTTCCATCCTAATATTCCTATTTATTTTGTATATGTACTATATACATTAAATGAGTTTTTTTTAGATATTCCCTCCGGCACCGGAATATGAAAATAGGATGTTTTAGAGCAAGTAAACTGAAAAAAATTTTTACTTTTCCAAAAACTGGATGGAAACCACCGAAAACCGCGCAAATTCCCAGAATTTCAAGGTATGTTTAGATTTATGTATGAAAAAAGTTAGGATTTTGCACGAGAAAAAAATGTATATCCATCCATACGTAGAATTAACCGCTAAATCGAATGGCGTATTCCGTTTTTTGGTACACTACCCATTGAAGGTAATATCGTCTAAAGTGATCATTTTCTTTTTTTTCTCATGAATCTTCAACTTCTTGCCCTATACTCTTCCCGAAATCGGAAATTATTTTTTAACTAAATCACACGGTAGGCTGCGTTATTTAATTCGCTTTCCAGAAATGTATAGCTATTAAAAATCGAATAAAATTTGGATGAGTTCATCAAGTTTAAATGAAGTAAAGTCGGGTATAAAAGGGTAACATATCTTAAAATTTCTTACATTTTTTAAGAATTTTGCTCTTGAAGGCGGTTTTTTGGGTTAGGTATTCGTGATTTTTTATGTGGGTGGGTAACTCTACAAATGTAAAAAAAATACAAAGGTCGAGACCGTGGATAACGGACAAAAAGTGGAGCCGGATAGCGCCAAAACATTTGTGGGCAATATGGGTATCAAAATAAAGATTTCACCTAGGACTTCAATGTAAAGCCAATCCATTTTTCTGTGTCCACCGTTTCGACACATATAAGTCAAAAATTAGACTCAAATGTCGCCGATATCCTTTAAAATATTCTGTAGTCATCCTGGACCACTTATTCGCCAGTATATCGAAAATTGGCTAAGAAATTGTCATGTAATGAGTTCCATATGCAAGCCCTAGTTAAGACCTTTAATTTGATACCAATATTGCCCAATAATATTTTGGGGCCATCCGGGTCCACGGTTTTTTCCGCTATCCACGGTCTCGATCTTCCGAATTTTTTTTGACATTTGTGGAGTTATCCAACCAAATAAAACAATCACTAATAACCCAAAAACCATCTTCAAGAGCAAAATTAAAATTTAAATTTAAAAAAATTTAAAAAAAAATTTAGAAATTTTAAGGTATGTTACCTTTTTATAACCGACTTTACTTCACTAAAACTTGATGAACTCATCCAAGTATTATTCGATTTATGGAAAGCGCATTAAATAGCGCAGCCTACCGTGTGATTTAGTTGAAAAATAATTTCCGATTTCGGGAAGAGTATAGGGCAAGAAATTGAAGATTCATGAGAAAAAAAGAAAATGGTCACTTTAGGCCACGTTATTAGCTTCCCTGGGTAGTGTACAAAAAAACTGAATATGACATTAGATTTAGCGGTTAATTCTTCGTATGGGTGGGTATCAATTTTTTTGCTTGTGCAAAATCCTAACTTTTTTCAGACAAAAATCTAAACATACCTTGAAATTCTGGGAATTTGCGCGGTTTTCGGTGTAGCTCCATCCAGTTTTTGGAAAAGTAAAAATTTTTTTTTCAGTTTACTTACTATAAAATATCCTATTTTCATATTCCGGTGCCGGAGGGAGGATCTGAGAAGGTTTAAATAATCCCATACAAAAAAAAAAAACTCATCTAATATACATATCGTCATTTAAAGTGCATTTTCGCGTAAGAGGCATTTGCATTTTCGTATAGCGGACGGTGGTTGATATTTACAGGTGAGCATAAAAACTATTTCATTTCAAAACCATTACTTATTTCTGCGTAAAAACTTAAATTTAAATAGTGACGTAGATCGGTTTGTTAGCTAGACATCAACTTAGTGTAAAACAAGTAAGAGCGCGGCTGTCTTCGGGCGCAGCGAAGACTTCATACCTTTCATGAATGGGGAAATGAAAAGATACCTTTGCAAATAGCCTGATATAGTTTAATTTATAATTTCAATTCTGTCGGTGGTATAGTGGTCCGATCTAGACAATTTTCGGTAATCTTATTTGGGTCCATATGGGTACAAACACTCCAAAGTTTCATGTCCTTAGCTGTAAAAAGGCAGAAGTTATACCTCAAAATGTGTATATCTGAACAATCGGTTGTATGGGAGCTATATGTTATAGTGGTCCGATCTAGAAAATTTTCGGTAACCTTATTTGGGTCCATATGGGTACAAATACTCCAAAGTTGCATGTCCTTAGCTGTAAAAAGGCAGAAGTTATATCTCAAAATGTGTATATCTGAACAATCGGTTGTATGGGAGCTATATGTTATAGTGGTCTGATTCGACCAATTTCGACAAATCATCAATTGAGCATCAAAACCCACCCGTGTTCCAAATTTCATACAAATATCTCAAAAACTGAGGGACTAGTTTGCGTTCACACAGACGGACGGACGGACGGACGGACATGGCTTAAATGACTCAGCTCATGATTCTGATCATATCGGTATATATATTGATGGGTCTGCCACGCCTCCTTCTAGTACTTTCAAGATTTGATTTTCGGCATAAAGTTATAATACCATTTCATTCTCATGAAAGGTATAAAAAGGAAACAAAAATGTCCCTTACGCGAAAATGCACTTTAAACGACGATATATGTACATACATACATATGTATTTATGTATGAGCATTTATAACATCAACCCAATCGGAAATGCGGATGCGCTTTCCAGAAAATACACCGAGAGAAAATATGCTGTAGAAAATATGCTGGATTACGGGTTAAAACAAATTCCACAGTCAAATCACATCCAAAGGATATATCTGTTAAGTTTAGAGACGTTGTTTTGTTGGCACTAATTTTAACAGTTTTATTGTTGACCTAACTACTCTGAAAACAAAAAACGCTCTAAATACAAACACTTTTGTTGTTAAATCAACAATTTTCCGCTGCTGAAATTTTGTCACCTAAAAATAAAACTTTTGTTTTTTTTACATGATCGTTTATTTCTAACAATTACTTTAAAATGTGTATTTCTTTAGAGCTATTGGCCAGTTTTTTAAATCTTGTTTGCATTTTTCTCTTCATCCTCCCTCCGTTCGGTTTCCAAGTAGAAATATGTATCTTCATCTCCATTTTTCCATTGCGACACCTTCTCTTCGCCTTCACTGCTTTCTATGTTGTGTTCTCTATTTTATATTCTCCTCCGATTTCAAACCATGACATCCAACCTGAAATTCAATCCAACGGCATCATATTATGTATAGTGGGACATTCAACATTATATTGAAAAGCATCTATGAATTACAACTCACTCACGTATGCAAAGTAACAAGTTTGATATTTGATATTGGATACGCATTGACAGAGCTTCGGTGGTATTTGTTGTATCCATTTCAACGGTTACATCTGTTAAAATTGCCAGATTATGTGTGTTGAATCACTTACCAGCAAAATTAACATAAAAACAGTTGATTTAAGGGAAAAGGCTGGAAAAATAAGTACTTTTCCTTTTGATAGTCAACAGTAATTTGTTGATAGATATTAGGGTTAAGTTAACAGAGACTCAGTTAGGTATATCAACAAAAATTTCTGTTAAAAAATGACAGATCAGTTCTGTTGAACTAAAAAATAGGTTTCAGCAGATGCATTTCTTAAAGTAAAAGATTTTTTCGTTTATACTATAGCTCTAAATTTGTCAACTTAAACGTATTTCTGTTAATTTAACGAGTTTAGAGAATAAAAGAAGAGAACTGTTCCTTTCATGTCCTGAGTGCTGGTTTGAATACGCTCTTTTATAGCTCTTTAATAAGGCAATGGGAAAGGCTTCATCGCAGTGACATGCCAATGTTAAATGCAGCGCTATTAGCACTGAGAGAGAAGCGCATTCAAACCAGGGATGGAAAATGAGTTTTCTGATTTTGTACTAATTGAGCAAGTAAAATGTACCAAATCAAAGGAAAATGTACCATCATTTTTGGTAGCATATTTTTTCTAAGGACTTATACTAATCCCAAATTATATCTTCTTCTTTAGCCATTGAAAATATTATTGCTTTTCCAAGCAAAATCTTTCCTCTAAAAATAACATTATAAAATCTTAAGTTCATATAAATTTTTTATTAAATAAAAAGTTACTTAAACTAAAATTATTTTAAATACACAGCCCCATTCAATGCAAAAATATTTCACAAAACAAAAACGTTTTAGGTATATACTCAAATTTCTAAATTTTTTAAGGCTCTCATGTTCTGCTAAAGCTCTAAACTCAGTATTTACTACGTTTATACGTTGGCAAATTCATGAAATCATTTCATGAATTTTCGCTGCATAAACGAATTTTCATGAACTTAATTGGTCACGAAAATTATTCATGAATTTCTTGTATATGTGTATATGTAAAAAGACTCTTTGCCAACTTTATTATTTGTAGCACTGGCAACAAATAATTTATTGTATTAGTTTGTAAGATTTGCGAAATTATTGTTATTTTCTAAACAAGAAAGGTTCAATAAAAACAAATATGAAGAAAAAAAAATGAATTTCGCCATCATTTCATGAAATTATGAAGTACAAGTCCGGCAACGCCAAACCAACAGCTGTTCATTCAGTCAAGGCAAATTTAACAGGTAGGCTCGGGGGCGAATTCAGGAATGTCCAATGTATTTTGTTATTGTAATTGGTAGTGTAATTTCAAAATTATATTTCGCCGTGGTTAAATTCTGAATTCGCTTGTGACTCGCGCATTCCCATTGGCCATGATGTGAATTCGTTTAGATTTTGACATTACACACTACCTTTGTAAATAAAAAAGTAGTTTCAGAATTCGCCACCGAGTCTACCTGGTAAATCTTCCTTGACAGCTGATGTCGTTAGAACGTTGCCACTTTTTAAAAAAGCTGAATTTCATGAGTTCATAAATGCTGCATAAACGAGACCATTTTCTAATTCATGAAATTAAGAGTTCACGAATTCTGCCGTATAAACGTAGTAATTAATTTACTCTATTTTTTCAAATTCACGCTTTGGAGATAACTCTAAAATCAAAGGGACAATACTATTTGTTTTTTTTTTTAATAGATTTGGGATGCAGTGATGTATTATTTGACAAAAATGTACCAAATATGTCAGCGTAGTACCTATGTACTTTTGGCTACCGGAATGTACCAAAAAAAGTACAATTGTACCACATTTTCCATCCCTGATTCAAACCAGCACTTAAGATGTGAAAGGGAGCGCTTCATATTCATATCTTCTAGGAAGCTCATCCAGATTTCCGATTGGGACATTACGTACATATGGCTGTAGGTACTTACATTAATTGCTATTAAGCGCATTTGAAGAAAAGTGTTCTTTTGTATGTATGTATGAATATTTTGTAATATATTATTTGCATACTTACTTTTATAACAATATGAATAAAATAAAATTTTAGATCTCAAAAAATTAAAACTCATAATAACCGAGTAATTACCAACTAAATAATAAGGAATTGCGCATTTATGTATTTTGTGATGATTTTCGTCGGTTCTTGTGTGAATTCCTGTGATATCATTGTATTTGAAATCTTCAAAGCGCCAGTTTTCAAAATACATACTATGTACAAACTTGAAAGTTTTGTAATGTTTCTGCCCCTGTTCCTCCCCTCTTTTCACACCCTCAAAATTCATTTGATACAAATATTACTCAAAAACATTCCGAAGTTATCCGGGTCCAGGGTTTGTCTTATATCTTTCGAATAGATACAAACTTCAATACAAACTTCAAAATTGAATTACCTTTATATGGAAATGCTTTCTTATTATTTGGTAACAATATTTCCGAGAAATATTCTACATTTATATGGGTCCACATTTTGGGGCATGTCTCCGTCCACTTTTCCAAAATTATTCCTAGAAGTTACGTGATCGACTGGGCAAATTTCATAAAAATTGGTTGGGTATTTTGGGAGTAATTTTTATGATGTATTGTGGAACGATCTTCCGTCATCCCTTGTCAAGTTTGGTTTGGAGACAAACCGGTTTCAGCTAATATGCGCCATTTTCAGTGTCTTTTTTCGTTCTGAAGATGGCGCATATTAGCCGAAACCGGTTTGTCTCCAAACCAAACTTGACAAGGGATGACGGAAGATCGTTCCACAAAACATTATATTCCTACCCTGTCGGAAAAACAAGCAACCAAAAAGTAAGTAGTTTTTATATTTATAATATGAATAACATAATACGGAAAGAAAAACGTGTGGAGAGAAGGCAAAACATGTGTTTGTTCACACACGCAGAATATAACAAGTAAGAGCGTGTCTGTCTTCGGCCGTACCGAAGACTTCATACCTTTCATGAATGGGTCTGATTTTGATTAATTTACACATATTTTGACCTTTACAATTCCCAGTAACATCGTTTAGATCCATATGGGTAAAAATACTACAAAGTTTAGCTGTTTAACCTCTTAAGACCTGAGCACAAAATAAATGTAATTTTTAAGTTTGTTAAACCCTTTTTCAGCTATAGGGGCTTATAGAAATATAGAATTATTTATTTTTTTTTTTTTGGAAGTGATAAAAAAGGAAGTGCACATATCTGCACCTCAGGTCTTAATCGATATATTTTGGGAAGATATTCTGAAAAGTATGGTAGTTTAAAAACAAATATTTTCTCGTAAAATTTACGTTCCAAACACTTGATACGGCAGCGTGAGGAGCACGTTGGATGGCAACATTTTGAGACGGACTTGCTATTTTCGAAATCAACCAGATGACCTATATTGTTCAGCCTAAGTTTCCGGTTGTGGTTGTGACACCACCTGGTGGGTTCCTTTGCACGTGAGCCCATTGCAGCATTGTGGTATGTCCTCTTCATATTTCACGGTAGATTCTTCCGAGGAGCTGGTGCTGGAACAAGACCTGTGTACAAAACGCAGCTGTTGACAATTGCTTCTATCAAGCTTTTCGACGATACCTGCTCCCACTCCCATACTTTTCATTACCTCTGGAGGTAGAGTAGCCAGTCAACATATATCTCGAAATCTAATACCAGCCCATCTCGAGCAACCAGCACGAAGTTCTTTAGGGCAAGTGGATTTCGCTTAGCCGGCAAATATTGGCGGTACTCATATCGTCCTGCAAATGGGATCATGTGTTTATCTATGAATATACGCTCAGATCCTCGCCAACTATGACATACCTCCAAAATGGTATCTTATTTTTCACAGTTTGATGGGCTGATTTATATCTACAAAGTAAAGATGGTTTCAGAGTCTGTCGCAATTCATTGCACCCCTAAAAAGTAGAGTTACAAAAATTTATATTCCAGGAGAGCTTCCCTTGAGGATATTTGAGGTTGCACTTCATTAAGTGCACGCCAGCAAAATTGGTTATCTCAATAGCATTTGTAATTAATTGTGCGGAATATAAATTACTCTACTCCGCTACTGATACCCAGAAGCCTAAGCCCAAATATTCCAACAAACTACAATATATTTATATCTGAACTACCCTCCGAAGTCAAAGCATCCTCTGCGATATCTGGCCCACAAGAAGCCATTTTTTGTAGCACGCTATAACAATCTTGATGTACTTTGCAGTTTTACTTCTGCATTTACTGTTCTGACTTATTTTCTTATTGTTAAATTAACTACAAAGTCTTGTTGATTTTACAATTTATTTTTATAAATAAAAGAAGCATATAAAACATAAAATATATAATCAACAGATAAATGAAGCAGCTGCTTCGGTATCGCTCGATATGGGAGGACCTCCTCGTGGTAAAAATTGTAAACTATGAAGAGGTAAAAGAAAATATTGAACATTAAAAACTTTTAGAAACAAAAATGCAATCCACTTTTAACTCACCTGCAAACTGAAAAGATAAGTGGAAAAACCATTATCACGCACTGCCAATGATCATCATTGCCACGGTACATGAACATCAGAACTTCAAATGTTCAAAAAAATTGTGTATGTTTCAAAATAGTGTTGACGTTCCTTTTTAACATTTTTTTAGATTATATTGTCAATATCATCGTGTTGAATAAACAAAAATTACGAATGACGTTCATGTTTCAAAATTGTTTCGTGTCATATCAAAGCAAATTCATTATGGTAATGGCAGGGCGAATTCGGCAATATTCGCCTCGATTCGCTTTAAGTTTTTGTCCATCAGAATGTCAAAGTCAAAGTCAAATTTTTCTTGGTTTGTCATTCTTCTGTATTCTTTTGTACACGGCGAGTTAAAAACGAGAAGCAGAAGAAGTCAGCTGTTCACTTACCATTACAATATGAATGAATTTGCCTTGGTGTTATATCAACCAATTTTTAGTGTTAAATGTGGTTCTTGTTGTTTTAACACTAGAATTGGGACGTCCTTTTTTTAACATTTTTTTAGTTTATATTAACACTATCATTATGTTAAACAAACCAAATTCCAAATGACATTTAGGAATAAAATTTTTTATTTGAATCATCTTGTATATTTTAAAATTGCTTCATGTTGTATCAGCAATAAAATTTGGTTTAATTTACCAAATTTTCAGATGACATTTACAAAGTCAAAATCATATTTCAAACACCGTGTAATTTGAAAAAAAAAAAAAAAAAAAAAAAAGTTGTTGTTCTATGTGTAAAGATCGATCGTGTTAACTTTATATGAATCGTGTTGCTGTTTTTTTTTCTCGGTGCAATGCCGAAAGATGCCTCTATCACACTATATGTCACATGTCGATCTGACAGACACATTTCACGCACAGCAGCAATATTTTTCGCGACAACAGAGGTGCATGGACGACCTTCGCGAAGATCCTCGCCAAACGTTGGTCTTCCACGCTTAAATTTTGCAAACCTTTTTAAACCATAGTTTTGAATGGTGCTTCATCCCCACACAACGAATTAAGTTTTTCCAAACATTGATGTGGTGTAAAACCGTATCGAAAATCATAAAACAAAATCACTCCGAAGTCAAGTTTCGAAATTTACGCCCTTATTTTACAAAACGCGGTGACTCGTTGCGTCGCAGTCACTCACATTCACTCACTTTCACCTTCACCTAAAAGTTGGTATTTTATAAGCTTTTACGTTTTCTCGTTCACACTGTTGCGTAGTCACGACGATTGTCAAACGCTTTACGTAGCCTATTTGCCACCTTTCTTATTTTTTTCATTTCCTTAGTAATTTTTAGTGCGTTTTTTTTTTTTAATAAAAGTGTTTCTGTGAATAGGTAACATTGAAAAGTTGGCAGCTGACAAATCAACAAAAATAAATAAAGCAGTTTGAATTTTACTTTGGTTTTACTAAAATATAGAATTTGTGCATATTGTCTGTAGTACGCGCATATAGCGGCGGAATACACAAAAGTTGATTGGCGTTTTCATCAATCAAATT
This sequence comes from Urophora cardui, assembly GCA_960531455.1. Taxonomy (NCBI): domain Eukaryota; kingdom Metazoa; phylum Arthropoda; class Insecta; order Diptera; family Tephritidae; genus Urophora; species Urophora cardui. Next base: position 82,924,022 of record OY482671.1, on the reverse strand, counting down.
TTATACATTCGTTTAACAATTGGAGGAAAAGTAGTAATTGCAGTTCAATAATCATGGGTGATAACGTTGATTTAGATAAGTGTTTTGAGATTGTGTCACAGCTGGTGGATAAAGCTGGAGCGGTAAGATTCTTTTTTGGTTTTTCCAATTTTATGACATTGGACGAAAGTGACTTATGTAAATATGTATGTATGTACATACATATGTTTGTTTGCTTCACGAAACAAATAGATTGTTGCGAAACGAAATGAGACACGCAAAGAGGTGGAATTGAAGTCGAATGATATTGATTTGGTCACTGCCAGAGATAAGGAGGTGGTGCAATTGCCGATAGAGGGTTTGCTAGCAGAGTTTCCCGATCACAAGTAAGTATTTTTTTTTCTAAAAAATTGTAGATTTGGGTACTCAATTTCACTTCAAGTTGACTCTAGTATCCCTTGGATATATTGATTCCCATTACTCTTGCCTAGATTCATTGGTGAGGAAAGTGCTGCTGGCGGCACACCAAACAAACTTACAGATGCACCAACTTAGATTATTGATCCCGTTGATGGTACAATGAATTTGTGCACTCGTTTCCACATTCGTGCATATCAATTGGATGGAAAGTGAATAAGGTCACTGAAATTGGTATCCAATGGTGCAGCAACGTTTCACAGCACGTCGCGGCCAAGGCGCATTCCTCAATGGGCGACGCATTAGTGTGAGCAGTGAAAAAGATGTTGGTAAAGCTTTGATAACCACTGAATTTGGTACACAACGTTATACGGAAAAGTTGAAGGCTGTTTTCGATAATTTCTAAAAGCTTGTACCAAAGATACATGGGTTAGTGAATACATAAATTTATTTTCTGCATAACTAGTTTAAAATTATATTAATTTAATTTATTTTTTCACTCATTTTGCAGTTGGGCATGTTGGGCTCTGCAGCACTCAATCTCACCATGATTGCACCCGGTGCAGCTGATGCAAATTTGGAATTTGGTGTTCACGCATGGGATGTATGTGCTGGTGAATTGTTGGTGCTTGAAGCAGGTGGCGTTGTTATAGATCCGACTGGGGATAAATTCGATATTATGTCACGTCGTGTATTGGCTGCTTCCAGTGAGGCACAGGCCATTTTCGAAGAGTTGACACAATACTATCCACAGCCACGTAATGATTAAGTGGTCGTGCCGTGTTTTAGATGCAATTGTTTACATTCATATATATGTATGTATGTTTGTGTATCATTTGAGGCTTGTTGAAGCACATTCGTATGTTAATACGAAATGGTGATGTATTTTCAAAGTACATGTATACATATGTATATATTTTCATGTCTGTTATTTCCAAAAGAAAAAAAGAATTGTTTGTTGTACCTATGAATTAATACAAATTGGCATACATATGTATGTATGTGTTGTTGTGAAATTAGAATGAATTCTGAAAATATATAAAAATAAAGTGTTTCCTATTAGAATTGCATGTTCATAATATACATATGCAGTTCAAGTATAGCGTTATGTGGTGGTATATTTAATCTTGCAATTGTAGTTGAAAATAAATATTTGTACTCTTTTTGATAACAGAACTCTTATCGAACAATAGGAAATAAGCATTTGTAAGGAGAGAAATAGGGAAAGGAAAAAGAAAGTAGAGGGAAAGAGAGCGGAAGTCTAACACGAAGAAGAAAGGGGAAAGGACATGAAGAGGTAGAGGCGACACAAGGGTCTTCGGGGGCAAACTTCTGAAAAATTTCATTCTTCCACTAATTTTTTTTTAAGTTTTTATTTCAGTTGGGAAGACCTGCGAAAAAACTGGCAGCCCGAGATAAGCTTGGTCATATGGGTACTAGAGGTCTTAGTTGGGATGCCTAAGTCGGTTCCCCAGATGAGTCAAAACGTGGACCCGGATAGCGCGGGATATTTCTCAGGAATACGGGTATCAAATGAAAGGTGTTGAGCAAGGATTTTACTTAGAAATGAACTCATTATGATTCCTAGGTCGGGTCCCAAGATGTGGGTAAATACGTGGACCTAGATAACACCGGGATATTTTTTAAGGATATTGGTATCAAATAAAAGTGTTGAGCAGGACTTTTATATCGAGCCGTACCGATTATGATTCCTAGGTCAAGTCCTGTGGGTCCGGATGACCACGGAATATTTCCCAGCGATATTGGTATCAACCGAAGGGTGTTGAGCTGGGATTTTACATAGGTATGAACTCATTCCTCCTAGGTCGGTTCCCCAGATGACCCCGGGATGCTCCTAAGCAATAGTAATAGAAAATGAAAGGTGTTGAGTAGGGCTGCTAAATAGAGCTCTTTTCATAGTGATTCTTAGGCCCCTTACTCAATTATGGGTAGAAGAGTGGACCCGGATGCCACGGAATGCTTTTTAAGCAACGATGGTATCAAATGAGAAGTGGAATACAGGGCTATGTTATACTAAACCCGGTTCCCTAGGGAAAGGGAAAGGGGTAGGGGCGGAAAAGGAGGAGGAAAATATAATGAAAGTGTAACGAAGAGGATGGAGAGAGACAGAAAGATAGTGAATGAGAAAAGGAATAATAAGGGTAATGAAAAGTAGAAAGACAGACAAGTAGAGGAAAGGGAGAGCGATAGAGAAAGGGAAGCGGAAATGTGACGGGAAAGGAAAACGGAATCGGAAATGAAAAGGGAGTGGGAGACTAATATGAAGCAAAAAGGAGGGCATTAAGAGGGCAAACTTTTGGGAAAGCCAATTTTTTCCTTCACTTTTTTTTTAAACTTATCTGACTTTTTCTGAGGTCTGCAGCCCGAGGAAAGTTCGGTTTCCAGATATTTTCAACTTATTTTAAAGTGTGCAAATTTTCACTTCCAACGCCTATAATAGGAAGTGGGCTAAAGCAAAGATTGGCCGGCTATAGCTAGCATTTAAAAAAATTGTTATTTGAATTATTTCCAAACTTGTGAATTCACGTTCACTCGAACAAAAGGAAGTGACTATTTTGACAGGTAAAGTGACTGTTTGCGCCACTTTGCGTTTTATAAAATACCAATAACGTAACTTACTCACCAAAAAACGTAACACATTCACTTCGATTCACTTACAGTCACTTTCAGTCACCTAAAGAGATACAAAATACGAACACGACAATAAGTGACTCTGGGTGACTCGTTGCGTCGCGTTGCGTTTTACAAAATAAGGGCGTTAAATTTTCCACATAAATATGTACTGCTCTCGTTAAATTTTTTCGAAACGAAACCGAGCAGTTTGAAATCGAACCGTCAATTGAATTACAGGTAAAAAACGTCAAATTTTACGAATATGACAATCGCGGAACTTTTGCAGCCACCCTCGTATTTTGGGAATATTTCTAGGTTAATTTTTGAAAAATTTTCTACATCTTCCGCAATAATTTGCACAAAAAAGATAATGGTTTAATACCGACTCTATTCTCTGCGTATAATTTTGAAAAAAAAAAAAAAAATTGCTTTATTACAGGCATCGTTTGACTTACATATACGAGTAAATGAGAAGCATCACACAAAATTTTGTCGACCCATACCATGCTTTAATAGCATAACTTTAATGGAAAGCATAATCAAATATTTTACAATTGAAGAAAAATGTTTTATTTTATTATACAGGGCGTTCGGGGTAAGACATAAAACTGAATTTCGCAAAAAAGTCGCTACTTTAAGCTTTTTTAAACCATTTGGCTTGAGCTTAATTCAAGCCAAACGGTTCCATCATAACAATTGACTTACTATTCTCATGACATTATCGTACATTAGCTACAATAAAATTATGGTATTCATTGCAGTAGGCCACCATATTATCAAAAAGTGGGATTCGTAACTCACAATAGTACTATATTGAGAAAGAGAAGAGAAAAACAACAGATTGAAAAAGAAAATAATGAAAAGGAGAAGTTGAGTTGAAAGGCATGCAACGAAAATTTTTGGATGAAAATCGTTTAAGGGTTCAATTAGTTATGCGTTAACTTTATTTCCATAACAGTAACAGTATCGGTATTAATTTGGTCGATTATTGGTGCAGTAACAGTAAACAGCTGAACAGTGATCATAGCCCAATAAAGGTGGCCATGAAATAGAGTCGCTCTTCTTCTTTTGGTTTTTTAGATTGCGAAATTATCATATTTTGTATTAACCCTAATCTCTTTTGATTGCTACGACCATATTATTATTGGGTCATGACAGTGAACTACTGAAACAAAGAATCGATCAGCTGATTTGCGTTACGGCTGAAAACCAAAATTCATTTGGCTGTTACCGATAGCGTTACTGACTAGCGAATAAGGGCCTTTTCACATTACTCGGTACGACATCGGATCGACATTTTTTGCTCGGTATTTTCGGCTTACCGAAACGATTCCGCGTTGCTGTGTTTTTCACACTTGTGGGAATACTTTCGGTGCGTAATCGGCAGAAAATAGGAAAACAAACATCGAAATTTGCAAAACAAAATTTTTAACTTTAACAAATCACTCAATAATAACAATAATGTCTTCTAGCGAAGACGAAGACATTATAACTTGCTACATTTATTACCGAAACGAGTTTTTTACTGACTTTGTTCTTCTTCTTTTATCACGCCGCAAAAATGTATGCAGTAATTCCTAAAATTTTACTGACCGGTCTTACCGCGTTGCGGTATACCGAAATTAATCCGCTCCGATTTCATGTATGCAACACTAATGTGAAAGTGCCAATTGAAATACATGTGGTCAGTAAGGTTTCGGTATAATTTCGGTAAAAACCAAAAATGTCGATCCGATACCGCACCGAGTAATGTGAAAGCGCTCTAACTAATCAAATACATTGTTTCCCATAAGTTTGGTTGATCAGCTGTTTTATAACGATACTGTTACTGCATAACTAATTTGAGCTTAAGGTTGCAGGGCCAGTACAGCACAAGTGGCTAGTAGTTTTGGTGAATGTGCTTGAGTCAAGTAATAGTGGAAAGCTTACATATATTGCAGAATTTGTGACAGCACAGTAGTGAGTTTCTGTAACAAAATCGCGAAAATTTTCGATCAAAATGACGTCACATTAATACGTTCCACACTTTGTCACCACCTAAAAAGCAGGTGAGAATCTATCGATTGACGTCATTATGACGTCACTCAGGCGAAAAGATTGATAGAGTTCAGTTACCCGGCGTCTCCTCAAAACAGAATTCTGTCATCACAAGCACCATTATAACATAGATTTCAAATGGAGACCGCCTCTGTCTTCTGGTATAACAGAGATGCCAAGGCAATTGCTTTAACAAGATTGCCTTAACATGAGCTGTCAGTTTGGTGATTTGACAGCTAATTTTTCATTTCAACGAAAAATTCACAGTGGCAACATCTCCACATTGAACGTGAAATTTCGCACGGCGTCCATTTGGCTTGAGTGTTTGGGCTTAAAAAATAAATAAAAAGAACATTAAGTGCATATATACAGTTTGCGAGCATCATCGCCAATTTTAAACAATTTTTTTTAACTTTCTAAGTGCTTCTGCGTACACGGCATGCCAATTCGGCGCCATTTTGCAAATTATGTCTAACATAATGAAGTGCCCACGCATATGCAAACATGGATTTTAGACATGATTCTGGTAGACAAAATTAACATAATTTTTGTTTTGTGGAGTTTCGGCGTTACAGAAACGCAGTGCAGATTTGAAGTAAATAACAGTGCGATTTGCAGCTGAAAAAAAATCAAACAAAACAAAACAACAACTACTTTCACTTATTATTCATATTATTTACTGTTGGCTTTTCGTTTTAGCACCGACAATTGTCGCAAGATTTAGCCACAAAGATAAAAGCCACTTGTGAAGAGACGAAGCAAAACAGAAAAATTTAGTAAGATCGTGCATATCTTCAACAATATATGTACATATGCATGCCGGAGACTTTATGCCGAACGAGCGAACTTATTTATTTTCTTTACATTTCAACCGAAGCTCGGGTAAAACTGGTTCTTTTCTATTCTATAGATAATATAATATACTGGCACTTTTATAACTCTGACGAGTTTTACGGCCTAACTTCTCTCCCAATTCGAGGTGTGCTCCTCAACTTTTGTTTTTCTTACTAATTGGGTGGACCTACAGTTTTATGCCGGTGCCGAACGGCGAATGCTTTTTTTGAGAAGATTTTTCATGGCAGAAATACACTCGGAGGGTATGCCGCCCACCGCCGAGAGGTTGCCGCTATTTCTAAAAATCCAATAATTTGATTTTAATTAATTAGAAAAATTTTATTGGTGTTTGTTCCGATTGTGGTTAGAACCCGGGAGCTCTGGTATGCCGGCGAGCATTCTATCCACTACACCACAGCGGGCATATGTATATGTAGATGGATTACCAAAAAGCCGGAAATAGCCACTAGCTTTGCCATGTAGCTTTATCTCCTCCTTATTTATTTGGCGCTTACTGTCAACGTGGAAATATTTTTTTCTTTCAGATACTCATATGGAGATTTTCAGTTTCGATAATTACAATTTATCTGATTTTATAATTGTAGTTGAATTCACGGATCGTATTAGGGCCCGCTAAGGATCCAATTTATCGTACGATTTGGGCTCGTTAAGTGCTCACTTGGGCTCGTTGTACAAAACTTGTTGTACAAGTTTGACAGACGGTTGAAGTAAGATCAAACGATGTTGATATTTTGTCGCGTTGTACAAAAAATTGGAAGGTTAGTGCATATTTTTGACGAATTTCATAACTTTTTTCGCCGCTGCAGCTGAAGTGAAAGCATCGCGCGCATCGCAAAATTTATTTACTACAAAAATATTGATAAAATGTGCAATATTGAATGCAAAAATGTAAAAATTTAATTTATAAATATATACATATGTATACATATATAATATGATTATTTGCATTTTTCACTTATTACAAGTAGATCCAGTCCGTATTCACTGGATTGTTGTTTACTCTCCAAATCGTAATACAATACAATACAACGTTGGTGGCGAAGCATGCGATTTATCGTACGACGGTGTACTTAGTACGATAAATTGGATGGTTAGTGGGCGGCACATGTTATGATACCACGAATGAAATCAGACGCAATTAATTTCGAATGTTGCAAAGTTTGATAAACTAAAACCTCCATATCTTCTAAAAATTTAAATTGACCCATTTTGTAAAATAATGCGTCATAGACCTACATATGTCTGTATGTATATATACCCAACAAAAAATATAAGCCTTATTTAAGAATTAAAACAGCAGGTTTAAAAGCTTACGAAAAAAGGCCTGAACATTATAAGGGTAGCAAATTTGTATGGCGTAAGGCTTAAAATAAGGCTGATTTTCCTGGAGTACCTACTCTCTCTCTGAGAGCACACCTTATTCCAATGGCTTATCCGCCATGCGAAATAAGGCCTAGATAAGTATTAGAAAGGAGAAGACAGAGTGAGTGCATAACCGAAGCAGAGCTGCCAGCGTACTCATCTTATAGACCTGATTTGTCAACAATAAGCAAACCTTTTTTGCAGGGTATGTATGTACCAGAGGTCAGCAGCGGTGCACCGCATTTTCTAAAGCACCGCACCCAGAAAAAAATGCACCGCCACCGCATTTATTGAAAACCTAAATGATATTGCGGTATTTAGTGTTGTTTACACCGTATATCGGAAACACCGCAAACTACGCATTTGTTTATTTGTATACTATTCAGTGTAGTCGGAAATTCTTCACACACTGCAAAGGTCCCAGCAAAAATCGGGTCATCGCTATTACCTTTCAGGCATGACAGAAGGCCTTGCCATGGCACATCTGGCGAGTTCATCACTTCTTTCACGCATTGCCAGTAATGCAGAGTGGAATGAGCTTCCATTACCCATTCCACGTAATGCAAAGTAGAATGGAGCGCGAAAAATGAACTGCAATAAATACCAGTGGAAATTTCCATCATGCCTTACATTTTTCGTCTTCTTTCTCTGCTTCCCTGTAAGGTATTCTTTATTTGATTCACTAGAATCCTTGCGGTATTGCGTGATTTATTAGTTCGGCGGTAATGTAATGGGTAAGTCCTTCCCTCCAATGACAAACCCATGTTAATGTCAGGCATTCTGTCAACGAATGTGGAAGCGATTGCCACGGGTTTTCTGGATTACCCTCTTAATTCCGCGGGCATCGAGTTTTTTGGTGGGGTATAGGCAATTGAAAATTCATTTTTGTTTGATATGTGTGTCTGATTATAAGATATACAGCAAATTTATTCTCAAGTTTATTTTTGTGTACTTTGTTTTTTGTGGCAGTTTTTTGAATAATAAAATAATTAAATAAAAACTTAATTTTTGAAATCCAATACGACTAATAGGGCCGTCAGAATGAATACTTTTCCGTCAAGCTAGCAACCCGTTTAATTGACAACATAGTTGAATTAAATGTATTTAAATGACGATCGACACATTCAGTACTTTAGCTATGCCGTAAAAAAGATATCCTATTCAACTATGTTTCTCAGTTCAATGGATTGGTAGATTGAAGGAAAAGTATTCATTCTAACGGGCGCATAAAAATAAATGTATCGTAGCCAATTTTGTCGATTGAGAAAATTGAATGAATGCCTCTTTGGAAAATAACGAATTATATCACAGACAAACAAAAATGTGTAAACAAAACTTATGTGTATTACTAAGAAGCCATATATAGTACATATTTTTATCTTGAAATTCATTAGTCAAATTATTTTGACAAATTCTAAATTTTAAGTGGCCCTTTCAATGAAAAAATTAAAAAAAAACCAATCCTGAGTAGTTTTCCAGTATAGATATTCTTTGGTTAAAATCAATTTGTAATCAGTAGCGTTTTTCATCAGAAATCCATAAGATGGTTAAAATTACAAACAAAAAATCGCACTGGAAACATTGTAAATATCTGTATTTGGGAAATGCGGTGTTTGCAGTGTTTGCGATATGCGGTGTTGTGATATCCATACTAGCGCATACCGGAATTGATCAAGAAAATGCGGTACAGTGTTTATTATGATCGCATATTTTGCGGTTGCGATCATACTCCCACCGCATTTTTTATGAGTATACTCGAAATCACAAAAAATGTATCGGATGCTGATCTCTGGTATGTACTTAAGCAGGCATTTGTACGTACTCAGCAAACAGACTCGTAAGCGTAAGCTGAAGCTAAGTTGTTAAACTGGAATACACTGGCAGCGCTGCTGCTGCTTGCACTCATTCTTTCTGCTCCAACCGTTTTATTCTCACATATCCCAAATAGAGAGAATAGGAATTGAGTTTTTATGAGCAAAGAGAGTACAATGTGTGGTGAATGTAAAAATTGCGTCAGGTGTCGGTCAGATGTCGGTCATCCTTCTAGTCAGATGTCGGTCATAATGATGATCAGATGTCGGTCAATATTCTGGTCAGATGATGTACGGTCAGCTGACCGGTCATTTGACTACCTGCAATAACGGGTGTGAATGAGACAACTTTAGCCAAGGGCAAAACCAATGAGATAGAATAGGATAGAATGGAATTTAAAAATACACAGATGGGAATACGAGAAATGAAACGGTCAGAAAATCTACCGATGCCCTTAAGAACCTGATAGAAAAATTCCCAAAACTTTTGGTCAGGCCCCCAGTCAATTGACCGGTCATCTGGCTTGGAGCAGTTTTGCAGGGTATGTATTTAAATGCGCGAATAATAACGTTTCAATCCTAACAGATTATATAAACCTTATTTTCCTGACGGATAAGCCTTACAAATAAGGTGTGCTCTCAGAGAGAGAGAGAGAGTATTTCTTATGGCTTGATGACATCAACACAGGAGAATCAGCCTTATTTTAAGCCTTACGCCATACAACTTTGCTTCCCTTATAATTGTCAGGTCTTTTGATGACGAATATTTCAGACAAATGTATAATCTCTTTGCGTTTGAAGCAGAATTAAAATACCGTTTTATAAGCATAAATGGTATAAAGACGCCTAAATGAAAAAGCAACCAGAGTAGATAACGAAAAAAAGGAAAATACAAATCAAAATGTAGAAGATCTGAGAATAATACTGAGGGACACTAGCGGGGAAATAGACGCCGTTGAAAAATTTTAACAACAACAAATCTGTTGTGATGTGACAGATGACAAACGGCGCATAAATAACTGGTGCAATAGCAATATAATAACAATAAAAGGTACAAAGGAAAAAGAAAAGAAAACAAGCAATAAAAATTAACAGCAGTAATTATTCAAGACGGAATAATGAGTCCACTTGCTAAATGAAGAAGCAGAAATAGTTTTTAACGTACCTAAAGCAAGATGAAGGTAATTTGTTACAAACAGAGCTGTTGAATAATGATTACACTGTGCACGAAAAATTAACTTTTCTTTTCAACAGAGATAAGACATGATTCGGGCATGCTGAACACGACAGTACTTTTCATTTTTCTAAGTTAGCTCTCGTTTAGGAGATATTCTGTCCATCTGTGCGTATAGTTCGTCGGTTTAAATGCAAACTATTCCCTCAGTTTGTGAGATGGGTATCAAGTTGAAACTCGGTATACGGGTATATTATTATGTACAATTGATCATTTGTCGGAATCGGCCGAACCGCACCACGATAACATACAGCTCCCATTCAACTGATTTTTATGATACAGACATTTTATGGTACAACTTCTCCACTTAAACAAGTAAGGACATAAAAGTTTGTAGTATTTTCACTGATATTGACCCAAATAATTTTATCGAATGTGGATTATAACTTCTCCATTTAAAGAGCTAAGGATATGAAACTTTTTAGTAGGTACTTGTACTCATATTGACCGCAACCATATGAATGAAAATTGTCAAGATCGAATGTCTTTAGCTGTTTAAATGGGGAAGTTATAGCCCAAAGCGTCTATATCTGAACAATCGGTTTTATGGCAGGTATATGTTATAGTGGTCAGATCTCAACAATTTTCGGTGGCATTGGGTGAGTTTCTAAGAAAAAGCTGCTCCGCAACTGTTGAGCTGAACAGTTGCCAACAGTTGTGTAGCAGTTGAGTTAAACAGCTACGTCTTAGAAACGGTTTGATGAATTTATCAGCTGTTTGGCTTTACACAACATGTTGAGCTCAAGTAGCGAAGAAAATTTGTGATGCAAAAAATGGCGAAAAGTTGCCAACTGTTGAGCTGAGCGGAATTACTCAACAGTGCGTTTCTAAGACAAACACTCAACAGTTGCACAACAGCTCAGTCTTAGAAACTCACCCATTATTACCCAATAAACACAACAGATTCGCGTCATCAAGACGTTTTCATGCAAATGGAATCGTCGAGCATCCAATTGGTATGCAACTAGTTGTACTGCCTGTAGGGAATTTTACTGAGAGCGCGTATACATTACTTTCCGTACTTACATACATACATATGTATATGTATTTACTCAGTAAATTTTACTGTATTTACTGATACTTTCGTTGTTGCGTTGTAAGATTGCTAACAAAGAAAAAAATAAAATAAAAACAAAGAAATAAAAAGAAAGCCATCAACCTCCCAATATTATATAATGTATGTACCTATGTATGTATATATATCAGTGGCGGACCCAGCATAAATTGTCTGGGCAAGCCTATGTGTGAAGCATAACCATTAGTCATTTATGTAATTTTCTTTGCTGTATTATCTAGAAGTCTGATTGCGTTTCGTTATTGAATTTGATTTAGAGCTCTCGCGTTTTTTAACATTTTCGAGTAGCACGAATAAATGCTTTTCAAATTCTCGAACACTCCTTTGTTTGCTTATTACCCGTATGTTTGTACGGGCATTCGAACAATTCGGGTATTTGAAGTTTGTGTTTTCTCGTTTATTTTTTTTTGTTGTCTTCATATGTATTTTTTTATCTTTGTTTTCCTGATACACATTTTTTTGTTTGTACAATCAGAGAAAAGGAATTAAAAATAAAATTTTTATTTTTATAATGCCCGATTTAAACCAAGTCATTTTTACTTTAAAAATGAAAAATTTTTAAATTACAAATTGAATTTTTGAAATTAAAATATATTTAGGATTTAAAAAGAAACATGTTTAAATTAAAAATGAAAATTAATGGAATAAAAACGAAAGTTTTTGATTCAAAATCTCATAGCGCTTAAAATAAAAATTAATATTTTTAAACTTAAGATATTTTTTCTTGATAGATATAAAAACGTGTTTAAAAATAATGTAAATACAATACATTTTTAAATTTAAAAATCTTTATTTTTATTTTAAGCACTATGAGATTTTGAACCAAAAACTTTCGCTTTTATTCCATTCATTTTAATTTTTAATTTAAAAATTTTTATTTTTAAATCCTAAACACATTTAATTTAAAAAATGAAAAAAAGCGCTCAGTTCACACAAAAACAGCCAGTAAATTAATTATAGTTGTTTATGTTTTGAGTTTAGGTGTTTTCGGAATCACTATGCAAATTGTTGATAAAAAAATTTATTTTTGCTATGAAAGTAACATTCGCATAGTTTTTCACGTGAATTCAATAACTACAGGTAATTTTTGAAAAAAGAGTGAATAAATAATAGCCCCGACACATAGCATACGTCAATCCGTCTACGTCGACGTATGTGACTGACAGCTCACGTACTTGACGGAGAGGTCGCCACATAGGAAACGTTGACGGATATACATAAATCAGCTGTTTGATTAACCTTTAACTACAGAGGTGGTGTCAAAAATTTAACTCTTTAGAATATTTTATAATTTTTCTTTTAAGTTGCCCTCTTGAAATTCAGTTTTCAGTAACTTCACATCTCCTGATAATTATTGACCATTTAGGAATGTTTTACAAATGAGAAAAAACTCGAAAAACAAATTGCAAAAAAAGTGAAATTCAACAGTAGCTAAAGGTTAAGAATCAAAAGCAATCAGCTGACATAGCGACGGATTGACGTATGCCAAAAGTTGAGTGTTGGGCAACTTTGGTACGTTGCGGCGACGGATCCGTCGTACTTGTGACGAGGTACATTTAAATGCCCATAGTTTACCGAGCTGTCAGTCACATACGTCGACGTAGACGGATTGACGTATGCTATGTGACGAGCCTATAATGTGTAATACAAGTGGGGAAGGGGGCATTGAGGTAATTAAAACTAAATAAAAGGCGTAAATTTCGCCAACAATTACTTACCTTAATCACTCAAGTTTGCAGATGAAAGTAAGTATTATGGAATCATGCGCAGTGGCGTAGTAACGGGGGGGGTTTTGGGGACAAAACCCCCCCCGAAAGATTCGTTTTGACCATAAAACCATCTTTGACTTTATTAGCATACATTTCTTTTTCAGGAAAAAATCAATGAGAATAGTAATTTTTTGAAATTGGTAATTCGAAATTTAGCGCTTTTTCACGAAGTATTACTTATAATTCTAGCGTTTGTTGAGCCGTAGGAAAGTGCAAGAACCGCAGGAATTTTACCACAATTTACATTCTTTGTACTTATATTCGCTCTTTTGTGGTAAAATTCCTACGGCTCCTGCACTTCCCTACGGCTCAACAAACGCTACAATTATTATACAGTATTGCTGTTATTAACATGCCAATAACAGAAAAGTAACGCCAATTATTTAAATTTCAAGTTTTCTTTCAATTACTTATCATCTTAATCAAATAATATTAGTATAAACTACAATGGGAATAACTATGCCATGTATAAGAGTATCTGAACTTGAGATTTTACTTAATGTCTGTCAAAATGGAATATTAAAAAACTAAATTATATAAGAAAATTATTATTTATAACCGTAGCACATAGGTAGAAATATTTTATTGTGTACATCTATTCCAAATTGCTTGTTTAATGCAAAATTTTAATAATTTGTGTTAAAAGTAGAGCTCTCGATTTTTTTTTTGAACATTTTCGAGTAGCCCGAACAGTTGTTATTAAAATGCTCGAAGAGTTGTTTGTTTGTTTATTACCCGTATGTTTGTACGGGCATTTGAACAATTCGGGTATTTTGAAGTTTGTTTTTTTCTTTTGTTTATTTTTTTTTTTTTTCTTTATACATATGTAGTTTTTTTATTTTTGTTTTTCCGATACACATTTTTTTTGTTTGTAAGCTCGAATGCTCGAATGTTTGTACGGGCATTTGAACAACAAACGGGCTTCAAACAAAAACGATCAGATCGAATTGCTCGATACCCGGGTATCTAGGGCTCTAGTTAAAAGTCGATTTTATTGAAAAATATATACAGTGACTCAAAAAAAAAATCATACGCCAGAGTTTTTAAATTTATTTCAAACAAAATTTGACTCTCTTATTTTCGTTTAAAAATGTAAACAATTTTTCAATAAAAATCGCCTTAAGCAGGATTTCTAAGCTTATGGAAAAATCCGAAAAATCGTAGAAATTTCTAAAAGTGGATTAAAATTTCAAAACGCGGCCAGAATTTATAGAAGATTTTGAGGAGATTTCTAAGTGTACTGTTATGTAGCCAAAAAATTTTAGTGTAAAAAGTGCTATTCTCAATGCTGTAAAAATTTCCGTCGATTTTAGTAATTTTTTTCTGTAGGGTGTTTGCGTTATATGTACGTGAGACCGTTCCAATTAAAATTTCCGAAAAGCCAATGAAATTTTTCAAAAAGTTGAATGTTGCATATTATTATATTACAATTGAATGAGCTGCAAAATTGCATACTCAAAAATCTTCTAAAAAATGTAGCTTTATAATTCTTAGCCCCTTTTTATGATAAGTACTTCCTTAACTTTGAAAAATTAGAAATACTAAAAATACTGCCTAAAAAGTTAACAATAATCGCTGCTAAATATCTGGGTTACTTTCGAGCATCACCTACATTAACCAAGATATGCGTTAAAAATATAAACATTAAAATTAAATATAAAGCACAAAAAGAAAATTATTGTAGGTACATATGAAAAACCCTGTATCTAGTACTGAAGTGCGGCTTTGTGCGACGTGATTTTTTGTCGGCTAACTACTAATTGTACTAGATATCATGTCCGAGGGTTAATTTGACTGAGTCTGACAGAGCAACATAACAAAACCAATTTTTAACATGAAAAAGAGTGATAATTTTTTTTTAAATATCCCAACTTTAAAAGCTTAAAACTATAAACTTAGAATTATTGGAAACCAAGGATATTATTGAAAAGTGTTAATAATTACTTGAACCTTTAGGATTCACCACGATTACTTAAATGAAATGCTTTAAATAATAAATATTCAAGTTGAAATTAGCACTTAAAAATATGTAAGAAAAAAACAAAAAAATTAACTTCAGATATGCTAAGTTGCGACCATCTGGGGCAAGTGCAGAGTATGGGGTCGGGAAAAAAGCGATTAATTATTGTTCCCCATTCTATTTCCAATATGTGGGTATGTTTTTTTCTGTAATTGTAACAATTTTACAAAATTCAATTTTGGGCGCATAAAACTTGAAAATCTACCTATGCGCGTAGATTTGCAGAAGAGAATATGAGACTTACTTTTGAAGTATAGTTAAAGGCCCTTGGCAACTGACAATCTGGCATGTCAAGGAGTGTGTATGTGTGAGTTTTTTTGTGTGTTAGTGCAATCGGCAGTCGTCGTGCTACACGTTCTTGTTCGGGCTCGCGTTGATGAGAATCAAATCTTTTAGATATTTGCGTCAATCACCCGACACTCACACATATGTATACACTTCTTAACATTCCAGATTTTAAGTGGCCAAGGGCCTTAAGAGTTTGATATATGTATTATAAGCGATATTTGTGTACTAAAATGTTAAATTATAGTCCGAAAAAAATTACATTTCGCTAGCTTAGAGTGGAAACTGTGTAAGTCCACTTTTATGAAAAAGTGTATTTTTATGTAGAACGCTAGAAAAATCAAATACGCACCGCGCTAAACAAGTCTGAGATACTTGTCATATTTCTACTCGTTGTTATTCAGTGATACGCAAATTGTGTAAGTCCAAATATTTATATGAACAGAAATTTTTTTTCATTTCGAATTTTTTTGTTTGTCTCTCCTACAAAGTTTTAAAAAAGGACTTACACAATTTGCATTCTAAGCTAGCGATTTTTATCATTTGTAAAAAAAATTGTAGTTTTTTTTGGTAATTTTAATTTTGGTAAATTTTTTACATTGGCTGTAACCCCCCCCGAAAAATTCTCTAGCTACGCCACTGATCATGCGAGTTACCAAATTCTTTACCTTTTGCACTTTCTGCATATTAGAGCTCCAGATTTTTTTTTTGAACATTTTCGAGTAGCCCGAACAATTGTTGTTCAAATGCTCGAACAGTTGTTTGTTTGTTTATTACCCGTATGTATTTTGTCAATAGAACAAACAGCCCTAAAAAAATATGTGGAATCTTTGTGGAAGAGAATAAAAAAATTTGACAGTCCGAAGAAAATGCAGAATAAGTTTGGCATTTTTGCCAGAATAAAAAATTCAGAGTAAGGATTAATATTTTTGATTTAATAACACTAGGCTACAAATAATTTAAAAAAATACCAAGAAATTCAGGTTTGGGGAAGAATAGATATGGGCCTGCTGAGCTCGGAACTATTTTTTTTTTTTTTAATTTTTTGTATGGTTAGGCTTTTTTGGTTATCACTTCATTGAAAAATTATTTTCGCGGGAGGCACAAATGCGATAATCACAAACAGTACCTCGTTCGAAAGACAATTAAAATTGTCGATGTACAACTTGTAGTAACTAGACATAACTTCGCTGAGTGACAGCTGGTCGAAATTAAAATTTTGTCAATTACTTGCGATTTTTTAAAAAAAATTTATTTCAAAATTAAGTTTTTTGTAGGAAGTAAAGTTTTATTCTCTTAAAAGTGATAACCAATAAAACACCAAATTACCGTTATCTCAAAAACCTAACAAACCAATACATTAAAAAAAAATAGTTCCGAGCTCAGCAGTCCCATACCTATCCTCCCCCATACCTGAATTCTTAGATATTTTTGGCTGTAACCTAGTGTAATTAATATGCTTTTCAGAGCTTTTTGGCCGGTGAATTATAAAGCAAAACACAAACTTTTTTTTTTTTTTTCCTCCTACGCGTTTCGGCGCATACTTGCGTCTTCCTCAGGGAGTCTATTTATTTTCCACAAATATATAAAAAGACGTATATAAACATTAATTACATTAATATAAATTATTTAAACACTAACATTAAATAACATTTATACCCATCACTTACATTTAAATAAATTACGAACTTATGACGTTTCCCAACAATACATTATACACGATTAAAATTAATTTTTGTATCTACATAGTGCATTTCCTATTTTCTTTTGTCGTTTTTTCTAGTGTAATTAAATTTTTTGTTGTGAGGTATGTGTTGTAAGGTATTTTTCAAATCTTTAGGATTTTTGTGGTAAAATTCATTTGATAATTTCTATTTCCTAATTTTTGGTCATTTATTTCTCAAAGGTTTTTGCAATTTCCTCCCATGAAAAGTAAATAATGGAAGAAAATGCAAACAATATTCAAAAAATAAAATTAGCAAAAACCAGGAAAAAGTTTAATTTTATTTGAGAATTTCACATTACCTACTAAAATAAAATACGCAGCTGTATACTCGGAATTCATCTCAAAATTTGTGCATCCGATTTTTTTTTTTTTTTTCGAATTTTGCATTAATTTTCAGTATTTTTCGGCAAGCTTGGAAATATTCGCTTAAACGAAGTACGTGGTTAAATTCTAAAAATTTTTATTGGAAATTATCAAATGATCACAATTATTATTACTAATTTCTTAAAAGTACCTACTGTAAAGGCAAATGTTTTGTTCACCAAATGTATGTATGTAATTTTCTTTGTTGGTTGCGTTTTTTAAAGTAACTCTTATTATTAAATAATACGCATGATTTAGCTACCAGATAATGTACTGAAATCGGAAAAATTAGGACTTTGGCGAATTTTCGATTTCGTCATTATTTGATCCTTTAAAAAAAAAACAAGAAATGTGGATATCCTTGAAAAAGGAGCAGCTCGGATTTTAATTTCAACGGATGTTTCATCTATAAATATCACATAACACAACCACACTTTCCTTTTTTGTCGACATTTTCATGCAACCTATCGTCGCTTCCTGCCCACCGTGTCATAAAGGATTAATTTCGTATTTTTTTACTGCAGGGGTATTCTATCTAGAATTTCTATATAGAGATAGCATTCGACACTATCATATTTCATGCTACACAGAATGCTACACTTTTTCTTACATTCCAAATAAAAATTAAATTATTAAGCTAAGATCACACGATTTGTACATTTGGGTAAAAATTTGCCAAATTCATAGGCAAACCGTGTGAACGGTAAATTTCATTTGACACAAATCACAAAAGCCAAATATTTAGCCTCTTGTGGCAAATCAAAAACAGCCCTTTTAGCCAAATCGTGTGAACACAAATGTGATACAGAAGGTAAATAAAAATGATGAAAATGGACAAATTTTGATTTGCCACTTGAATACAAATGATTGTGGCAAATATACAAATCTTTTTTGACAACTATAAAATAAATTATGTTTAAAATAAAAAATATATAGAAATACAAGTTTTAAATTGGCCTCTTATAAGCTTCTGCTTTGGCCCTAAGGGGAAAGAAGAAGTCCGGAAGAAACATTATACGGCGCACTGGCTTCTCTTTATAAAATGGAATACACAGATACCCTGCCATTTGAGATGCATAATTTTTTTATTTCAGTAATTTGAATTCCAATTTCGAAAAAAATTAATTTTTGAAATAAATATTATTTTCATTTACTTTGAAGTTTAATGTCAATCAAATTGTTTTTAATGGAGTACTTAGCTCTGTTCGTGGCCGCAGTAGTGCAGTGGGTAGAGTGCCCCCCTGTTATACCAGAGGTCTCGGGTTCAAACCCCAGTCCGAACAAACACCAACAATTTTTTTTCTAATTAATTAAAACTCAGTTGTTGGGGTTTTAGAAACAGCGGTCACCTCTCGGCAGTGAGCGGCATACCCTCCGAGTGTATTTCTGCCATGAAAAAGCTTCTAAAAAAAATGCATTCGCCGTTCGGAACCGGCATAAAACTGTAGGTCCACCCAATTAGTGGGACAAACAAAAGGAGCACACCTCGAATTGGGAGAGAAGCCCGGCTATAAAACTCGTCAGAGTTATATTAGCGCCATTGTATTATTATATGTATTATTATTTAGCTCTCTTCAATAATAAAAAATTGTTACGAATTTTTCGTAAAAAATGACAGCTCTCCATATGAAAATGACAGTTTTTATGAAAAATAAGTTAACAATTTTTAGTTTAGTTTTTTGAAATCGTGAAAATACATGTACTTATAATGATTTAATACCTATTTGATTAATTTTTGTTTGTTAATTTTTCATAAAATTTTCTTCCAAATAATGCCCAAAAGTATGCTTCTATATTTTTCATACGACTGTTTTATCATGATTGGTTAAATCGTGTGAACGAATGTGAACAAATTTGCCACTTTACTTCTATGTACAAATGTGTGGCAAATCAAAAGCTAATAAATCGGGCAAATCGTGTGAACGCAAAGCAAATCATTTGCACATTGATATCAAAATGGGCAAATATGGACAAATTTAAATTTGTCATTTTCTGTACAAATGCGTAAATCGTGTGATCTCGGCTTTAGTTTTAAGAATTATTATAAAAATATTGTAAGAAAATGAATGAATAAATGAAATGAAATGAAATAAATGGGATGAGTCTGCCGAAAAAAAAAATCTAAAAACAATAACAAACATTGCTTGTAAAAAAAGCTTTGGTGGTTAAAGAGCTTTAGAATTTGTACAAAACATAAACACACAATCGCACCAACATACCAGGTAGCAAAGACAGTGTCATTAAGCCACTTTTACCTATTTTGAACACTACTTTCTTTGTTTTGAGTAAATTTTCCTTAAAACATGTTAAAAGGTTTATAAAATATTGTTGTTACATGCGTTACCATGGTTTCATATACTTGTTTTGAAAAAATTCATACATTAAAATAATGAAAAATTCTTTAAGCGCCATTCCATTCCCAACTTTCCTTGTTTTGAAGACTTGATTTCTTTAATTTTGAGAAATTAAATTCCCATACAAATCCCCATGGCAACGAATTTGTTTGAATGTTTTTTATGTTTTTTCCACATTTTTGAGAAAATTTACACAAAACAAAGAAAATTTTGTATTGGGACGCGTGTTCAAAATAAGGAAAATTATGTCTTTGATCGAGAGAAATTTTTTTTTTGAGTGTGGGCGGCCAAAACCTCATTTCCTAAAACTGGCCCGATTTCCAAAAAATAAATTTTTTTAGTAGGCCAGGACCCTAACGCATCATTTTCAATAAAAGTTTATTCTCAAAACTCAAACACAAAATTTTTACAGTCAATGAAAATTTGGTGATTCGTGTATTTCTCGCGGCATTTTATAACGTTCTTAAAGTTTCAACATTTCCAATTAATATTTTTACGGTTTTAAGTGAAGTTTTTTAGAATACTGTTATGGATTCTTATAATACAGGTAATCGAGTACAAAATTCATGTTTATTGAGATTTAGTTAGTTGTTAGCGTCTTCTTAGTTACGTTTTTAAAAAATGATGTATTAAAAAAAAAATTTCCCAATTTTTTGTTTTCAAAAGGGTTTTTGTTTAGGTGCCCGGCATTGTCCGGCACTGACTCTTTTTTTTTCTAGATAGTCTGTTCCCTGTTATTTTGAGTTCAAGAAAGATCGGTTCCGGTTTTAAGAAAAACAGGCGATTTTTCATGTTGGGAAAAATGACCCCACCACACAAAAAGAAATTAGTTGTTTGTGGATTCGAGAACACCCATCTAGGAATATATAAATCGACGTGCTCCGAACCCAAAGTCCGCTTGTCCAATATACCCCCAAAACTTCGAGAAAATTGCGAAAAGCTAAAAAAAGCCCCAAATGGCACATTTCATCGACCTAACCTACTAACATGTATTTCGACGTTCTGAATCCAAATCTGAGGTCGGTTTGGTCTCACTACATCACTTTTTAAAAATGTAAAGCCACATTATTTTCTATGTTAAATCGAATTGAAATCACCGTGGGTAACATAATTAACAATTTAAAGCCAAAAAAGAGTTTTGGCCGCCCAGATTGATTAAATACCAGAGGCGGGCGCTTCATACAAGCCGAGAAGCCCGGCTTGCGTACATATTTTCGTTCATTTCATTTTACGAATTTCTTTAAAATCTGGTTATTTTACGTTTTAAATGTGTTTACTATTTAAGTTCTCAATAATATAGCCCCCACTGTAACATACGGTGCCTAAAAGTATTCTAAGAAAATAGCGCATATACACCACCAATCCACCTCACCAATCGACCTCACCAAAGAACGTAAATAGATTTACGTTCTTTGACCTCACAATGTGTATTTTGTTTGCACAGCCAATCACAGCACAGTTAGCATGCCTTAACATTTCCACACATTGGCTTTTACCTGGCTTTCAAAACAGAATAATATAGCTTGTTTTCTCGCTTTCTCTAAGGAGAAATCAATTGCTTATTTTCAGACTTAAATTGAAAAAAAAAACTAGCAAAGCACTTTTTTTATTTTTCACATTAAATTTGTATGCGAATGTGAAGCTGGCTTCGGCATTCAGTATTCACAGCCATATGCATATTTGATTTGATTTTCGTTTGCATGTACATACATACTTATGCACGTAATTTCTTACATGTGCATGTATCAAATACCAGATTATAAAAGCGTTGATTGTGATATTTGGCGACTATTGGCAAAATATCAAGATAATTTTAAAAAGCGACGGAAATCAAAATCAAATAAAATTTCACGACTTTTGGTAATTGGACCTCAGTTTTTCAAACACTAAAGCACCCATGTTTTTTTGATATTAGATAATAAGCAAAGTGTAGCAAGTGGCTTCTACTAAAATTTCCGTCGGTATAAGGAAACTAAAAATACCTCTGCGCTTTCGTGTGAGATTTCCCTATAAGTTTGGCGTCATCAATCAATTCAATTGAGTTCTTCCCAATTTATTCTAATAATTTCTCCTCTGCTTTTGTAGATAATTCTGATGGTAAAAAACTTGAATTTACTTTCGACTTAGCCAGGCTTGTTGATATGCTGACTTAAAGTAGCTACAGCTAAAATACCAAAAGTCAAAAACATATGTACCTACATATCTTCATAATATTCATTGTATATAAAAACTTAAAAATTCTTTATCATCCTCATTTTTTAAATTAAATGTGTTTAGGATTTAAAAATAAAAATTTTTAAATTAAAAATTAAAATGAATGGAATAAAAGCGAAAGTTTTTGGTTCAAAATCTCATAGTGCTTAAAATAAAAATAAAGATTTTTAAATTTAAAAATGTATTGTATTTACATTATTTTTAAACACGTTTTTATATCTATCAAGAAAAAATATCTTAAGTTTAAAAATATTAATTTTTATTTTAAGCGCTATGAGATTTTGAATCAAAAACTTTCGTTTTTATTCCATTAATTTTCATTTTTAATTTAAACATGTTTCTTTTTAAATCCTAAATATATTTTAATTTCAAAAATTCAATTTGTAATTTAAAAATTTTTCATTTTTAAAGTAAAAATGACTTGGTTTAAATCGGGCATTATAAAAATAAAAATTTTATTTTTAATTCCCTTTCTCTGATTGTACAAACAAAAAAATGTGTATCAGGAAAACAAAGATAAAAAAATACATATGAAGACAACAAAAAAAAAAAATAAACGAGAAAACACAAACTTCAAATACCCGAATTGTTCGAATGCCCCTACAAACATACGGGTAATAAGCAAACAAAGGAGTGTTCGAGAATTTGAAAAGCATTTATTCGTGCTACTCGAAAATGTTAAAAAAACGCGAGAGCTCTAAATCAAATTCAATAACGGAACGCAATCAGACTTCTAGATAATACAGCAAAGAAAATTACATAAATGACTAATGGTTATGCTTCACACATAGGCTTGCCCAGACAATTTATGCTGGGTCCGCCACTGTTAAATACCCCAATGTGCGGCGGTGATAGCCTAGTTGGATGCCATTGGATTACCAATCAGACGACGCGGATTCGATCCTCGGTGAGGCAGCCTAGCACAAAGAAGCCTGACGAAGAGATGTAGTGATCTCCGAAATAGATCTATAACTTCTACCAAAAAATGTTTTAAATTTTTCTAAAATAAAACTGGCCAATAGCTCTATGAAATACACATTAAAATGTAAGTATTTACTTTTACAAACCTAGCGATATATATAAAGATTTGCTTTCACATTAATATTCGTTTTCACCTAAATTTTATACTTCTTTACATATGTATGTAGGTACATAGCGAAACCTACGCTAGCGACCATCTCTACATACATATTTACGGATATTCCACGTATTGTTTTTATTTTTATACTCAGCTGTAGATAGTACATAGAGTATTATAGTGTTGAATACATAACATTTCGCACGTTTTATCCAATAGGGATTTAACTCAAAAAAAAATTTATAATTTGAAAGAGTTTAATTCTGTGGGTAACTACAAGATCACCTTTATTTCCCGCCATTTATACTCAAAGGAATGGCCCAGTTATTGGAATATATGGCAAAATCCTAGAAATCAAAAATTTCAAATTAAATCCCTATAGAACAAAACGTGCGATTTGGTCGTAACACCATAAAAGAATCGAGATCGATTACATGCATATATCAAAATTATCAGGATGAAGAAAGAAATCAAACAATAAGGTTTATAAGCTTGGTCTGATGATAGAAAAGCTTGTTGAAAATGGGCGTCGCTACGTCCACATTTAGAAAACGATTTTTTATTTACAGAGTTTTAAAATGAAAGTATGTATAAAGTTGAGTATTTACACCCAGAAAAAAAATTGTGTGGTTAATTTTTTTCAACACGATGCTTAATGTATTCCATGCAACGTGTAAATTTAACACTACTGTCAAGTGTTAATTTAACAGCATGATAACTGTAGAATTAGCACTAAAAAGTATTGAGTTTTCCTGTTGATTTTACAATTTTAACTAGTTAATATTACAATTTAAGCTATTTAATGGTCGTGTTGAATTACTAATAACATCTTTTTAATTTTACCTTAAATTTATTGTTAAATTAACTAGAAAGTCTTGTTGATTTTACAATTTATAAAAATACATTAGCTTTGTTTCTTATTAAACTAGCTGTCAAATGAAATAATGAGCGAAACGAACAGAAAATCAGGAAACGGAAAAATAGTAAAAATTGGCGATTAATAACACTGTGCCCGAAAAATGAACTTTTTTTTCAACAGAGATCAGACATACATACAGGTGGACAGAACTTCAAAGTCAAATATCTCCTAAACGAGAGCTAACCGAGAAAATGCATAGCAACATCGTGCTCAGCGTGTCCGAATTATCTTTACTAGGTATGTCTCATTTCCGTTGATTTTTAGCTCGTGCACATTGCAATTTGAATGCTATTTTTGACTGTTAATAGTTATATTTTCTATAAAAAAAATTTAATTTTCATTATTTCTATTTTAAAAGTTCGGAAAATTTCAAAAGTAATAAAATCAAAAATATTCGTCTGTATTTTTTCAACAGCTGTTTCTTACTTTGGCAGCAAATAGTAAAATTTTCACTAGCTGTAATTTAGAGCTGTCTATAGCTCTCTTCTGCTATTTTTTTTTGACTCAAGAAACGATTTTCCAGCCAAAACTTGGCTAACTATTTATAACTAACTAATAAGAAACGAACCTAATTTTATAAATAAAAAAACATATAAGATATAAAATATATAATCATCAGATCAATAAAAAAGCTGCTTCGCTCGTTATGGGAGGACCTCCTCGTGGTAAAACTTGTAAACAATGAAGAGGAAAAATAAAATATTGAACATTAAAAACTTTTAAAAACAAAAATGCAGTCCTCTTTTAACTCACCTGCAAACTGCAAATATAAATGGAAAAACCATTATCACGCACTGCCAATGATGCTAAACTCTCATCATTGCCACGGCACAAAATTTTCTTTTTGTTAAAAAAAAAATAATAATAAGTTTCCTTTTGCACGAACAGAAGAACTTCAAATGTTCAAAAAAATTGTGTATGAATGTTTTTTTAGAGCTTTTAGGCCGGTGAGATTTATAAGCAAAACTAAAGTTTTCCTATATTCTCCTACGCGTTTCGGCGTCTTTTGTGTATGTTTCAAAATAGTTTTGGCGTTCTTTTTTAACACTTTCTTTAGATTATATTGACCACACATGGGCGTAGTTAACTAACCCGTGTCACCACTACGCCATTAACTACCACTACCGTCGCGATAGTGGGGCTTGAAAATTTTCCAAACAACTAACGTGAGTGGAAGTTGAAACTTTTTCCACTACCACTAAAAATATTAGTGGTAGTGGATAGGGCTTCAAATCCCAGCTTAGTGGGATTGGGGCTTGAAAAATTTCCACTAATTTTCAATTAGTGACTGAAAACTTGTTCCCACTAAATCACGAAATAGTGGAAAAATCATTGATTCCACTATATGTGTAGAATCACTAAGTTTGTATATCGAAATACATATACATACCCTGCAGCGAAATCAACTAGTTGGAAACTAATTGACAACTAGTTGGCCATACTGCTCAACTAGTCAGCCATCTATCTTTTTTCCATATTAGCAACTGGTATTTTTAACACGGTGATGACCTAGGAAATGGCAATTGTAAGTATCCACACCAGAGTCATACCACTTGACTGACTAGTCAGTACACACACCAGCATCATACCACTTGACTGACTAGTCGGTACACACACCAGCATCATACCACTTGACTGACTAGTCAGTATACACACCAGCATCATACCAATTTGCTGACTAGTCAGTGTAGATATCAGAACTATACCAGTTGACTGACTAGTTTTACATGCTACTCCAATGAAAATAAAAATTGCAAAATAAAGTTTCTAATACATTTATTTAGTTATTAGAATATGATATTTAAATTAAAGAATTCAGGCACATTAGATTGGTATCTTGCATATTAAATATTTAGGTAAATTAACATTAACATTGTGAATAAGTAACACGTTGACCATTCTAAGCTTGACATTTATATTGATGATTTTCTGACTTTATACAAACATATCATGTAATTTTTTCTATTGCTGAAGTAGTATCTAATATACAGGGCTATAATAACATCTCAAACTATATTATATTTGTGGCATTCACCTGATTTATTGATCTAACAATTTGCAACCAACTAAATCTACAAGGGGCCTACTACGCAGGGTTCGAATACTACAACAACAATAAAGAAGTTGCTTTACTTTTACTGCATACGTGTTCATTGCAACCTACAGAAACCCCGGATACATTCATTTTTAATTTAAAACCCTTTTTTTTGGCAAAACTTCTTGTTTCATAACTAATCTCAATTTATCCCCTATGAATCTAGTTGGGCAACTTCCATAATTTTTCTAGTCAGTTAACTGGTAGGTTGGCTGACTAGTTTGGACTTTCGCTGCAGGGTACTTACACATACATGTGAATAGTTCATTTTTGCTCTGAGAAGAAATATGTCTCATTTTGCTCGTCATATCTATGCATGTACATATGTATGTATGTGGGCATTTCCTGGGCGGTGCGGACGTTACGTTCGCACGATTTTTTGAATTTTTGAGGCAGAAATAACGCGAAATATTGTATCGTTTTATTATAAAGGGAAATATTTAGGACACACCTGATGATAAAAGTATGTTGGCAATACAAATTTAGTTTAATACCTTTGTTTTAGCCACTTAAACTGCGTTGCGGACGTTACACAAATGGAAGTGGTTTTTAGATTATTAACTAAATCAGCGATTTTCTTCGAATTTCGAAGTATAACTGAAAAAACTTATTAGAGATAAATTGCAGAGAAAAGTCAATCGAACCGATTGCAAATACCATAGATTTTTTGCAGGGGGAAAAATTTATGTACTTTGGGTTTTTCATTGCTGCTCTTGTATCGTTAAAATTAAAATTAACGAAATTTCAAGAGGGTTTTGAATTACGAGACTTGACATCAGTTCGCACCGAACTTATAACATGCCTACACAAAAGATTACAAATATTTTTTCAAGGTAGTATGTTGTCGATTTAAAAGATAAAAAATAAGTAGTAATTAATAAAATTATTTTAAGGAAATGAGGAAGCAAATTTGGCCATCATAGCGGCAATATCGTGCCCAGGTGTAAAGTTGCGTTTCTTGCAAGATCTGCAGCGAACGGCACCGCACCTAACTACGGATTTCGCAAAAAAATTATTCATTGAATATGCTGCTCAGTTTTTTGTGAAAAGTGACAGCCAAAATTCAGATACAGAAAAATCCTCAGAACCAACTGATACATAAATTTTTGGAGTTCGACGAAGCAAATAGTAAGACTATTTCCTTAAATTGAAATATAATTTAACCTTTTTTACAGTACCAGCCCCTTAACTTATTGAACAGGATGAGGTCCGAAGGCAGCTTGATACGTATTTGCTTGATCCAAATAAGTTAGTGATGGGCGAGTCCGAGATGTTTAGACAATCGAGAGAATCGCCATCGTTGCAAAATCACAATCGAGTCAAAAGTTGACTCGCTCCTCGACTACACAATCGAGATGTTTTTGCGATTGTTCCGAGTCGGCGAGTCGTAGGTTGTTTCGATGACATCTCGACTACACAAGCGAGATGTTTTTGCGATTGTTCCGAGTCGGCGGGCCGGCTGTTGTTTTGATGATATGTTTTAATTGATAAAATAAACTGAATGAGGTTTGTTGATAAAGAAAGTAGGATTTTTAATGGAAGTGAGGCAAATACATAAATAAATTAACCAAATTGAAAAATGTGTTATACATAGGCATTATTGCAATCACAACTAAAGAGTGTCGTGCATAATAATAATAATTAATTATTTAAACATTAATAAATTTTCTTAAGTGAGACGCTTATGAAACAAATGAATTTTACGAGTAGCAACAACGGCAATAGATTTGTACCACTCTGTATGTTTTGTAAAGCAATTTTAATATTCAAGCGGCAACAACAATTATTATGTATTTTTTGCAGCGAGTCCGAGGTGTTGTAGGCTTGCTTTGAAAACGAGAGGAATCGCTGGCGAGTCCGAGATGTTTTAGCGATTGTTTCGACTGACGGCCATTTACGACTTGACTCGAATACGAATGAAAACCATCGAGAGCATTCGAGATGTTTCAACAATCGAGAGAATCGAATAAAACATCTCGGACTCGCCCATCACTAAAATAAGTCACTCAAGAGTCTAGAGAGCTATGGTATTGTGCGGAATTATACTATATATGTATATGTTTATGTATTTCGTGCACGATAAACACACATACATATGTATGTATATTTGCCCTGCAAAAATTCGGAGTACTCCATTCGCTAATCCATGGAGTGCTCGCTATGGACCAGCCGATTACTCCATAACTTGCCACATTTCATACAAAAAATATGGTCCATTTAACATTGCATGTCATTGCAATGGAGTATATACTCCAGTCCCGCATAACAATCAAATTAATCCATGGAGTACCTACATTGGATTAATTGATGGAGTACCCAACAGTTAGCCGAACATAACAACAAAAACCAAATGTTTATCGCGACGGCGCCGAATGACGCGTGTTCGGCTAACTACGAGCCGATGCAGATACATGAATCGGTCGTTTGGGCTATGTTAATGATCACTTTGAAAGTACTCCACCTACCACAAATGGAGCATATAATCCAATGATTTTTGCAAGGTAGGCGTCTATGAACGTATGACTAAATAAATGTGTACATATGTATGTAAAAATATTTACATTCCCGGAAAATATTTTATTGAAGATACCAGTTTTATTAGTGTTACTAACAGACATGCATATGTTAATATGGTTTAGTGGAAATAATTTACTCCCACTCAATTTGATTCCAACTACCACTCATTTCCAGAAGATTGAGTTAAAAAAAATTCCACTACCACGAAATGGCTTTTTTTTGAGTTGAAAAATTTTCCATTACCACTAAACGCTGTTAGTGGTAGTGGAAAAAAAATTAATCCCACTACACGTAGTGGTAGTTGAAAAATTTTAAAATCCACTAATGCCATATTAGTGGTACTTGACAGTTAGTTAACTACGCCCATGTATGATATTGACGCTATCATCGTGTTGAATAAAGAAAATTCCAAATGACGTTTATGGTTCAACATTTGTTTTCATGTTATATCAACCAACTTTTATTGTTAAATCTGGTTCCTGTTGTTTTAACACTAGAATTAGGACGTTCGTTCTTTAAGATTGTTTTAATTTATATTGACACTATCATCATGTTAAATAAACCAAAATTCCAAATGACATTTAGGAATAAAATTTTATATTTGAATCAACATGTATCTTTTAAAATTGCTTCATGTTGTATCAACAATAAAATGTGGTTCAGTTTACCATTTGAAAAAGTTGTTGATGTTCTATGTGTAAAGATCGATTGTATTAATTTTACATGAATCGTGTTGATGTTTTTTCTGGGTGTAATTTTTGGTTCCACTCAAACTTAGATTTCCTTTCTTGTTTTACGTAAATTTCACTTTCTTTTGAGTCATACACATGAATGCCAAAAATCAAAGAGACAAATCCAAGAAAACGTTGGAATTTCACAAAGTTTTTTTGTTTCATCTTTTTACTGTTTTATTTGTATTTTTTTTTGTTTTTAGCTATTGCAATCAGTGCCACTCAAGCACCGAACAACATTAGCTTTTTGGCTGCCGCGGTGACCAACCCTGTCTTCTTTGTATGGCTGGAAAGACGTGCACGGTATATACCCGGCAAAATTTTTGGCAAGCGCTTCTCCTTTGATCGATCACACAACCAATGCCAATGTAATTAACCATTGCATCCGATGACTTTGTGCATTACCATTTACAGAAAATTCATGCATTACAAAAGTAAAGCATTGCGTTAGAGGTACATGGCCTATTATTATTCCTACGACATGCCTGGGTTAAAATCATCGATTGTTTTATGAGCTTTGTAAAGCGTTCAGCAATTTTTATTGCATTACGCATTCGATTATAGGTAAGCACAAAATTATGCTGGGTATGGAGATGCATACTTACATATTGGTATGTGTGTACAAACAGATGTACATATGGATAATTCCAAAAAAAAACCAGTTTCGAATTATGAATGAATTTACCTAAGGAGAAAATAAAACAGAATAAACAGACTTTAAATTATAAACGGCTAAGACGTAAGGAAAGCTTCTTCACATTTACCAACAAGTAGTTCTGAAAAAAATCGAATTTTTGGTCACATTCACACCTCAAAGGAATAATAGGTACATATGAGTAGTTCACTGTCAAAAGTCCCTATGTGAATTTTTCATGTTAAGCCACAAAGTAGAAAAAAACAAAAATATAATTTTGAATGTGTACATATAAAATCTATAGATACTTTCGAAAGTATAAGCGTATTTAATGCTTCTTAATGGACATTATACACCTTTAAATACTACAAGATCCATCAAAAACTCAATATCGAAAAAATTTCACACAGCCAGTTTTCATAATGCATTTTCATGTTCATTCAGAGATATTCCTCTAATCACCTAATATTTTAAATGCAATTTTATTTTAAACTCAATTATTGAGGTTTTAGAAACAGCGGGCACCTCTCGGTAGTGGACGGCATACCCTCCGAGTGTATTTCTACCATGAAAAAGCTTCTCACAAAAAATGCATTCGCCGTTCGGCACCGGCATAAAACTATAGGTCCACCCAATTAGTAGGAAAAACAAAAAGAGAACACCTCGAATTGGGAGAGAAGCTCAGCTATAAAACTCGTCAGAGTTATAATAGCGCCATTGTATTGTATTATAATATTTCGTTTTAGAAACAAATAAATAACCAAAAATTGCTCGAAATGGAATAAATGTGAGTTTTGTTAAATATTACGTAGTAAATGTTTTCAAAATTTTGTTTTAATACAAAAAAAAAAAAGAGCATTGTCATATCAACCAAAACTCTGGTTGATTCCTTTTCATGGTAGTTTTATTTTCTGTGTAAGGCTTAATTATGCAAGCAAAGGAAAAACCAAAAAACTTAAATAATGATCAGCATCGATAATTTGGATTTTCACTTAATAAAACGCAAGAAAACTTGTTTATTTGAAAGATGTATGCAACGCGTGTATTAAGCCCTATGTTTTCTTTCAAAGGCATCCTTATATACGGAAAAGTACAAAAAATCGGAACACAATCGATAAATTTATGTTATTAAACCATCGGGTAATACGAAAATATATACATTCCGCTCAACTAATATGCAAGGCAGTCAACTTGCTGTAATTACTTAATTATTCCATACCAATAAGCTTTTCAAACATATTCACGCTGCGGTGAACATACCCATAGTTTGCCGGTAGGCTTGGCAGTTTATGTAGCGGAACTTTCACCTGACGTATGCAGCAAGAATATGACAGTTTATTTAATGCATGGAAAGTTATTCCGTCATTACTCAAGTCTAAAAAGTATAAAGATCTTACCTCAATACGAAACATTTGGGTGTAAAAGCTAAGATAGAAATTGTTACCGTATTTTCATTTAAATATTGGAAAGGTAAACAAAAGAGCATGGAAAGGGGAATGGAGGGGAGAATACTCGTATATCGATTTCCTTACAATAATAGTAATACGCGGGAATGTATTATAATACATATATTGCTATATCGGCGGTCCGCAGCATTAACTGCCTGAGTCGACTGAGGAACATTTTGAGCTATACATACCACGTTATTCTCCTTTTAAAGCAGGATTTCTGTAAAACCCACATGCTTTTAATTTAATTCAATCAAAAAATATTAATAAAAGGATTTAGGCTTAACTTACATACTTGCTATAACAGCGAAAATATATGTATATATTAGACTGACCACAAATGCAAAAGTGCTGATTTTTTTCGCTCCCCGCGCATTTTCTGATAGCTTGACAATAGAAAATAAGATCTGCATAAAAATCTGACCATCGGTAGTGGGAAATAGCCACGCGCATTTGAACTAAAGTTCAAAAATTGACCTAAAAATTATGCATTGCTTTAGAGACCAATATCTCCTTAAACAATGATTTTTGGAGAAATAATGTGATAATCATTTTTATACTAAATAAAACTGGGAACATATTCTCCATATGATAGTTATACCTACCGTTATCCTTTCAGGACATATTGAGTCCTTAAAGTGAAATTTACATTTTTTTGTTTGTTAAAAACGCAAAAATAAATATTTAAAAAATAGAGAATTGTATAAACTATACATCATTTAATAGGTTATTTAAAGCAGTTTTACACATCATAAATTTTTTTTTGATTTACATGCACTATTAGTCAAGAAAATTATTTAAAATAAGCAAGTCGCATTTTTTTCAAACTTTTTTTTTCTTACTAAACTGAAAATATCGTAGTAGGCTTTGCAATAAAAAAAAATGTGGTATAGTTTCATTATTCAGCTCATTCAATAGTTTGTTGAACTTTCTTTAAAGTGAACTTGTAGCGGTAGTGCTCATAAGTGTGTTATATTCAGTTCAAAAAAGTTTTTTTCAAATTTTTTTAAAACTATTATTGTAATGGCATTAAGATCCAGATGCATTCCCTTAATTGGTAATTATTTAATAACATCTTACGAGCTAAGTGCTATGTAAGGCTTTTCTATTGTATAATGTAAGAGTACGAAAGCCATAAACTTTTTAAAGGAACATCGCGTATCAATAAAAGCTGTGCCCTCAAAATTGGCTTTAGAAATTGAAGTAGAGTATTTTTATTCTTTTGCAATGTTTTAATGGCATTTGCATGAGATATGTTAAATAATACGTCCAGAGAGTCAGTAAAATGTTTTTTTGCCTTACCACATTTCAATTTAATAATTTTGTTGTATTGATTTAAACGCCTTTTAATCATTTTCTCTATTCCATCTTTTCTTTTGGTCGGAATTCCGAATTTCGTATAGACCTCAATCAATCTATTGGACAAAATAGGAATGCTTTCCTTTGCCGTTTAATGTTCATCACGAATCAAATAAAATAAATAGCTTAACACATTTCTTCTGCTTGGAAGCATATTTCCATTCAAAGTTTTTTTTCAAGCCTGTGTTTAAAAAAGATACTCTTACATTATACAATAGAAAAGCCTTACATAGCACTTAGCTCGTAAGATGTTATTAAATAATTACCAATTAAGGGAATGCATCTGGATCTTAATGCCATTACAATAATAGTTTTAAAAAAATTTTAAAAAAACTTTTTTGAACTGAATATAACACACTTATGAGCACTACCGCTACAAGTTCACTTTAAAGAAAGTTCAACAAACTATTGAATGAGCTGAAATATGAAACTATACCACATTTTTTTTTTATTGCAAAGCCTACTACGATATTTTCAGTTTAGTAAAAAAAAAAAGTTTGAAAAAATGCGACTTGCTTGTTTTAAATCATTTTCTTGACTATAATAGTGCATGTAAATCAAAAAAAATTTATGATGTGTAAAACTACTTTAAATAACCTATTAAATGATGTATAGTTTATATAATTCTCTATTTTTTAAATATTTATTTTTGCGTTTTTAACACACAAAAAAATTTTAATTTCACTTTAAGGACTCAATATGTCCTGAAAGGATAACGGTAGGTATAAATATCATATGGAGAATATGTTCCCAATTTCATTTAGTATAAAAATGATTATTACATTATTTCTCCAAAAATCATTGTTTAAGGAGATATTGGTCTCTAAAGCAATGCATAATTTTTAGGTCAATTTTTGAACTTTAGTTCAAATGCGCGTGGCTATTTCCCACTACCGATGGTCAGATTTTTATGCAGATCTTATTTTCTATTGTCAAGCTATCAGAAAATGCGCCGCGAGCGAAAAAATTCAATACTTTTGCAAATCCCATATGTTTTGTAGTCAGTCTAGTATATATGTACTAATGAAATTTCTCCATAACATTTTGTTTTATTTACAAAATTTAATCGGAACATTGTGGATGGCTCATCGAGTTGGCATTCATAGTTTTAACGAACTTTTATGATTTTTTTAAGAAACGCCTTCGAATATAATAAAAATCAATTTATCTCTAAATCATATTTTAAGGCTTAAGCAGTTATTGAAAATTGCCAATAAATAACTATTCCACTTATTAGCATTCGTGTTTGTTTTGTTAAAAGTATTGAACATGTCACGAATGCACATTATACACCATCTCGAGCAAAATCAGATTTTTCGTTCTACTCCTTAATTTTTTCTACGAACTGGATGGACTTTTCCGTTTCATAAATAAACTCTTAGGGCTTACCGACAAAATCCAACTGGGACCTATTGCGTGTTATACAATTATCTACCCACTATGTTATAACACCAAAAATTAAAAGAAACAAGGGTATTTATTAGAAAATCTATATTCGCTAAGTGACATTTTGGGTCAGTAAGTAATTGCTTTTGTTTGTGATAGTCTTTTCCGTAACGGAGCATGCATTGAATGCATTTATTTCAAAGATACTAAGTTCATCTGATTTGGAGTTTTAACTCACAATCACGACGTTACTTACGCATGATGAACTTATCCATACCTTTCACAACTTTTCTCTACTTTGTGTATGTACTTTTTTATTTTGCTATAACAAATTATTTAACGTTCAACGCAGTTAAATTTGCTTAAACAAGAGAGTAGAAATTATTGTACCATAAGTGGAAGAGGTAAATGAAGCACGTGTATATAGCTATACTAAATGAACAATGTGGGCATTATTAGCATACACGTCATGTCAGCCAGAATTTCTCTTGGCACACTTCATTATTCATATATGTATATACATTGTTACATACATATAAATGTATGTATTTACATATATTTAAAAATGTCATTGGCAATGAAGAAAGTGAATAGTTTGACTTTAATTGGAGAAGTGCGAAATTCCAGTGAAATTCAGACGGAAGCACACCAAATTCGATTGATTTCGTGATTATATCAACATGCATGTGTATATACCCAGCAAAAAATCTACGCCTCACTTAAGCATTAATACGTTAGATTCAAAAGCTTACGAAATAAGGCCTGAAAATTATAATGGAAGCAAAGTTGTATTGCGTAAGGCTTAAAATAAGGCTGATTTTCCTGTGTTGATGTCATCAGGCCATAAGGAATACTCTGTCTCTCTCTATCTCCGAGGCTTATTCGCCAGGAAAATAAGGGATTTGTAAGGCCTTATAAAGGCCTGTTATTCAGGCCCTACGTGGGCTGCATAATTAACATTTTTTGCGCAATTTAAGCGTTGGGGCAATTTAATAACAAAATATATATTCTGCTAGGGTTGAAACGTTATTATTCATACATTTATATATGTACATGTACATATATGTATGTATATATCGGATAGGGCTTACGATTCGATCTCGAGCAGTGCCGAGAAATTCTAGGATCGAGAAAACCGAGACTCGTGTTCTCGATTAAATCTCGTGTGTATTGTGTCAAAAGAATATGAATATCAAAAATTTCTCGTATGTCATTGGAAAGAAAAAATTTAATATTATGAAATTTTAATTGTATTTCACTTCGAAATTTCAGAAAAACAAATGGATTTTTTTGAAATGCGCATAAAAATGGTTGAATTATTATGAATACACATGTAAGTAAATACATGCATAAAATCAGAACAAGCTATAAAACAGCATATTACGCTTATACCGCTATTTCGGCGATGTAGTTGAATGTCGAGAAGCTCGCGAGCCTATTAAAACATTTTGAGCAGAGAGAAAAAGGACAAAAACGAACTAAACTGTTTTGGAGGCATGTTTTTGCGCTTAGAGTTTTCGCGTTTTTTGTTTGTACGATACTTAGTTCGTTTTTGCTCTGAGCTCGTCATATATAGGGATGGCAACTATAACCGGAAAAACGATTATAATCGGTTAATTTCTTTCGGTTAACGGCAGGGCCGCCGAGAGAAAATCCGGGCCCGGGGTCAAAATAACTAAGGGCCCCCATACTAAATGAACAAATTCTCAAAATCAAAATTCAATGAATATATAGTTACGAACTTTAATTTATCTATACATGGCCGCTGTGGTGCAGTGGGTAGAGTGCTCGCCTGCTATGCCAGGCTTCTGTTTTAGCCACTCAAAAAAAAAAAAAAAATGGACGTGTTTTTGTAGCGTCCGGAACGCAGTTTAAGTGGCTAAAACAGAGGCATTAAACTAAATTTCTGTCGCTAACATACTTTAATCATTAGCTGTGGCCTAAATCTTTCCTTTTATCATAAAACGATACAATATTTCGCGATATTTCTGCCTCAAAAGTTCAAAAAATCGTGCGAACATACCGTCCGAAACGCCCAGGATATACCCATATGGCTGTATAAGAATTTGCATCATACCGAATTTTTCTGTTGCAACAGAAAACGAATTCAAATTTATGCTGCAAAGTCGACGCCAAAAACCAACAATTCCTTAAGTGGGGTGCAGACACTTTAAGAGATTTATAAAATTTGTTGAAATTTAAAATGATTGCTATCTACGAAAGGTGATTAAAGGTGTTGTTCGTTTATTTTCTGTAAGCAAAAACTTGGATATCATTTTGAGATTCCCGGGCCCTCTAAAGCCCGGGCCCGGGGCAATTGACCCCCTCAGCCCCCCCCTCTCGTCGGGCCTGGTTAACGGTTAAAATGTATCGGTTTTTTCCTTTTGATTTTTTTTTTCGATTAACCTTTTTCCTCTCAAGTCGAAAATAATCGAAAGGAAATAATCGAAGTTGAGAATTACTGTGTAACCTAATACAAACGCAAGTCGTCAATTAACGCACGCACACAAATTTTTCATATGCGTTGAACCGAAATTGACTTGCGTGCGTGTACAGATAAAGAAATAGAAAAATATAGAAAATCAGAGAAAATCTTATTTTGTGGAATATGTATAATTTTTGACAGTAAATTGACGGCGTGCGTTTGTATTAGGTTACACAGTTACCGCCTTTTCATTCGCAATAAACGTTCCCTCCAGCCAGCGTTGCCGAATTGACGATTTTATCGTCCTTTTGACGATTTTTCTAAGCAATAATTTGACGATTTTTCCCAATATATGACGATTTTTTCGTTTAATATATATTTTTTTTTAAGGAAAGTGGCATTATTAAAAATTTAAACCATCTCAGTACAATAATTAAATGGTTATCTTCATGAAATAAATCCTTATATTTTGTAAATTATTTTTCAAGGCAAAATGTTATGAATTAGTATTAATGAATGATTGATGATGTTATTTATTTATTTTATTATATAAGTAAGCGCATTGTGTAGATAAATGTGCACAGCTCTTTTAAATATGATTTCATTTATATACGAATTTGTATGAATTCGCACCTCTTTAAAATTGTTTTTGGGAAAATTTTCCATTAAGGAACAATGCCCCGAAATAAATGACTAATTCAGGGGGGTAGAGGGGCTCTCACAGGACTTGGAACTGAAATCAAAAATTTCCGGAGGCTTGTATTTTACAAGATATTTGTTGTTAAAATTTACCAAACAAAACACGAAAACTGCGATCTATTGCCGAGATAAAAGCACGTATTAAAACGAGCAAATGCATATATGTATGTGTGTAGAACAACATTTTGCGTTGGCCGCCTTCAGCCGCGCTTTAAAAAAATAATCCTCAGCCGACATAATTCTCTTTCTGGGGTAATTATCTCGTAAACTGTAAACTTCCTGCAAGTTTTGATTTCAGTTTTGAGATATCTGAGACCCCTGAAAAAGTAATTTTTTTCGTGGTACGCTTTCTTAGTGGAAAGCCGACACTTTTTTTGTTTATAACGTGTTTTTAGTAAAGATGAGATAGCAACAAAATATTGACGATTTTTTCGCTGAAATGACGATTTTTTATTATTATAATAAAAACGAACACACATACATAGTATGTATAAAAAATTAGCTTGTTTGTCCTCTTGGGGTACTACGTATTAATTTATCAATAATTGTAATCGAAAAACGGTTATAATCGGTTAGTTCCCTACGATTATTCGCGATTAATAATCGAACCCTTTCGATTAACCTAAAAAACGGTTAATCGATTATTAATTTTTTTTGCCATCCCTAGTTATATAGCAATAGCATTATTTGAATTAGTTTTGTAGGCTTACAACTGTCAACAAAATAAATAAATGGAATTTGGAAAAAAACAGACAAAAATTGGAAAATCTGTGTATTCAAAATGAAAAAGGGAAAATTGTGGACATAGAGTGTTGTTGTTTTCTAAATTTTCTGCCGCATTTGTATAAATCCGTATTGAAATTTCAATCAGTCAAATGTTTTCATAATTGCTGCCTAAAAAGTGTTTCACGAGATGTTTGCTCTGAGATGCTTTAACTTGCTCTATTTTGATCTAACTTGAGCTGCTCTACTCTATTTTTAGTCTCATTAAACAAACCTAATTTGGTTCGGAATATTGTAAAGATTGTAGCAACGAAACGTAGTCTCAGGGCTTACAAATTAGCATCTTCATTTAATTTTTTTTAAATAATATCTTTTTGCTATTTACCTGTTTTGTTATTTGTGAAGTACGTTAACTGTTGCTCCCTTTCATATAAATTCACCATTTAATTTATTTATCTAATAATATATATATAACTTCGCTTGTATGAATGAACTGAAATCATACGCGGTAATGCTGCCAAATTTTAACAATACTCTTCATAAACGATTTATGCAATTTACTGTTATTATGGGTTTTTGTTGTTAGAATTGCAAAGTTTTGGTATGGATCGATAGAGCTGAGCGTCAGGGAGTCAGGAATGGCAAATCTCATTTTTGGCAAAAATGTCCCTTATGCGAAAATGCAAATGTCTCTTATCCGAAAATGCACTTTAAACGACGATGTGTAAGATTGGGAACAATTCAGAAAAGTGCAGTGATAAGTTATCGCCCATAACATAGTACAGTAGAGAGTACACCAACCTGTAGTCCAATAGAAAGGACTGCAAAACAACAATATTGGAAAGTCAGTTGCCAGAATAGCCTAGTTAATTAAACTGTTGACGAATAATGTCAAGCCTGTATTTGCAGAATAACTTGAAACCGCTATGAGCAAAATTAGTTGATAAGGTTAGAGCTTCTATGTATTTGTATCAGTCGTGAATAGCTAAGAATTACAAAAATTCTCATTGCAGTCAATGCACAGCTACTTATCAGTACGAAAGACTTAAGCAACGAACCCACCCAGTCCGCTTATTTTCACATGATTGTAATGTTCATGATGTTGACTAATAGTTTACAGTTTTTAGGACGCTGGAAGTATGCAATTAGTTATTAAACAAGTAAGACAATTAATTGTTGTCGCATACACACGTTTTCATCGAGGTAATATTTTTTCTAAAAAATTTCTTTATATCCCGACCAATACGTATTTGGCTGGTCACATAATTGAAAACGCCAACATTCTTTTGGAATATTTTGCTGTTTCTTGATTTTCTTCTCGGAATATAGTATCCTTTGAGTAGTAAACGGGTATATTGTGAAGAATGAATGCATAATAGCAATTTCAATGGTCAAAAACCAGTCCCCCATTAAAAAATAAGAAAGTTAAAAGTGTAGTACCATCAAATGGATACAATGTCAAGTTAACAAGAGGTGCCAAAAAAATTTTAGGCAGGGAACACTTCTTTTGTTTACAGAAAAAAACTTATAAAATACAATGGCCACTTGAAACATATTTTATGCATATCTGAGCAGTAGATGATCAATTCTAATCGAGGATGACAAGTGCTGGAAACCTTGGAATGCTACATATATGTAAGTGGGAAATTTTATTCAGCGAAAACTGTCTTCCTAAACCAAAACGTATGCATGTATATGTAAAACCTTGTTCTGTATTCATTTCATGTCATTTCATTTATTATAATGCATCAGTACAATAAGAACAACGAGTCTTTTGTAGTACAACAATTGTTACATTAATTTCAAAAATTATACATTTATTTACTTAAAGCTAGTTAAAGAAAACGGTAGAGGAGTTAGATGCCATTCATACGGATGATCCTCGAATTTTTCAAAGTTCGGCAAATCGGTATTATTGCTTTAGAGGGCAAGTAATTATGACAGTTTATCCTGGCGATATTTCCCGCGTGCTCGCGGCAATAGATGTAAAAGCATAGGAAGTTTCTGAATTTTAAATAAAAAGAAACAAAATACTATTATTTGAGCAAGTTTGCATTAATGCCGCGTCAGAATAAGTATTTTTACGGCAACCCAACAAGCAAGTCAAAATAATTATATTAGAATAGAAATATGATAAATTTCTAAATACACTGAGAGAAAAAAAATATATGGAGGGGTCAAAGAAATTGTTTACCTATTTTGAACACTACTTTCTTTGTTTTGAGTAAATTTTCCTTAAAACATGTTAAAAGGTTTATAAAATATTGTTGTTACATACGTTACCATGGTTTCATATACTTGTTTTGAAAAAATTCATACATTAAAATAATTAAAAATTCTTTAAGCGCCATTCCATTCTCAACTTTCCTTGTTTTGAAGACTTGATTTCTATAATTTTGAGAAATTAAATTCCCATACAAATCCCCATGGCAATATTTTTTTTATATTTTTTCCACATTTTTGAGAAAATTTACACAAAACAAAGAAAATTTTGTATTGGGACGCGTGTTCAAAATAAGGAAAATTATGTCTTTGATCGAGACAAATTTTTTTTTTTTAGTGTATGCAAATTTATTAGCAACCATTTTTGCCAGATTTGACGTATTGCCAAAATTTTTAAATTCGGCCATCGGTTTCGAAATCAGAAGCCTAGAATCCCCTGAATCTCTTGGTATTTTTTTATTCAAATCTGGCGTTTTTTATAATTTTAATTACTTCATTTTTGAACTTTTTAATAACCTGTTTTTTTTTTAAGGAAAAAAATTGTTGTGTGAAAAATTAATATTATTTTTTTTTTTTGTAGAAGTTATAGATCTGGTCATTAAAAAGCTCACAAATGAAGTAAGACACAATTACCTTACACAGTGGCTACTTGGGGGCTAGGCGCGGCAGTGCCCCGGGGTCCTTAAGCTCAGGGGGCCCTCGAATCCTTACCAGAAACTGAACTTTTAGAAATTTCTCCCATTTTCAAAATAAGTATGATAGGTTGCAACCCAACTTTAATCATGACAACTAAGCTAAGAGAAATTCAAAAGTTATGCCTAGGGAATTCCCCTAAATTCTTTCTGTAGGTTGGCAGTGTTGTAAATTTGGCATTTTATTATCCATCGATGTGCATTTTATTGTGAATTCGAGTTAAGATAGAAAAAGATAACATCTTTTTTCAAAATGTATTTAGGTAATAAAATTTTTCACTTCAAGTGCCATTAGTTTTTTTTGGAAAAATTTAAATTTCAAAATATTTCATAACATAAATTTCTTTATATTTTATTAGAATCTGTTTGTTTTTAATACTGTTCATACATCTCGAGAAAGTGGAATTTTTTTTTGTGCTGATTTGAAAAATTCTGACTCATACATACATAATTTAAAATTTGGAAATTTAGTCGCCATATTAAATCGGTTATTTTGAATTTCGGAATTGTGACAACATAACCGAAATCAGAGACCTCGAAAACCAAGAAATGCCAAGTAGTCGCCAGACGATGGTGCAATGGTGGGAAAACAAAACGCCGATTATGACGCACAGACAACATGTTTGAAAGCTCTATAATGCAGTCCAATATTGTTCGAACATGTTTCATTTACATTATAAGCCAAGTTAGTTACACAAATCGCATTATGTAGCCAAGCTCACGGTTGCCACATATGGTACATTTGTATCAAAACTCGTACACCTTTTACCACATTGGTACACAGGCTCAGATTTTGGTACATTTTTACTTAAACCTACATTACGGTATTATCTGAAATTCAACTCCCTAGTTTTCACAGCAGTGAAATGTGCGGTTTAGAGACTAAATAAGTTTGAAGGCTGCATAAAATTTGTTTGAAAAGAAAATAAAAAAAAACCTGTAAAATTTACGTTTTGTTGAATACACATAAATGGCGGTTAGTGCTCGATAAGTTGCTCGTGTATTGTGAATATATTAAATCATATTCAAAACAGACAGGGGAATAAATTTGTTGAAGTTGCGGAAAACCATGGAGCAAAGCGTCCTCCATCCGGAAACGAAATTTCATATAAAGATGAATGGAAAAGAATTTGACAGTTCGTTACCTCAAGGATACGCTATTGTACCTCTGTTTTTGAAGAAGAGGAAGAAGCTGTTCGGATGAAGTCTCCTTCATAAATTTCAGGGTACGTATTGGAATGTACAGCACAGCACAGGAACTTGTGATTTGTGTTCATTGAAAGAATCTTGAGCAAAAAATACATGTGCCTGAAATCTGAAAGTCAGGCTATGTGCTATGTGCTCGAAGAAGTGTGCATGTACCTGTGTTTCTAAAGATAATTGAAAATAAACCAATATTTTCCCATCAACGGAAAATTTATTGGTTCTAAGACTGAAAGGCGAAGTATAAAGATGAACATCTCTCAAATTCTATATAGAACTTTTGAAGCAAATTCAAAAGAGACCTGATTTTGGAAGAGATGATATTAAACGTTAAAGCTTAATTACTCCTAGCGAAGTTCTTTGTGAATATGAGGTTACAATTCAGCCTTTGTTAAACTATTTTTCACATCTTTGTACCAGACGATACTGATACTATTTCAACACAATGGAACCAACTCAGGCTCGAAAGTATTAGATGTCACTCTGGTATCGGCAAACTCGGATGACATGGCGAGCAACTGGAGGGTGCTGAAGGAGGGCCTCTTCTCTGATCATCAATTCATCTGTTTCGACCTGGACGGAGTGGCAGTTGGTAATCCGATCTATAGGAATCTAAGGTTCTCCGGTTGGCAATTATATAGAGCGGAGTTTGGAAACATTCTGTGGGGAGGCACTGGATAAGGCCTGTACCCTAAAGAGAATGGCAAAAGAAACCACCATGGTGGAGTCCTGAGCTTGTCAATGTTAGAAAGCAATGTCGCAAAGCTTTCAATAGCGCCAAAGCCTCAACGAGGGCATGTAGGTGGGAAACCTACAAAATACACCTTAGGTTGTAGAAAAATAAATTAAGAGAAGCAAAGAGAACCTCTTGGAAGAATTTTTGTAGTAATATGGAATCCATGTCAGAAGGATCCAGACTTAGGAGAATTCTATCCGGCTCGACTCGAAGCGTACCCGGACGCTTGCAGAGATCAGTCTGGACGTCTGTTAATGATACACTTTCCAGGAGCTGTAGAAGAAACACAGCACGAGTGGAGGGGAGAGGGTTGTCAGTGCGATCTTGGCCAACATCTCCCTCTAGATGGAATAAGATCGGCTATAGAGTCCTTCAATCCATATAAAGCACCGGGTTCAGATGGTGTGGCACCGATGCAAGTCAGTCAGTATAAATAAGTGTGCCATGTCTGTTATCTATATGCATGGGAATTATTGCCCAGGGGTATATTCCAAGCTCTTGGAGGAGCTCAAGGGTTATATTCACACCTAAAGCTGGAAGGACGTCTCATATTAGCCATAAAGATTTTAGACCTATCAGTCTGGGGTCCTTCCAGCTCAAGATACTAGAGAGATTGCTGGAATCTCACATTAGGAAGTGAGTAGCGGGAAAACTCGCAATTTCCCAATACGCATACATAAAGAGTAGATCCACGAAAACAGCGCTGCATGGTATCGTTTCAAGAATTGGCAA
Source organism: Urophora cardui (assembly GCA_960531455.1). NCBI lineage: Eukaryota > Metazoa > Arthropoda > Insecta > Diptera > Tephritidae > Urophora > Urophora cardui. Next base: position 82,880,287 of record OY482671.1, on the reverse strand, counting down.
ATACTTAGCAGATACGGAATTTACCATGTTAGCATTCCTAGAGGGTGCATTTAACAACGTCACGTCTGTCGCGATTACTGAAGCTCTGGCGAGTTTTGGTGTTGAACCACGGGTACAAATGCTAACGGGCAGAAGGGTAATATCAGATATGGCCGGAACTTCGACAAGCAAACTTATTGAAAGAGGGACGCCGTAAGAAGGAGTTCTCTCTCCCGAGACCTCTGGTATAGCAGGCGAGCATCCTACCCACTGCACCAAAGCGAACACGACTACTACTCTATCAATTTATTTTTCCTGTATAAATAGTATATGTCGTCGTCCAGATAAATTAATGTCGTTTGTTGCATTTTAAGACTTTTGGGAACACTGGTTTGAAGCTTAAAATATATTTCTCCAAAACGCCTCATTAGATTTTCTCCAATGTCTGGCAGAACACTACTATGCCACAAAATCCTTAAATTTATTTTAATTTTGTTTATTACTTTGGAATTTATAAAGGATTTTCTTTAGTAAAATTTTGTCGTATGTTATCTTTAGCAACAGTTTTGCAGGAAATTTGTATAACGTACGACAAAATGTGCTCCCAATTTGAACTAAATTAAAGATTTTTTAAATTAGTTAAATACTGTATTTTATTTCTCATAAAAGTAAATAAATTAAATAATTCACAGCAATTAAAAGCAAATTAGAAATTATATGAAATCGCTTGTGACCTTGCACAAACGACAAAATACTGCTGAATATCTCTTGAACTAAAAGAAATAGCAAAAAACGGATAACGCCAATCGAAAGATCTTGATTAGTTTAGTATAACTGCATCATTAACTAAATTCGGCCCAAATTTCACATACGACACTAATTTATCCGGGCGACGATGTATGGTTAAATTAATCTCAGTTTTAAGATATTTTACAATGTGAACTGTACCCATCCGTATTCGTTTACATATAAAATGTGCACTAATTTGCTTGGTAAATGTTGCCCTTATTTGGTACATTTCAATCTTAAAATTGGTACAAAATAAAAATTGCTTGTGGCAGCCGTGGCTAAGCTTAGTCTGCATGAATATTCTGCATAGTCGCAGTTTTCAATTGACTTTTACCACCGAAGAGAGTTGGTTGTGTATAACCACTTAAGCTCATATTTTACTGGCCAAATTCTCTCGTTCATTTTAGCTTTAAAGTTTAAACACTGGATCTGCGGCTAAGCAGCGGTTTTGCTTACGGTATTCTTTGACAGTCTTGTTGCGTAAGTCAGTGGAATATTGTGAACGAAAATCAACTTGTGGCATCGGCGATCTGTGTGCAAGCTAAAACGGAAATACATACATACATAAGTATGTACATATAATTCGAGTATATGGAAAAGAAAGCATTTAAAACGTAGTGAATGGTTGCTGAATATTTATGTACGTGTCTCACAGTCAAATATTTGGTGTCTTAATTTGTAATAAATAAAGTATTTATTTTCATATGTACATACATATGTATATACGCCCAATGGTGTGCTGCACAAAAATTTATTAAAGATAGCCAAAACTTCACTTAAAGCTACTAATATTAAAAGAATAACTAAATATACCTAACTATATATATATATATATATATATATATTTATGGATGTGTGTATTCATAATTTAAAATACATACATACATATATACGCAAATCGTATATAAAGTGGATTTAAAATCATAAAGTCATAACTTCGCAGCATTGTAACTGAAAGAAAGTTGGAAGAAGCAACACATCAACTTGTAAAATTAAGAAACCAGTTATCTCTACTCGTTATTTCTACTTGTATATTCGATAGAGTTTATAGTTGTTTGTGCTTTCGTTGTCGAGTGTAATGGTGACATACTTAGTATCTCGACGAGTTTTCGCAGTCGCCAACTGCACCTGTTCGCTGTGGCTTTTGCGCAGGTTTCCTCCAATCGGAGTAATATGCTTTGCTTTATTTAGAAATTTCGCGAAAAATTTATAAAAGTGTGCAAAAGAATATTAATTAATTAAAATAAAAATTGCAAAATTTTCGTGTTCAATGTGATAGACAATGAAGTTAGTGCTCGTACAATTTTCAGTGCAATGATATAAAAAAATATTGTGTTCTACTTTTAATAATATCGCTAAAAAAAAGAAATTTTATCTCTTTCTTAAAAGAAAAAATCTTTCATTTTAAATTTTAAATGTTTGAATCACTAGAAATAGGGGAATTTAGCAGTTAATAGAAATATAAAAAATATACATAAGTGTTTTTAAACTCTAATACGTCATAAAACAAAAACATCGCCACGAGTGCAATGCCACACATACGTACACAGCTAATCCTAGTTATTATTAGTCTACTGGGTTATTGCGCGCGCATCGATGCACAAACCACAGGTGAGCTTTATTTTCTACATTAGGTACAGATAAGAATTACGGAAATCAATTCTGTGGTCCCCTGTTATAACTGCTTAAGACGACTTAGGAAGATTTTGAGTTATATATACCACGTTATTCTCCTTTTAAAACTCTACATTCCTGTAAAACCTACATGCCTATAACTTAATTCAATCAAAAGATATTAATAACTTATAATAGACGTATATTAAACTTGCTATAACGGGCAAGATACACCACTAGGCTCTGTTAGAGCAATCCTTCAACAAACGATGTATCTGAGGAATGGGGCACAACGCTCGTTCACTTCGTACCGCCACTGAGGAATCTATTGGATACAGTGGCGTAGCTAGAGAAATTTTCGGGGGGGGGGGAGGGGGTCACAGCCAATGTAAAAAATTTACCAAAATTAAAATTACCAAAAAAAAACTACAATTTCTTTTACAAATGATAAAAATCGCTAGCTTAGAATGCAAATTGTGTAAGTGCTTTTTTAAAACTTTGTAGGAGAGACAAAAAACAAAAAAGAAAAAAATTCGAAATGAAAAAAAATTTCTGTTCATATAAATATTTTGGACTTACACAATTTTTTTCGCTTTTTGGACTTACACAATTTGCGTATCACTGAATAACAACGAGTAGAAATATGACAAGTATCTCAGACTTGTTTAGCGCGGTGCGTATTTGATTTTTCTAGCGTTCTACATAAAAATACACTTTTTCATAAAAGTGGACTTACACAGTTTGCACTCTAAGCGAAATGTAATTTTTTCAGACTATAATTTAGCATTTTAGTACACAAATATCGCTTATAATAAATATATCAAACTCTTAAGGCCTTTGGCCACTTAAAATCTGGAATGTTAAGAAGTGTATACATATGTGTGAGAGTCGGGTGATTGACGCAAATATCTAAAAGATTTGATTCTCATCAACGCGAGCCCGAACAAGAACGTGTAGCACGACGACTGCCGATTGCACTAACACACACAAAAAAACTCACACATACACACTGCTTGACATGCCAGATTGTCAGTTGCCAAGGGCCTTTAACTATACTTCAAAAGTAAGTCTCATATTCTCTTCTGGAAATCTACGCGCATAGGTAGATTTTCAAGTTTTATGCGCCCAAAATTGAATTTTGTAAAATTGTTACAATTACAGAAAAAAAACATATCCACATATTGGAAATAGAATGGGGAAAAATAATTCATCGCTTTTTTCCCGACCCCATACTCTGCACTTGCCCCAGATGTTCGTAACCTAGCATATCTGAAGTTAATTTTTTTGTTTTTTTCTTACATATTTTTAAGTGCTAGTTTCAACTTGAATATTTATTATTTAAAGCATTTCATTTAAGTAATCGTGATGAATCCTAAAGGTTCAAGTAATTATTAACACTTTTCAATAATATCCTTGGTTTCCAATAACTCTAAGTTTATAGTTTTAAGCTTTTAAAGTTGGGATATTTAAAAAAAAATTATCACTCTTTTTCATGTTAAAAATTGGTTTTGTTATGTTGCTCTGTCAGACTCAGTCAAATTAACCCTCGGACATGATATCTAGTAGAATTAGTAGTTAGCCGACAAAAAATTACGTCGCACAAAGCCGCACTTCACTACTAGATACAGGGTTTTTCATATGTACCTACAATAATTTTCTTTTTGTGCTTTATATTTAATTTTAATGTTTATATTTCTAACGCATATCTTGGTTAATGTAGGTGATGCTCGAAAGTAACCCAGATATTTAGCAGCGATTATTGTTAACTTTTTATACTCAGCTGTACTAGTACACAGAGTATTATAGTTTTAATCACATAACGGTGGATTGTAACAGAGTGAAATAATCGAGATAGATATAGACTTATATATATCAAAATGATCAGGGTGAAAAGAGAAATCGATTTAGCCATGTCCGTCCGTCCGTCCGTCTGTCCGTCCGTCCGTCTGTCCGTCTGTCCGTCCGTCTGTAAACACTCTAACTCGCGTAAAAATTGAGATATTTTGATGAAATTTGAAATGCAAGTTGGTATCGAGACTGGGACGGTTGGTATTGAAAATGGGCGAAATCGGACCATGACCACGCCCACTTTTCCTATATAGAAATAATCGGAAATTTGGTATCTCAGTCACTAATATAGCTGGAGCGATGAAATTTTACCCACGTGTTGAGCTCAGGCCCCTAGGAAGAAATTTGATGAAATTTTGGAAAATGGGCGGTGCCACGCCCACTTATTAAGGGGCAAACATTGAAAGTTTTATATGTCATAACTCAGAAACCATTGAAGATATATCGACAAAATTTGGTACGCGTGATTTACTTACTTAGGCATACGTTTGGACGGAAAATAGTTAAAATCGGTTGACGGCCACGCCCACTTTTATATATGTATATTACAAAGTGACCTAATAAAAACATTTTAAGCGATATCTCTGTCAAATATAAAAATCTATCATTGAAATTTTGTCGCGTAAGTCCAACTGCGGACATAAAACGAAAAACACAAAAATTTTGGAAAATGGGCGGTGCCACGCCCACTTATTAAGGGGCAAACATTGAAAGTTTTATGAGTCATAAATCAGAAACCGTTGAAGATATATCGATGAAATTTGGTACGCGTGATATACTTACTTAGTCAAATATTTGGACGAAAAATTTCCGAAATCGGTTTAGGGCCACGCCCACTTTTATATATGGGTCTTATAAAGTGACCTAATAAAAGCATTTTAAGCGATATCTCTGTCAAATATAAAGATATATCATTGAAATTTTATAGCAGGAGTCCAACTGCGGATATAAAACGAAAAACACAAAAATTTTGGAAAATGGGCGTGGCACCGCCTCTTTTTATAAACAGGAATATACGAGATTTCTGAGCCCATAACTCGACAAATAATTTATATATAATGACGAAACTTGGTGTGTACACTTTCATTACTTGTGGTAATACACGCTCAAAATTTTAGCGAAATCGGTTGACGACCACGCCCACTTTTATATATGAGAACTATAAAGGGGCCTAATAAAAACATTTTAAGCGATATCTCTGTCAAATATAAAGATCTGTCATTGAAATTTTGTGGCATGACTTCCACAATAGACCGGAAACAACAAATAGAAAAATTTTGGGAAAATGGGCGTGGCACCGCCTCTTTTTACACAAAGGGATATACGAGATTTCTTAGCCTATAACTCGACAAATAATTGAGATATTATGACGAAACTTGGTTTATACACTTTTATAACTTGTGTTAATAGACACGCAAAAATTTATTGAAATCGGTTTATGACCACGCCTACTTTTTAAGAAAGATATTTCTGGAACACCCTTTGGGAATTTGTAACATGACATCTTTGTAACTAGAAGTCATAAAGGAATGAAATTTTGCACAAAGTATAATATTGATATGCTTAGTTGGATGACTGATAAAAATTTAGAAAATGGGCGTGACTACGCTCACTTTATGCAGCACTCGCTTTATATTAAGTGCACCGTGTTTCCATCAAACGCAAACAAACAATGAAAGCATACAGCTGAGTATCTAATGTTCGATTCCACTCGAACTTAGGCTTCCTTACTTGTTAGGCAGTATTTTTAGTATTTCCAATTTTTCAAAGTTAAGGAAGTACTTATCATAAAAAGGGGCTAAGAATTATAAAGCTACATTTTTTAGAAGATTTTTGAGTATGCAATTTTGCAGCTCATTCAATTCTAATATAATAATATGCAACATTCAACTTTTTGAAAAATTTCATTGGCTTTTCGGAAATTTTAATTGGAACGGTCTCACGTACATATAACGCAAACACCCTACAGAAAAAAATTACTAAAATCGACGGAAATTTTTACAGCATTGAGAATAGCACTTTTTACACTAAAATTGGTTGGCTACATAACAGTACACTTAGAAATCTCCTCAAATTCTTCTATAAATTCTGGCCGCGCTTTGAAATTTTTAATCCACTTTTAGAAATTTCTACGATTTTTCGGATTTTTCCATAAGCTTAGAAATCCTGCTTAAGGCGATTTTTATTGAAAAATTGTTTACATTTTTAAACGAAAATAAGAGAGTCAAATTTTCGACAGAACTGTTTGAAATAAATTTAAAAACTCTGGCGTATGATTTTTTTTTGAGTCACTGTAGCCGCTTTCGATTCACAATTTCTCTGCTGGTTATAAATTTCCTTCTGTCAAATTTATATGTGAATGATAGCGAGCAGAGGGAAATTTTTATCGACAAGTTAGCGAGTATGGCTACTACTCATTAGCCGCTTTCGATTCACAATTTCTCTGCTGGCTATAAATTTCCTTCTGTCAAATTTATATGTGAATGATAGCGAGCAGAGGGAAATTTTTATCGACCAGTTAGAGAGTATGGCTACTACTCATTATGGGTTCAAACATTTTTGTTCGATCTGACCTCGCTTGTGTGATGGCGAATCGAAAACGACAATTATGGGTTCAAACATTTTTGTTCGATCCGACCTCGCTTGTGTGATGGCGAATCGAAAACGACAATTATGGATTCAAACATTTTTGTTCGATCCGACCTCGCTTGTGTGATGGCGAATCGAAAACGACAAGTATATATTTTTCAATAAAATCGACTTTTAACTAGAGCCCTAGATACCCGGGTATCGAGCAATTCGATCTGATCGTTTTTGTTTGAAGCCCGTTTGTTGTTCAATGCCCGTACAAACATTCGAGCATTCGAGCTTACAAACAAAAAAAATGTGTATCGGAAAAATAAAAAATAAGAAAAAAAATAATAATAAACAAAAGAAAAAAACAAACTTCAAAATACCCGAATTGTTCAAATGCCCGTACAAACATACGGGTAATAAACAAACAAACAACTCTTCGAGCATTTGAACAACAACTGTTCGGGCTACTCGAAATTGTTCAAAAAAATCGAGAGCTCTACTTTTAACACAAATTATTAAAATTTTGCATTAAACAAGCAATTTGGAATAGATGTACACAATAAAATATTTTTGGCCGCATAAAACTTGAAAATCTACCTATGTGCTACGGTTATAAATAATAATTTTCTTATATAATTTAGTTTTTTAATATTCCATTTTGACAGACATTAAGTAAAATCTCAAGTTCAGATACTCTTATACATTGCATATTTATTCCCATTGTAGTTTATACTAATATTATTTATTAATATGATAAGTAATTGAAAGAAAACTTGAAATTTAAATAATTGGCGTTACTTTTCTGTTATTAGCATGTTAATAACAGCAATACCGTATAATAATTGTAGCGTTTGTTGAGCCGTAGGGAAGTGCAGGAACCGTAGGAATTTTACCACAAAAGAGCGAATATAAGTACAAAGAATGTAATTTGACATCCGTTGTAATATTCAGCGTTGCACAGCAAATAAATGCTGGATTACGGCGACGTTTTTTTTTCGAGACGGTCTAATGCTATGTACAAACAAACTTATGCATCTGGTTCTTGGCGCTACTTGGGTCCTGGGAACTGATCGTTAATTGTAAAAAATCCACTACTTACCAACAAATGTACATATACCGTAGCGGCAAGAAAAGTTACATGTGCATAACATTTAGTAGGCTACACTGTACTGTAGCCACCGTTCGTATATTTCCGGTTTCCACAGCAACAATAATTCGGACCAGACGACCATAAAGTTGCGTTTTTGAAACTATGAATGAACCAATGCGCTTTGTTGCCAATTGCTGTTGCTATGGCATGGGATTTTCGTCCAATGTGTTTATCATTATACATACCCATTAAACACTGAAAATGAAATTATCAAACGTTTAAAATAGTATTGTTTCTCAATTTGAGAATCAGCATATTTATCATTTGAAAATAAACATATTCTCTACTGTTTCTGAAAAAATTTTTTTTTATCAATTTGAGAACAACTTACAAACTTAAGTAAGTATACAATATTTTAAATACATTGCATATGTTTGTAAAATGTCTATCTTTAATGCAGATGTGCTTAACGAACGAACCGATTCTATTTCGTTTTGTTAATTCACAATGCTAAATTATCAAAATGGTTTTGTTTCGTTAATTCGCAATGCTAAATTCTCAAAACCATTTCATTTCGATAATTCACAAGACGAAATTATCAAAATGCAACCGGTAACCCCTGCAAAAATTGTTGGACTACTTGGTACATTTGTGCCACAGTCAACTAGCTACGAACTTGTCACATGCAGCCAATAATTGGGCCAGTTCATATATATGTATGTATGTATGTAGATTCGTGTTTGAAGATCGGTTTTAGCGATCGTAACCACGGCACGATGTTTATTAACAGTGTTGCCAAGAAGCATTAATCTAAAATATTTAAAAAAAGAAAAAAAGTTGGTCTTGAGAGCTCAAGAATGAAGTAGTTATGGAAATATTTTACATTTTTAACTCCTTAGAGTAGTTTAAAAAGTAACTTGCAATAGCTAGTTTAAAAAGTAACCTCTTGTAGGTGGTTTGCAAAGTAGCTACGGCAATGGACCATGTAACAAGTTCGAATTTTGGCCGACGAAAAGTAACAAAATCGTCTTTTGGCTGACGAAAATTACCAATTTCGTTTAAACAACAACAATTTTAATGTAAAAACAGTATATAAATACTGATACTTTTCGTCAGCCAAAAGTCGAACTTGTTACTTTTCGTCGGTCAAAAGTTAAATGTGCTACTTTTCGGATAGAATTTTGTTATTGCTCTTTAATATAACTACTATTACTGACTATAGTATTTTATTATTGCTTACTTATGTATGTATTATTTAAGCTTGGACTGGTTGCTGCTACCCTGCAAAAATCATTGGATTATATGCTCCATTTGTGGTAGGTTGGAGTACTTTAAAAGTGACCACTAACAACGCCCAAACTACCGATTCAAGTATCTGCATCGGTTCGTAGTTAGCCGAACATAACAAACATCAAATGTTTATCGCGCGACGACCATAATATCATATAATCAGGGATGCCACTTTTGGGCTTTTCCTACCAAAACTGGTAGGTTTTATTCCTTTTCGTAGGTTGGTAGGACGATTTGAATTTTGGTAGGTTTTTGCCTTCGTTCAACTAACATCAGTTTTGTCACAAAACTCTGCTAAATAGAAGCGTTTTCTTTAAGCATCAAGTACACTTGCCCCCACAGACACAACTGGAGGAGATTGAAAACAGAAAGGCATCTGACATTTTATGCTATATGAAGCAAACAAGGTTGTTCGTCTACATGGTGTGTAATAAAGAGCTCCATGTGGTATCACAACAGATCATCAAGCCTACCTAGGTAATAAATGTATTTGCTGTACCAAGTGGAAACAATGTCCGCTATTTCCCTCGATCAATCTTCTTACGTTTTCTTCAGGAACAGCTGCTTGCCCTCATTATTCCTGAAATGTTATTCCACAAAATGTAAATCCTGATTTCCTCCGCACTGGACGAGCGGTAGCAGCCACTAATACCCAATCCAACCTTGTCCGAATGTCATTTAACGCGAACTCAAGTTTTTGTTTATCTGAAAACTACTGCTTCCTTCTCTTTTCCTTCACATTTTTATCACTCGTTATAAAATTAATTGAAATTTTTACAAATAATATTAAATTTAATACTAAAGTTTTCAAAATCAAAAAAAAAAGTTTTTTATTTTAAACGGTAAAAAAAGTGTTCGGTTACTGGCACAGTTACCCTAAATGAATTTGTTGAATATGTTAAATCTCACATTAAAAAAAAAAAATAGGTAGGCTCGAAGCCATTTTGGTAGGTTTTTGGTAGGAAAAAAATTTTCTAAGTGGCATCCCTGCATATAATACAATGGCGCTATTACAACTCTGACGAGTTTTATAGCCGAGCTTCTCTCCTAATTCGAGGTGTGATCCTTTTTGTTCTTCATACTAATTGGGTGAACCTACAGTTCTATGCCGGCTCCGAACGGCGAATGCATTATTTGTGAGAAGCTTTTTCATGGCAGAAATACACTCGGAGGGTATGCCGCCCACTGCCGAGAGGTGACCGCTGCTCTTAAAAATCCAATAATTGGATTTTTACTAATTAGAAAAATTTGTTTGGTGTTTGCTCCGACTGGGGTTTGAACCCGAGACTTCTGGCATAGCAGGCGAGCACTCTACCCACTGCACCACAGCGACCATATAGCACCCTAATCATAAAGTGACACAACTCAAAATTTTTCGAAAACGGGTTTCCTTCATAAATCGGTACACAGAATATATCTCTAGTGACTGTCAAAAAATCTTTTCCATCAGTCTTTTTTAACTGAAAAATAACTAATATACGTGGCCTTTTCCCATACATACATATGTTTGAATGTATCCACGTCATTCGCCGTCGTCGCGATAAACATTTGGTTTTTGTTGTTAGGTATGTTCGGATAACTGTTAGGTACTCCATCAATTAGTCCAATGTAGGTACTCCATGGATTAATTTGATTGTTATGCGGGACTGGAGTATATACTCCATTGCAATGAAATGCAATATTAAATGGACCATATTTATACTCAGCTGTACTAGTACACACAAGGCCATATCTAGGGGGGGGGGGGGGGGGTGGCAGGGATCAATCCCCCCCCCCCCCCCCGAAATTAATGCGATTAAATTTTTTTATAATATAAATATGCTTAATTGTATTTTTTAGAAGCATAGAAATCATGTAAAAAGTTAGTCTCAATTATTATTTGTATGTACTAGCAAGTACGCGGCTTACTTCGTTGCGCCGCAAAAATTAAATATACTGATGTTTCGCTGTGAGTAGAGTGTAAAAATGGGTTACACATTCATATTTTGTCCTTGTTTTCTGCAAGGAATGTAATATACCACCCTCCTTTAGATGAAATGCAAACACTTTAAAATTAAACAACGTTATAAACAATACATTTATTAACAACAAAAAACTCAAAATTATAATAATTCAAACAACGTTTGGTACCTACACAGAGCGAAAACCACCTAATAAAATAGAACAAAAGAAAGAAGGTATCTCTATAGTTTTTCTTTAAGAAGAATCCCTACTTACTTTTAATGGGATAGTCTTTTTAATAAAATCAAGAAGAAATCTTCGAATATATATGTGGATATCTCCTTGAATTAATAAAGAGGGCGTTCTTCTTATTTTTATTAGGTTATCTAATTAAATTTATTATAAAGTTAGTCTTATATACATACATATGTAAACTGAGTTAGCGGTTCACAGTCGACAACAATAATGCGTAAAAAAAAGTTGAGTAGAAAGTTTTTTATTTATTGTAAGAAGGTATACTTTTAAATAAAATTAAAAAGATTTACCTCCCAAAAATAAGAAGAAATCTCTATGGAAATATCTTCGTCTCTGACTTCTGTCCTCTTTTTGGGCCACGAAGCTGTTCAAAGAGACAATCTTCTTATTTTTATGAGCATTATTTGGCTCTGTGTACATTAGTAGGCAAATTAGTTCATAAAATAAGGTACATCTTGTTCATTAATTAAAAACTTCCGTGAACACAACATTGTTTGCTTTGTTGCCATTTCCAGGTATAAGAAAACTCTGGTTTTGTGGTGAACCAGTACGCGACAGAGCGACATACATTTGACCGTAAGAAAACACCTCGTTGCGAAGGTCTACCCCAATATAGCTAAATGTTTGCCCTTGGGACTTACAAAAAAAACGCAAATTTCACTCATACGACCCATGAAAAGGGAAGAATGTTCCATATAGTTTAAATCCGGTCTGTAGTTAAATGCTGATTTCGTATGAATCGCCACATGTCTCCTCTGCATTCCACGCAACCGTGAGTTCTCTAAACGATTTGCATGTTCAGCGACTGTCCCGTTTCTTCTGAACCTAATTTGGCGCCTGTTTCCAGAAGATATAGATAACTGCGGTTTTGCTTTTGGCATGTCTACTCTGAAAAAAAAAACGTTGTAAATACAAAGACTTTTGCAGTTAAATGAACAACTTTCCGCAGTTGAAATGTGCCCAACAACGCTCCGTTGTTGTTTCAAAGATGCGAGCGTTTTTGATTCAAATACTTTTCGTATTTAAGTTAACAACGGAAACTGTTGAAAGAAATACTTTTACATTTAAGTTAACAGTTTTTGCTTTTGAATTAACAGCAAACATTTTTAGTCCAAATGCGAGTACTGTTGATTTATATAGTGTTCGTATTTAAGCTAACAACTTTAGCTTTTGAATTAACTGCAAAAGTTTTTGGTCCAAAAATGGGCACCATTGAAGCAAATACTTACGCATTTAAGTTAACGTCAAAAAATTGTAAACAATAGTAATTTTTTTTTTAATATAAGAGATATTATTTTATTTAGTTTTTTTTATATAATATCTGTTTACATACATAGTAATATTAATACTAAGGCCCGGTTTCACCAAACAAACTTTTCCATTCAGTGATGGTCATTTGATGCATCATTTGAACAACACGATGCGTGGAAAGAGACACGCCCACAAAGGTTTGCATCACATTTTCACACCGCCAATATAAAGATTATGGAAACTTGTAGGCAGTAGTGGCAGAAATATCCATCAATCCTGCACCTCAAATGATATATCAAATGACTATCACTGTCTGTAGGGCTTTTTACACACACAAACACTTAAACACAACTGATTTTATTTTATTATTTCATAACACATTCTTTATATTAACTTACATTGTTTTCCGACCGCCAGATTTGTAGGTTTCTGCGCAATCATCGCCGACAAGTTTTACCTCGTTTGCTCGTTTTACCTCGATTGCTCGCTATCGGAAAAACGGGATAATCAAACATATTTAATCTGAAAATACAAAATACATATATGTATTTTTAAACGTACATATGTACATATAATATTAATATATTATAATAATATATAAATATTATTATTGTGACTTACCTTTATTTGTAATTATATATTGCATGTACATACATATATGTACATATGTATAAATTTTTCCTGAAAATTTAAGTTTGGAAAAAAAAATTTCTATTTTTTATTTACTTCAAAATTTTTCAACAGCAAGGGAGTTTTTGAATCAAAAACGCCCGTCTTTGAATTAACTATGGAAAGTTGTTGAATCAAAAACTTTGCCGTTAAAACAAATACTTTTGCTGTTGAATCAAAGACGGAGATTCAACAGCGGAAAGTTGTTGATTTAACTACGGGTATTTTTTTCAGAGTAAGAAATTGTTTAACAAAATCATAAACTTATAATTAACATAAATGGGTAAGAGCTTAATTTAAAATTTTACCATTGAAATTAATGGTGATTTCGTTTCATCAAAAAAATGCGCATTTTTGTTAGGGTAAGCTGGGGTGCCTTTGACACCCTTTTTTTTGAAGTCTCATATCTCAGACATTTTTGGAGAAAACTAAGGTTTTAACAATTGACAGTAACTATTCATTATTCATCTCAATATTTGAATAGCTAATGAGTTATAAAAAAACACGTAAATACCTTTTTCAGATACTTTTTAAAAAAAGCCATTTTGTCAAATGTGCCCCGTGGTGGGGATACCTGTGACTTGAATAGGGGCACATTTGGCCATCACAATGTAAACTAAATTTTATTAATTTTTAACTTTAAAAAACGAGGCATTATGTCATAAAACAAAATTAAAGTTTTTATATAGTTGTTTTTGGCGACCTATATACGTCAATAATTTTTCTTCGCTAGCTTCAGGTCAATTAAAACAAGATGTTTTCCAAATTTTTTATTTTCCCGATATATTTCGATCACCCTCGGTGATCATTTTCAAGGGATTGCTTTAACCAAGGGCGTAGGCAGGTAGGGGCAGGGGGGGCAGCTGCCCCCCCCTGGCTAGGTACTGCTTAACATTATAATAGCATCAGAGAATAGTACAGAAATTTACATGTCAAAATAAAACAGTGAGATTTGTTTCAATTCGTGTCTACAGTTCACTAAATATTTTAGCATTAGCATTGATAAGCAGAATCTAAGGCCCGGTTTCACCAGCGTGACTAAAGCTAATACTGATTTCACACAGGCTGTTAATGGAGTAAATATCCACATTTTCTTCATTAAGTTGATAATGAAGCTCGATCTTCCATCCAGAAGTTCAATTAGTAATGGATCCATTACTAATTAATTGAATTTTTAATCGAATAAAAATCCAATACAACTCTGGGAGGTAAGTTCGTTTTTATTAATTTTGAAGTTTTCAGTGTCAACCGTCAATTCGTTTTGGCATGAATTTATTATCCCAACAAACATTCTCAGAGCACTCATAATTTGGAGTCGGATATGAATCACAAACATGTGTGAAATATGTATGAGCTTAGGAGAAATTTTTTTATAATTTTTTTTCTTGTTTTTTTTTTTTTAAATGATAATTCTAATTCGAAAAATGGGAAGTAGGTATAAAAGTATCACTAAATTTCATCAGGAGGAGAATACAAATAGACAACCCTATAAAGCAAGGAATGAATGTCCCACAATGGTTATGTTCAGAATCCCAACAGTTGCGCAACAGTTGTGTTTTTATCTTCTGAACGCAAAGTTGAGTATTTTTGATTAACACGTGAGTTTGGACACTTTTTTTCATCATAAATTTTTTAGGCTCACTTCGGAAAACATTTGTGCTTACGATTTTGGCATAAGTACAAATATATAAATACCTATATTTATGAATTTTTTAATGTGATAAAAATGTTTCAAAGTAGCGAAATTATTGCCGATTATGTTGTGGATAGGTAATTATAATAATAGTTTGTTTATTTTCTGTATCAGCTCGTTCAGAAGTAGCAAATTATATCCCTTTCCGCTCAGTGATATCTACACAACAGGTTTGCTCAACAGTTCCGACTTCTGAACGCAACCAATGAGAGAAGAGGAGAATAAGCTGGGTGAATGGAGAGAGAGGATAAAGGGAATTGGGTTAGGGGAAGGAAAATGCAAAAACAAAAGACATTTTTTTTGGTTTCACTACATATTCAGGCTCATAAAATGTATGAAATTAGGCTCATATCAGGGGACCACCTTAAGAACAGAAATACATACATTTCGGAATCCAAAATTAGCTCATAATGAGTGTGAATGCTCCAGTTTACGATTCCTTTCTGACTTTTTTATGACTCCGAATGTTTACTGGGATTATTTATTAAAAAATTCTTGTCAATAATAACAAATTATTTAATGAAAAGCGACATCTCCTTGTTAATTGAGTGTGTGTGAAACACAAGAATTTATTGTTATATTATAAATGTATTGCACTACATTAGTTTTCTGTCTGAAAACAGTATAAAACTAAGTTTTGACTTAAGTTAGCCCAGATTTGAGGTTAACTTACTTTTGGGTTTCACCAAATGAGCGACTTGAATAATCTTGCACACAACAACCCGATCAGCTGTTTTATACATAGTAGTATTTTAGTAGTTTTTTTACTACTTTTTGACTTTGCGCAACCCAGTTTATTTGGTAGTTGTTGTTGTCATTTTTATATTAGCAGTGTTGCTGTAGTCGCACTCACAAATTTGTATTATTTTTGACATTTAAGAGCGGAACAGCAACGCTTGATTTTAGTCGCAAAAAAATAGATTTTTGACTGCTTCAAATATTTAATGTGCTTGCCCCCCCCTGGATAAAATCCTGGCTACGCCCTTGGCTTTAACACGTCACTTTATTTCGACGCGGAGTTTAGAACTGAAAATGATCACCGAGGGTGATCGAAATATATCGGGAAAATAAAAAAATTTGGAAAACATCTTGTTTTAATTGACCTGAAGCTAGCGAAGAAAAATTATTAAAGTTTTTATTTATACAGTATAACAATATTATAATAATAAGCGAAAATATATGGTAAATTCACTAGCTCTTTTAATGTTGTACGTTGTAAATTAAATGTGTATTAGAAGGCAACACCTGTGGTATGTAGGTTGTATTGTATTTTGTTACCAGATGCTTACTAAAATTTTAATATGAAAAATACCAAGCAAAAGTGAAAAAGGTAATATTATAAAAATATAAATGATAAAAAACTTGAAAAAAAGTCAAAAAATAAAAACAAAATCGAATAGGACACTCAATAAACATAGACTGCGTTGTTGTATTGATGTTATTCTAATTTGTATGGGGAAAAAACTAACCCTGCTGATACAATTGTTGTAAACCTAGACCACTTTATAACGTTATACTACTTTAAAAGAGCTTGTGAATTACCCAATGGATATTTGAAAGTTTATATCGAAATAATATTTTATACGGCATCGAGATGTTCTAGATGGGTTTGTTTTGGCAGGTTTAGCTTTCTTAGAGGTACATAAACGTTTAATTGGTCTTATTATTTTATTTGACATTCGTCAAAGGCTCCCCAAACTGGAAAGTCAAATGTACCCCAAATGACTTTATCCAAAATAATCATCACAAACATTTTTTTTCTTTCAAAACATTTAATAATTAACATTAATTTTCAATCTTTAAGCTTGTAAGAGCCAGTTAAGAACACTCATTTAAAAAAAATTTTAGTTTTACTTGTGAAAACGCTTACGTGGCACTACACAAAAATTACATCAGCTAACGGAAAATCATCGAATCATGTGTTACTTCGCTAGGCATTAAAGCAGAGCTGCCAAATTAGGTATACACATGTGTTATTGTATAAGGCTGCATTCAATTCTATTTTTGTGAAGTTTTTATAACGTTTTTACACCGAAAATGGCAAAGTCAACGGTGCCCCAAAGTCAAAAGGACCCCAACTTACCCTACACTCTTCAATTTTCCGTTTTCGTTTGCAAAATGAAGGTAAAACGTCAAACAGAATACGTTTTCTTTTTTTAGTGGTTTTATTAGGCTAGTGGATCTAGTGGTAATTTAGTGTAAAAAACTACATAAGTTTTTCACTTGCTACCCTGTTTTCGTTTCCTAAAAATGTACACTTCAGTGGTGTAAAAAACTCACACTTTTTACCCTCTGAAGCTTTGACAGGGTAGCTGGTTGCCCTGAAAATCAGCTGACGAAAATTTTATTTGACAGATAAATTTGGTGAAATTAATTGGATTTTGCAATAACAATTAAATATGGGTGATAAGCGAAACCTAATTATTCATGCACATAGCATAGCCATAGAAGACTTACATTTTTAGTGTCGCATATGGTAATCTGAACTTTGACCCCCTTGAAACACCAGTAAACCGTCATCAATCGGGACCAAAATTTATATTTGTTATCATTGGGTATAGAAGTATTAATTTTGGGTATTAGATAATTAAAAAAAATATTTTGATTTTTTGACCCTTCATAGAGTTTTCTGAACTTTGACCTCAATGCGCCACGCCTTAACCGCCACCAATCGGGACCAAAATTTATGTGTGATATCTTTGACCATGTTACTACAGATTGAGGGGGCGATACAGTCTTTTTATGAACTTTTAAATTTTTCATACAAATTAAAAGCACCCTAATGTACATACATATATTCCTCGGAATGTTGAACGTGTTTTATTTCGGGTTCTACTGAAGCTATCGAAATACTTCTTTTGCAAAGATTAATGATTTTTTACCACGCACTAGTGCTGGAAAAACATCGATGTTTACGAGTATCGATATTTTCGATATTTTTGAGAAAAAACATCGATATTATAGATATATCGACCTTTATATTAGAGCTCTAGATACCCGGGTATCGAATAATTCGAAAAGATCGAATTTGTCTGAGGCTCGTTTATATTCTGATCGTGAAACGCACATAAGCAACGTATCCGTCGCCGGATCCGGCATACTTTGCCAATTTTCTATTTTGCCGTACGTCAGTTATATAAGATCTGTTCGGTGAACGCATTAGAGTACTCTAGTGCAGAAAAATGCGTTCGATAACTCGTTTTTGTACAAAACTGTGCAGAACTGTGTTTTGTAACCAACTTAAAATTAAATATTAGTATTAAATTAATAATACTATTAATAGATACTAGTATCGCCGGTGCTCGAAATTCGACCATGCAATTTATTTTTTCAACTTTGTATTGGTACAAAAATTATTCCTCTTGGCGGAGATAAGCAAAACTTTCCAAATTCCAGTTGTACCGCAACACTGATTTGCCCTTTTCATCACGGTCCGACGCGGAATCATGGTCAAAATCAAGGCAGATCTTGGAAGGTAGGCCCGGTGGCGAGTTCAGAAATTTCCCATGTATTTTGTTATTGTAATTGGTAGAGTGTAATGTGAAAATGATATTTCGCCGTGGTTAAAATCTGAATTCGCTTGGGGCTCGTCCATTCCTATTGGCCATGAAGAGAATTCGCTTTGATTTTGACATTACACTCTACATTTGTAAATAAAAAAGAGGTTTTTCAATTCGCCGCGAGCCTACCCGTTAGATATGCCTTGGTCAAAATTAAAATTACTCAGTGTGCTCTCCTACCCTCTCTGTAATTTTTCGCTTTAACGGAAAAGCAATAGGAGATATTTGGCCGCGTTGATTTTGATCTGAGCGTAAACTGGGCCAATACATATAAAATAGAGAGAGCGCTTTGAAATTAAAGCAACTCTTAAACTGTGTTTACGATATTTGTAAACACGTTTACGATATCTATTTCTCTTAACTAAAAATTTTATTTATTAATTATAAAGAAATTAAATAATTTATAGAAAAAATTATATGCCTATGCACTGCTCCTCACTCATACGAACACATCCATATCAATTTTATGTGGATTTGAGTATGTTAAATGTGCTAAACAGCCTGGCAATTGTTTGTATGGGAAAAATGTTAGCCTATTAATATATAGATAGTGGGCACATTTGCCAACGAAGCAAAAACGAAGTAAATCAAAAATGGTACAAAACTAAACACTTTATTTATTAATTATAAAGAAATTAAATAATTTATTGAAAAAATTATATGCCTATGCACTGCTCCTCACTCATACGAACACATCCATATCAATTTTATGTGGATTTGAGTATGTTAAATGTGCTAAACAGCCTGGCAATTGTTTGTATGGGAAAAATGTTAGCCTATTAATATATAGATAGTGGGCACATTTGCCAACGAAGCAAAAACGAAGTAAATCAAAAATGGTACAAAACTAAACACTTTATTTATTAATTATAAAGAAATTAAATAATTTATAGAAAAAATTATATGCCTATGCACTGCTCCTCACTCATACGAACACATCCATATCAATTTTATGTGGATTTGAGTATGTTAAATGTGCTAAACAGCCTGGCAATTGTTTGTATGGGAAAAATGTTAGCCTATTAATATATAGATAGTGGGCACATTTGCCAACGAAGCAAAAACGAAGTAAATCAAAAATGGTACAAAACTAAACACTTTATTTATTAATTATAAAGAAATTAAATAATTTATTGAAAAAATTATATGCCTATGCACTGCTCCTCACTCATACGAACACATCCATATCAATTTTATGTAGATATGAGTATGTTAAATGTGCTAAACAGCCTGGCAATTGTTTGTATGGGAAAAATGTTAGCCTATTAATATATAGATAGTGGGCACATTTGCCAACGAAGCAAAAACGAAGTAAATCAAAAATGGTACAAAACTAAAAACTTTATTTATTAATTATAAAGAAATTAAATAATTTATAGAAAAAATTATATGCCTATGCACTGCTCCTCACTCATACGAACACATCCATATCAATTTTATGTGGATTTGAGTATGTTAAATGTGCTAAACAGCCTGGCAATTGTTTGTATGGGAAAAATGTTAGCCTATTAATATATAGATTCCATGTGATTTTGCTCTTAGCATTATTCATATAAAACTATTAAAAGGCGAATTCCCCAAAATTACCCAAATTATAGCGCTCCCCAAAAATTACCCAAATTTAAAAAAAATCCCCAAATTTGGGGAATTATCCACAAAACAGCAATGCTGCCTTTTACCAGCTTCTTTCCGCGTTTATCAGTGATGATCATGGATTAAAATATCGAATATCGGAAAAAAATATCGATGTATCGAAAAAGTTCAAAAACATCGATGAATCGATATTATATCGATATCGCTTCCAGCACTACCACTCACGACGTACGGCGAACATTATTTTTTACCATACGCCGTATCGTATACGGTCTAATGTACATATCTTTTTTTTTTTTTTTTTTTTTTTTTTTTTTTTTTTTAAGTAGGGGGAAGCATCAAAAGCCGACAAGTGCGAGACTTCAACCCGCTAAACCTAACCTACTACCGCCCCAGACAATACTCCCACGGAACCACCGGACAAGGTATTACTTCCTGGGAGTGGGGATTAGACGTTTAAGTCTCCATAATTTAATTGCGGACGGACCGACGCCTACGTTGATCTATTAAACGCAGTTGGTTCATAATTGAGGCTGAGGCCTCGCTAACTATATCCCATATAGCAGAGGACTGGCACATCAGTGCAGTCAAATTTTCCACCGTGACAGCTGTTCCTGATATACCCTGTATTCGCCTACGTTCTGCTAAGAATCGAGGACATTCAAAAAACACATGTTCTGCACTTTCTACCTTCCCGGGACATTCAGGACAAAAGGGACTCTCATCTAACTTGAACCTATAAAGGTAAGCCCTAAAGCACCCATGTCCACTAAGAACCTGGGTGAGGTGGAAATTGGGTTCGCCGTGCATTCTATCTACCCCACTGCTAATGTTCGGTATAAGCCTGTACGTCCATCGACCTTTCGATGAGGCTTCCGAGCGCTGCTGCCACATTAGGCGGCACCTTCTTCTTATATCTGCTTTTTCGATGCATGTGATTGGCTTTGTTGCGTTATATAACTCGCACACTTCTCGTACTTGGATATCGATTGGAGACATGTTTGCAAGGACTTCAGCTGCATCGCCAGAGATAGTTCGGAATGCACTTATAACTCGAAGAGCGGCGGGTCGATACACCGACTGTATTCCTTTCACGTAGGACTTACGCTCGAGGGCGTCGATCCACACCGGGGCCGCATAAAGTAACACTGAACTAATTGCTCTTGAAATAAGATGCCGACGGCTTGAGCGCACGCATCCTTTGTTCGCCATCATTCTTGAGAGTCCACCATACATTTTCATTGCGGTTTCTGACGCGTTATTGAGATGGTCTTTAAATGTTAGCTTGCCATCTAGGATTACTCCCAAGTATTTCAGAGTTGGCTGGGAGATTATCTCGCAGTCTCCAACAGATACACAAATTTCCTCTTGCACTTTCCTTGTACTTACGAGAAGTACCTCAGTCTTATTTTCTGCCAGGCTAAGGTTTAATAGCGTAAACCAGTGACGAATTCGACAAATTGTATCGTTGCAAACGCGTCGGAGGTCTTCAAGATGTTTGGCGACTCCTACGACTATTAAATCGTCTGCGTAAGCGATCAATTTCACGTTTGATGGCTGAGGGAGCTTTAGGACATCATCATACATTACGTTCCATAGCAACGGGCCAAGGACCGAGCCTTGCGGAACTCCACTATCTATGTACATACATATGTAGATATGGACGTTCCATTTGTAAGTGGATATAATATAAGTTCGGCTCAGTCATTCACAGAGCTAAGACAGGTGGAAATATGTACATACATTTGTATGATGTGTACAGCAGCTTTTTTTCTCCTGCGCCAAACACCGGTTGGTTGCGCCATGCCGATAACACCAGACCGTCAATGATCTTGTATATGCAACTATTTGACCCGAAATTATTTGTTGGTGTAATGGGCTGTATAGGCCCGACAACCAGAATGCGCCAATCCGTCTACGGCAACGTATGTACATATCGACGCTTCCAAACAATACTGTACTAAGTCTGAAACTGTGTTTTGTAGAAGAAGCTCTCAAAGTTTAAACTCGATATGAAACTTCAGTTGTATGCTAAGTATATTTTCACTTAGATATAACTTCTGTTTGGATTGAACGATCTCCATACATCTGTATGTATGTACTATTTTACTTTTATGTCAATTCTGATAATTTTTTTTTATTTAGTGGAAAAAAATATTTATGTAATAAATTTTCACTACCAGTATTTTGATTTAGAGGAAAAAAATTTCGACTACCACTATGTGAATTAATGGTAGTGGAATTTTTATAAGATCCACTCATCCAAAATTTATTGGAGCTAGAAAACTAGAATCGTTTTAAGTATGTCAATAATTATTTAGCTATTTTTGAAGAAACATATTTTTGGCTATTAATTTTAGCTTTGAAAAAAATTGTTTAGCTATTTTTAGCTATTTTTTTTTCTTTTAATCTAGCTATAAGCTCCAAAATATTCTGGCAACACTGATTGGTATGTACATTTGCACATGATACAAACAAACAAGGTAGTTTCATTTCACTTTGACATTGTCATTTTTGATTATAATATGGATTATTGACGTATAAATTTAAGTCAAAAATTTAGGATAGCGTTGCCCAATCAAAATTTTTTGGTTGAGGGTATATTTGAACAAAATATTGGGTATTTTAAATGAATTGGTGTTTTTCACATATGCTCATCAACAAAACAAATAAAAGAACAATCAGCCGATGTAATGAGTATATTTTAACATTTTAAATAATTTAAAAAAAAGCTTTCCAAAGAAAATAAAAAATAAGTTATTCATAAAAAATAAAATAGATTTATGCAGTTATTAAAGTCGAAAAATATTATCGAAACGTCCATTATACAATATTTGAAAACTGTTCGATTTTTTGTGAATAAGGTAAGAGTTCTTGATTTTCTTTATATCGTCGCTATAGAAGAAAAAAGACACAAAGTGTTTTATTGAGGAAGAAAGACGCAAACTTTTTTTTTTTCAAAGAAAGGCGCATTAAAAATATTTTTCGAAAGAAAGACTTTATTTTTTTTGATAACGAAGGAAGACGCTTTATTTTTTTTACTATAAAGAAAGACGCATTTAAATATTTTTTAGGAAAGAAAGACGTATTCGATTTTTTATTTTTCTTCGTCAATATTAATGCTAATGCGTCTTTCTTCGCAGTTAATAATGCTAATGCGTCTTTCTTCGTCGAAATATTTTTAATGCGTCTATCTTCGTCGACATGTTTTGTAAAGCGTCTATCTTCCCCGACATATTTTTAATGCGCCTTTTTTCGTCGACAAATTACAGGCATACGTCTTTCCTCTTCCGGATCGACGATATATATATACATATTTGGTTTCAATGTTTTATGCAGGAATTTTAACACATTTAAAAAATATATTTATTAAGAAAATTGTTTAGTAGTTATATAAGAATGTAAATTTAATTTAAATTTTCATGTTGCAGTTTTCTTTACTAATTTTATTTTTCTTTTTTTTTTTATTATTTACCTAATTCTGAAATAGTTTCTTCGCAAAAAAAATCTTTTTACTATCTTTTCATCTAAATTAAATATTTTATTTACTAATAAATTTTGCATATAACTAGCGCCCTAAATACCCGGGTATCGAGCAATTCGATCTGATCGTTTTTGTTTGAAGCCCGTTTGTTATTCAAATGCCCGTACAAACATACGGGTAATAAACAAACAAACAACTGTTCGAGCATTTGAACAACAATTGTTCGGGCTACTCGAAAATGTTAAAAAAAATCGAGAGCTCTACATATAATTGTTTTTTCGGCTACAAGTACATAAGTCGTGCCAATATTCATAATTTCTAAACCACTGAAATTTTTCAATGAAATTCACAGGAGGTGTAGTGGTATTGTAGTATGTACTATATTCCACAAACTTGCCGCAACTTATTTTAAGAATAAATCTTATTTTTTATATAATTATTTGTGATATTATTTTTTATATAATTATTATCTGATATTATGAAGAATTTAATACGTAAATGTACGTAAATCTATATATATAAAAATGATTTGGTATTTAATTGTAACGCTAAAACTTGAAAACGGCTGAACCAAATCAAATACTTCCTTAGGGGGGTTTGTTTGTTGTCATCCCGCGAAGGTTTAGTCGAAGAAAAAATTAAAAAATGTTAGGGGGGCGTGGCACCTCCCATACAACCTTAATTTTTAAAGCTGATTATCTCTAAAACAGTTCAAGGTAGGGAGCTGAAAATTGGTATAGTGGTAGGTGATATCAAACCCCTTCTAACTCAGAAAAGTGGGGGTTATCAGAAGAGGGGGCGTGGCACCTCCCATAAAACCTTAATTTTTAAAGCTGATTATCTCTAAAACAGTTCAAGGTAGGGAGCTGAAAATTGGTATAGTGGTAGGTGATATCAAACCCCTTCTCACCCAGAAAAGTGGGGGTTATCAGAAAAGGGGGCGTGGCACCTCCCATACAACCTTAATTTTTAAAGCTGATTATCTCTAAAACAGTTTAAGGTAGGGAACTGAAAATTGGTATAGAGGTAGGTGATATCAAAACCCTTCTCACTCAGAAAAGTGGGGGTTATCAGAAAAGGGGGCGTGGCACCTCCCATAAAACCGTAATTTTTAAATCTGATTATCTCTAAAACAGTTCAAGGTAGGGAGCTGAAAATTGGTATAGAGGTAGGTGATATCAAACCCCTTCTAACTCAGAAAAGTGGGGGTTATCAGAAAAGGGGGCGTGGCACCTCCCATACAACCTTAATTTTTAAAGCTGATTATCTCTATTTTGTTTACGCTATGGGCTTGGAAATTGGTGTGGAGATAAACGATAACAATTCCATATTAACGCCAAATAATAGGAGTTATACGAAAAGGGGGCGTGGCACTTCCCAACAACACTTAATTTTTTAAGCTGAATATCTTTAAAAGGATTTAAGTCAGGGACCTGGAAATTGGTACAGAGATATATGATATCAAAACAATTTTTGCGCATAAAAGTGTAGGTTATCGGAAAAGGGGGCGTGGCACCTCCCACGCGTTCTTAATTTTTAAGGCTAAATATCCTTAAAAGCATTCATGGCATGTAGTACATAGAAATCACTATGCAGATATATGATATCAATGCCATGTTCACCAAAAAAAAAAAAAGATTTATCGAAAAATGGGGAATTGCACCTCCCATACGTACTAAACTTTTGAGGCTGAATATATCTAAAAGGGTTGGAGGAGGGGCCTGAAAACCATTATGGAGGTATACTATATCAATCCTCTTACTTACTTGTGAAAATAGCCAATACTCAGTGAAAATAAATATCCGGAACAGAAAACTAAAAATGTTGTGTATCGTGCAGCCTTAAACTGAATACTAAATTATATATTTTTGAAGTTGTATACACAATGAATTAGTGAAAAATTGTTAATTTTCTATTAAAAATAATACCGGTGTAATAACAATTTTTGAAATGAAATTAATAAAAAAAATCTATTTTGGGCAGAACGAAGTTTGCCGGGTCAGCTAGTATTTATATATATGTATGTATCAATATTCAAATTAAAAAAAATTCGTTTTGTTGCAATCGATACCATGGTTATGGGAAATAAAAAATAACATAAATGGAGGATTTTTAGCATTGAGTATGGTAGCACGAAATGTCATAATCCATATAATTGTCAGGTGGCAAATATGGCGACAAAAATTTGACGTTTACACTACCTTCTTTCTTGTATCATGCATTTGCATATGTATATTATAAACCCAGTAAACAGACTCATAAGCTTAAGCTAATGCTAAATTGTTAAACTGCTGCTTTCTGCACTCATTCTCTCCGCTCCGCTCAAAGGTAATTAAGTTTTTATGGGCAAAGAGATTACAATGTTTGTAGATTTTTGTTTCAGAATTACAACTTTACTGACCTTATAATTTTCAGGCCTTATTTCGTATCGTAAATCTACTTTAATAATTCTTAACTAAGTTGTAGATTTTTTGCTGGGAACGTAAGAAAATACATTCAACAAGTAAGGAAGCCTAAGTTCGAGTGGAATCGAACATTAGATACTCAGCTGTATGCTTTCATTGTTTGTTTGCGTTTGTTCGATATAGGGTGTATTTTATATGAAACGAGTGCTGCATAAACAGGGCGCAGCCACGCCCATTTTCAAACTTTGTATCAATCATCCAAATAAGCATATAAATATTATTGTTAGTGCAAAATTGCATCCCTCTATGACTTTTAGTTACAAAGGCTTCACGTTACAAATTCCAAAAGGGTGTTCCAGAAATATCTTTGTTAAAAAGTAGGCGTGGTCATAAACCGATTTCAATACATTTTTGCGTGTCTATTAACACAAGTTATAAAAGTGTATAAACCAAGTTTCGTCATAATATCTCAGTTATTTGTCGAGTAATAGGCTCGTAGATTTCTTTGTATAAAAAGAGGCGGTGCCACGCCCATTTTATAAACTTTTTTTATTTTTTGTTTCCGGTCTATTGTAGAACTCATGTCACAAAATTTCAGTGATAGATCTTTATATTTGACAGAGATATCGCTTAAAATGTTTTTATAAGGTCACTTTATAATACCCATATATAAAAGTGGGCGTGGTCGTCAACCGATTTTGGTAATCTTTCGTCCACACATTTGGGTAAGCAAATATATCACGCGTACCAAATTTCATCGATATATCTTTAACGGTTCTGAGTTATGGCTTATAAAACTTTCAATATTTGCCCCTTAATAAGTGGGCGTGGCACCGCCCATTTTCCAAAATTTTTATATTTTTTGTTTTATGTCCCTAGTTGGACTCCTGCCACAAAATTTCAGTGATAGATCTTTATATTTGACAGAGATATCGCTTAAAATGTTTTTATTAGGCCCCTTTATAGTTCCCATATATAAAAGTGGGCGTGGCCGTCAACCGATTTTGATAATTTTTCGCAAAAACATTTGCCTAAGTAAGAAAATTACGCATATCAAATTTCATCGATATATCTTCAACGGTTTCTGAGTTATGACATATAAAACTTTCAATGTTTGACCCTTAATAAGTGGGCGTGGCACCGCCCATTTTCCAAAATTTTTGTACTTTTTGTTTTATGTCCGTCTTTGGACTCCTGCCACAAAATTTTAGTGATAGATCTTTATATTTGACAGAGATATCGCTTAAAATGTTTTTATTAGGCCCCTTTATAGTTCCCATATATAAAAGTGGGCGTGGCCGTCCACCGATTTTGATAATTTTTCGTCCACACATTTGGCTAAGTAAATATATTACGCGTACCAAATTTCATCGATATATCTTTAACGGTTTCTGAGTTATGACATATAAAACTTTCAATGTTTGACCCTTAATAAGTGGGCGTGGCACCGCCCATTTTCAAAAATTTTTGTATTTTTTGTTTTATGTCCGTAGTTGGACTCCTACCACAAAATTTCAGTGATAGATCTTTATATTTGACAGAGATATCGCTTAAAATGTTTTTATTAGGCCCCTTTATAGTTCCCATATATAAAAGTGGGCGTGGCCGTCCACCGATTTTGATAATTTTTCGTCAAAACATTTGTCTAAGTAAGCAAATTACGGATACCAAATTTCATCGATATATCTTCAACGGTTGCTGAGTAATGACATATAAAACTTTCAATGTTTGCCCCTTAATAAGTGGGCGTGGCACCGCCCATTTTCCAAAACTTCATCAAATTTCTTCATAAGGCCCTGAGCTCAATACGTGGGTAAAATTTTATCACTCTAGCTATAGTAGTGGCTGAGATACCAAATATCCGATTTTTTCTATATAGGAAAAGTGGGCGTGGTCATGGTCCGATTTCGCCCATTTTCAATACCAACCGTCCCAGTCTCGATACCAACTTGCATTTCAAATTTCATCAAAATATCTCAATTTTTACGCGAGTTATCGTGCGTACGGACGGACGGACGGACGGACGGACGGACGGACGGACGGACGGACGGACGGACGGACGGACGGACGGACATGGCTCAATCGATTTCTCTTTTCACCCTGATCATTTTGATATATATAAGTCCATATCTATCTCGATTATTTCATTATGTTACAATCCACCGTTATGAAATCAAAATTATAATACTCTGTGTACTAGTACAGCTGAGTATAAAAATAGGCTTGCTACATGAGTGTGCAACTGGAAGACTGGCTACTTCAACCGACAATTTTGGTCAATCAGTGCGGTGAACTAAATTTGACCGCATTTTCCCGTTTAAGAACGGTATGCGTGCAATGACGGAATAGCGGTGCATGTGCACATACTAGATAAAAACAAAAATACTTACATATGTATGTAGCTACCTGCAAAGAATAAATGAAAGGAAAAAAACTTGAGGAGCAAATGGATAGACATTAGGGTTATGATTTTTTTATACTCAGCTGTACTAGTACACAGAGTATTATAGTTTTGATTTCCTAACGGTGGATTGTAACAGAATGAAATAATCGAGATAGATATAGACTTATATATATCAAAATGATCAGGGTGAAAAGAGAAATCGATTGAGCCATGTCCGTCCGTTCGTCCGTCCGTCCGTCTGTCCGTCTGTCCGTCTGTACGCACGATAACTCGCGCAAAAATTGAGATATTTTGATGAAATTTGGAATGCAAGTTGGTATCAAGACAGGAACGGACGGTATTGAAAATGGGCGAAATCGGACCATGACCACGCCCACCTCCCCTATATAGTAAAAATCGGAAATTTTGTATCTCAGTAACTAATAGAGCTGGAGTGATAAAATTTCACCCACGTATTGACCTCAGGCCCTTATGAAGAAATGTGGTGAAATTTTGGAAAATGGGCGGTGCCACGCCCACTTATTAAGGGGCAAACATTGAAAGTTTTATGAGTCATAACTCAGAAACTATTGAAGATATATAGATGAAATTTGGTACGCGTGATATATTTGCTTACGCAAATGTTTTGACGAAAAATTGCCAAAATCGGTTAACGACCACGCCCACTTTTATATATGGGTATTATAAAGTGACCTAATAAAAACATTTGAAGCGATATCTCTGTCAAATATAAAGATATATCAATGAAATTTTATGGCAAGATTCCAACTAAGGACATAAAACAAAAAACACAAAAATTTTGGAAAATGGGCGTGGCACCGCCTCCTTTTAGGAGCAGGAATATACGAGATTTTGGAGCCCATATCTCGACAAAAAATTGATATATTATGGCGAAACTTGGTGTATACACTTTTATTACTTGTAGCAATACATGTTGAAAATTTTAGCGAAATCGGTTGACGACCACGCCCACTTTTATATATGGGTATTATAAAGTGGCCTAATAAAAACATTTTAAGCGATATCTTTGTCAAATATAAAGATAATTCATTGAAATTTTGTGGCATGAGTTCTACAATAGACTGGAAACAAAAAATAGAAAAATTTTGGAAAATGGGCGTGGATACGCCCACTTCATGCAGCACTCGCTTTATATAAAGTACACCGTGTTTCCATCAAAGGCGAACAAACAATAAGCATACAGCTGAGTATCTAATGTTCGATTCCACTCGAACTTAGGCTTCCTTACTTGTTTAGATTTAAAATCCTATGGTGGCAAACGATGTGCTTTTGTATGGAAACTAGAAAAAATGACTACAATTTTGATAAGGAATTAAAAAACCTTCTCGCAAAGCAGTTTTTAGTTAGAGCGAATTTGCATTTTTTATATTTTAATGAATAAGGAATACAAAGTATTTATATATGTATATACATATATATTATAGATTTCTAAATTACTATCTTAGAAATTGTGGTTGAGATACTTGTCAAGTACTGTGGAGGTCTTCCATTAATTTCACAGCTCTCTCAGCCACAACATTTGTACGAGGCATATCAAGCACAGATCGTTTCTCTGCCCAGTGAGTGGTGAAAGATTTTAGTGCATTAGCGCAATATAGATAGTTCGGCGATAGTGGCATGAAAATCATCTCACATAACCTCTGAATAATGCTGATTTGAAAACCTTACCTTTGCCCATTCAGTTGCAATAAAATCGCAAGTGAATTTGAGCTGAATTCTCCAATTCGGTAAGAGAAAAAGTGAAGCAAAGTGAAATAGTTCAAAGTAGTTTTTTTAATTAAATTATTAAATTATTCAATTTAAAGAGTTATATTTACTAATAGAACTCCCGTGTCTCTTCTATATCCATTTTGATTCCCATATGAATTTGACAAATTTTGTGCCAAATGTAGGTACATGTAAATTAAGTTAAGTAAAGTTAAGTTATTCCGGGGTTATCTGGGTCCACGTGATGACCCGGTCTAGACATCACTATGAAAATAGCTATATCTTGAAGCCGTTCCCAACATCTTTCATTTGATACCAATATCGCTCAAAAACATCCGGGTCCGTATTTTGACCCATATCTGGGGACCCGGCCTAGGAATCACATTTAAAGAGTTTTGTGTTGAAGTCCTGAGCAAGGCCTTTCATTCGATACCAATATCGTTCAGAAACATTCCGGGGTGCAGTGAAATAACGCCCATGAAAATAACGCCCGCGGCCGTTTTATGTATGGGCTTCATTTCTCTTTCGGAAGGGCAATTAAGCCCGCAGACGGGTCTTTTTTTTTTAAATATGGTGTATTAGGGAAAAACGTCGCAGGCGAAAATCGCGCGAGAGGCTGGGAAACTAAAATGGTAAAAAGCTGGTCGGCTACAAATACGAATCATGTGTGCGCTGCTAGCAAGCAATGAATGCGATGCCAGTGCACGCACAATAAACCAAATTTGTTGCGTGTGTATAGGTTGGGCAGTCGACGCTGCGCATCACTGATCTACAAACCCACCAAAAAAACTTAGCCTTATTTAAGAATTAAACAGCAGATTTAAAGGAATACGAAAAAAGGCCTGCAAATTATAAATGTAGCAAATTTGCATGGCGTAAGGCTTATAAGAAGGCTGATTTTCCTATGTTGATGTCATCATGCCAAAAGGAGCACTCTTTCTGAGAGCACACCTTATTCCAAATGCTTATCCGCCATGCGAAATAAGGCCTAAATAAGTATTAGAAAGTTAGGAGCAGAGAGTGAGTGCATAACAGAAGCAGCGCTGCCAGAGTACCTACTCCTTTTAGACCTGATTTGTCAACAATAAGCAGCACTTTTTTGGAGGGTACATGTTGCATACACAAAAGCTTAATTCTACTAACAGCGTCCAACAATACGGTTTTCGCAATATTGTGCAACAAAACTACATACATACATACATACATATGTAACTGAAATACTTGGAATATGTATGTCGCCTTGGCTGCCGGTTTTCTTTGCAAAGCCAATTTGCTGCTCTCAAGGTAGGCGACAAACCCACATGTGCACATCTGTGGACATTTGGAAAATCAACCTAAGTCTAAATCCGCAATTTTACAGGAGAGCAAAAAACATATTTGCAAGTGCGCAGTGTCTTTCCATCATATATTTTCATAGAAGTAAGAACGTGGCATGATAAAACAATCTTCTGTTGTTCATTTTAAATTGAACTTTTATTTCTTGGGGTAACGACTTTTATTTAAATGGATTTCAAATAAAATAAGTGCTTTTTCCAAATTGTTTTTTGAAGAAAACACCAATTTATTCCAATTTAGGTTCTTTTTTCAAATTGATTTTCATAAAAATTATATCGCTAGCTTAGAGTGCAATCTGTGTAAGTCCATTTTTATGAAAAATTGTTTTTAAGTGTAGAAAGCTAGAAAAATCAGTGATACGCAAATTGTGTAATTCCAAAAAGCGAAGAAAATTGTGTAAGTCCAAAATTTTTATATGAACAGAAATTTTTTTTTGCAATTTGCACTCTAAGCTAGCGATATAGAATTTTAGCTTCCTAATTGGAATTAAGCTCATTTGGCAAACTGAAATATGATAGAAAATCGACTTAAGTTGGTAATTAGGCTGGTTTTTCAAAAGCATATTGAAAAAGAATATGCCACCTAAATTAAATTTGGTTCTTTTTCAAGACTAATTCTTGCAATTTTTCTTATTACTTCTATCTTAAGTTAAGTGGCTTAGGCAAATGCATATGTGAAAAGATGATTTTCGATTCATCGTATCTCCTGCACCCCAAGTGATATCATAACAACGATTAGACAGAAAGAAGCGTATTTTAAAATATATCTTTATGATAAAAAAAAGCTGAAAATGCACTTAGTTCGACTTAGGTTTTTATTTCAAATGTCCACAGAAATATTGACAAAACAAGTGAAGAAGCCTACGTTGGAGTGGAATCGAACATTAGATACTCAACTCTATGCTTTCATTAATGTTGTTCTCTCAGTATGGAAAATTTGCCAAGATGACGTTAGTGTGATAAACTTGCCGAGCACAACAACAAAATACACGTCTTGTCAAATTTGAAGCTTCGGCTAATTTCTCACACCTGAACCCGTGGTACATATTTGATATCATGAGAAAAATATCACGGGAAATTGCAACCGTGTTATTACAGTCATAATAGTCTTCTGTGAGAAGAGAGTTTGAATATATGTTTCTAGTTCTAGAATACACCTACATACTCTAAATTTGCCTAGATCACCTGGAAAAATGAAAAAATACATAAATAGGTGACCTAAATACCAAAAACCACCAAAATACACCAAGTGCCATATAAAGAGAGCATGCACAAAATTACACTTAAATAAGAGACGAAATCGAACGTGTCAGCAGAGTCGAGTGTGCTACTGAGCTATCATTTTA
Source organism: Urophora cardui (assembly GCA_960531455.1). NCBI lineage: Eukaryota > Metazoa > Arthropoda > Insecta > Diptera > Tephritidae > Urophora > Urophora cardui. Next base: position 82,847,437 of record OY482671.1, on the reverse strand, counting down.
TCGTGAGGGGAGCTTGAGCGCGCAGCTCACTGATGGGAGTTGAAACAGAGTCATAACTCAGTGCTAAGTTACCCAAGCCTATTGTTTACGTTTGATGGAAACACGGTGTATTTCTACGGTGACCATCCGTATGAGCGGGCAAAAATCAAACAAAATTTTGTCACGTATGTCAACGTGTTTGGTATCGTTGGAAAGGTAATTTATCCTAGATTAAGGATCTGGACTTAGTTTTTGTTTCTAACCCATAAGGTTCTCACAAAAATCTCTTAAAGTTGTGTGTTTTATATACACTCAGAGAAAAAGCAAGCTAAATTTCAGTATAGCGGGCTTGAATCAAGCCGAAAACGTTACGAAAGTCTGTTAAGCTCGAAAATGCTAAAATCAAGAATATATTCTTATTCTTAGGACGATATTTTTGAGAATAAAGTACTTATATTAAGAATTTTCCCATTTTGAAATAAGCTTATATAAACTTATTTTCAGCATTGCCCATGATTGATTTGAGAATGTAAAATCTTATTTGAAGAATGTCCAACTTTGTTTTGAGAATATTTATTCTTGGTTTTCCACTTTTTCGAAATTCAAAATTCGAAATCATTTAACCCACCTAACAAAATAAAAAAATTAAAGTTGTTATTTCAATACATTGGGCCGTATTAATAAAAACCAAGCAAATGCTTTTACTCAAGATTTTAAAAATTTGACAATAATTGGTATGAACCAAATTTCAAAATTTGAGTAAAAGGTCTGAAATCTTAAGCAAAAGCAAATGCTTGGCTTTTATTAATATGGCCCATTGTGTTTTATTTTGTCTTATACATATTTTGTCTTGTACATACATATGTATGTATTTACATATATGTATATATAGTAATATATATAATATAGTAATATATATGTATAATATCCAATTAAATTTTTACATACATATACATATGTATATGTATTCCGTAACACATCATATCAGGCGCGGATCCTGGATTTCGGCAAGGGGTGGGTTTTGAAAATTTCCTTTTTTTGGAATATGTTTTTTAAGGGAAGACGCTGCACATAGGTAGATTTTACGAATTTATGCGGCCAAAATTGAAAATTTTAAAATTGGTGCAAATACAAAATCGCTCTACGTTTATAAGAGACCGGGCGATAATAAACCGGTCTTCTCGGCTTTTATAGACAACGGGGGTGTCCCTGCCGCTAGTCGAAACTTATTATTCTCTCACTTTTTCGATTTTTTTTTTACGTATTTTAAGTAACCCATTTTTAAACGTCAATATTTTCAGTTTTAAGACAGTTATCAAAGTAAACATCATGGATTCGGGTGCTTCAGGTAAATATCATTATATATTGAAGAAATCGTCAACCTAGCATAATAAAAGACCCACCATTTTGAAGCTTTTAAGCATATCGGCCTTTCTTGAAAAAATATTGTTAATTTTTTAATTCAAAAGCAATTTAGTTATATTATCGCCTCCGATCGATTACCCGTCAATTTCTCTACGGAAAAATGCAAAGCCAGAAATTATCAACAATGGATTAAAAATTGGCCTATTTCGAAAATTACCTGCTTTCGTATTTTTAGTGTTTCCAATTTTTCAAAGTCAAGAAAATACTTATCATAAAAAGGGGCTAAGAATCCTAAAGCTACATTTTTTAGAAGAGTTTTGAGTATGCAATTTTGCAGCTCATTCAATTTTAATATAACAATATGCAACATTCAACTTTTTGAAAATTTTCATTGGCTTTTCGGAAATTTTAATTGGAACGGTCTCACCCTACACCCTACAGAAAAAACTTCTAAAATTGACGGAATTTTTCACAGCATTGAGAATTTCACTTTATACACTAAAATGGGTTGGTTACATAACAGTACTCTTAGAAATCTCCTCAAAATCTTCTATAAATTATGGCCTTGCTTTGAAATTTTTAATCCACTTTCAGAAATTTCTACGATTTTTCAGATTTTTTCTATAAGCTCAGAAATCCTGCTTAAAACGATTTTTATTGAAAAATTTTCTATATTTTTAAACTAAAATAAGAAAGTAAAATTTTCGACAGAACTCTTTGAAATAAATTTAAAAACTTTGGCGTATGATTTTTTTTTTGAGTCACTGTATATATTTTTCAATAAAATCGACTTTTAACTCAAATTATTAAAATTTTGCATTAAACAAGCAATTTGGAATAGATGTAGACAATAAAATATTTTTGGCCGCATAAAACTTGAAAATCTACCTATGTGCGCTGGTGAAAATATGGACTAATACCACCTACTATTATTATTCTATATACTAGTTGCGCCATTTCCCGCACCTTAAACACAACAAAATCAAAACCCTCCAAATTAACAATATGTATGTCATCACATAAAGTGCAGGAGATTTCAATTGAAGTTCTAAATAACATGTATAAAGTATGTATGTATATTTTTGCATTGGTACGTGCGAATGAGTATCGTATGGTATTGGTGGCAAATTGATCATCAATTTCACTTACCCTTGCATTTAAAGGAAATAAATAAGAATATATGTATGTAGTACTTTTTGGTTATATTTATATTTTTAATAGAATTTTTCTTGTTCTTGTTTTTATATACTCAAATTTTTATACTCAGCTGTACTAGTACACAGAGTATTATAATTTTGATTTCCTAACGGTGGATTGTAACAGAACGAAATAATCGAGATAGATATAGACTTATATATATCAAAATGATCAGCGTGAAAAGAGAAATCGATTGAGCCATGTCCGTCCGTCTGTCCGTCTGTCCGTCTGTACGCACGATAACTCACGCAAAAATCGAAATATTTTGATGAAATTTGGAATACAAGTTGGTATCAAGACGAGAACGGATGGTATTGAAAATGGGCGAAATCGGACCATGACCACGCCCACCTCCCCTATATAGTAAAAATCGGAAATTTGGTATCTCAGTCACTAATATAGCTGGAGCGATGAAATTTTACCCACGTGTTGAGCTCAGGCCCCTATGAAGAAATTTGACGAAATTTTGGAAAATGGGCGGTGCCACGCCCACTTATTAAGGGGCAAACATTGAAAGTTTTATGAGTCATAACTCAGAAACTATTGAAGATATATAGATGAAATTTGGTACGCGTGATATATTTGCTTACGCAAATGTTTTGACGAAAAATTGCCAAAATCGGTTAACGACCACGCCCACTTTTATATATGGGTATTATAAAGTGACCTAATAAAAACATTTGAAGCGATATCTCTGTCAAATATAAAGATATATCAATGAAATTTTATGGCAAGATTCCAACTAAGGACATAAAACAAAAAACACAAAAATTTTGGAAAATGGGCGTGGCACCGCCTCCTTTTAGGAGCAGGAATATACGAGATTTTGGAGCCCATATCTCGACAAATAATTGATATATTATGGCGAAACTTGGTGTATACACTTTTATTACTTGTAGCAATACATGTTGAAAATTTTAGCGAAATCGGTTGACGACCACGCCCACTTTTATATATGGGTATTATAAAGTGGCCTAATAAAAACATTTTAAGCGATATCTTTGTCAAATATAAAGATAATTCATTGAAATTTTGTGGCATGAGTTCTACAATAGACTGGAAACAAAAAATAGAAAAATTTTGGAAAATGGGCGTGGATACGCCCACTTCATGCAGCACTCGCTTTATATAAAGTACACCGTGTTTCCATCAAAGGCAAACAAACAATAAGCATACAGCTGAGTATCTAATGTTCGATTCCACTCGAACTTAGGCTTCCTTACTTGTTAAGATTAATTTAAACAAGAATTGCGAAATGCCTCTGAAAAAGGCAATTTCTCCAACGATTCAGACATTTCTGACCAAATTAATTCTGTACAATCCCGATAAAAATAGGGATAAAAAAAAAAGAAAATAAATTTGCGATTTGGCAATTTGCGAATAGCATTTGACAAATTTGATTTTATGCACGTGCGTCCAAAGGTACCCACATGAACTTTTTTCGCATGTAGGTACGTATTTTGGATGTTATGTGGTCCAACCATTGCTTTTGGAATGATAGTTTTCCTTGACCATTTTGGGAAATTTGGGCGCAGAATCTATAAGGGCATTAATTTGGGATCTATGATAAACCACAAGGGGGGGGGTTTGAACCCCCAAAACCCCCCCGTGGATCCGCCACTGCATCATATATTATAAAACTATAAATATTTATTTATGTAAAACAGGTCTTAAGGTAATGTTATAACAATAACTAAAACTACTTATAACTATAGTTATTACAAATATTTAATTCTGATACCAATTTTCCATTATTTACATATATAACATACATATTTGTGTTCACATCGAACAGTAGCTTATGTGGAATGTAAATTTTCAAGATATTCGTAAGTTTGCGTAATTTTCTACCAATTCCCCGCACAAGATTATTAAGTAAAATCTTAAGACTGACTGGTTTAGAACCTGATAAAGAGTTAAACCGCAGAACGTACTCTCTGAGCATTATTCAGCTTTTTAGAAACTGGCTCATTTTTTTTTGCTTAAGTACACTTTACACGTACTTAAGCTACTGTTCCATATGAACACAGATATGTACATGTAAATATGGGCTGGTGAAGTTACAAAAATTTCTAATATGTACATTTTCTGTTTCTGCATTTACTCTAGAAACAATTGCATATGATTGAAAATGTTTGTAATTTGAACTTTGACACCCCTTAACCGTCTCCGATCGTGACAAAAAGTTATATGTGGTATCTTCGACTAGATTAGCATCGACCTAGGGGATGAGTTTGAAGAAATATGATATAAAAATTTTCCCATACATTTGGGGACAACCCTAATGTACATATTTATGTGTACATATAGCGAACGGATAACTCACGTTTTAAATATGGGAAAACGGCTTCCAAATTAAAATCCAGCAGAAGTTTCCTCAGGCTTTCGTCATCTTCTTCTTTTTAAATTCTCATCCGAACCCGCAGGCGCAGCGTTTGCACATACAATTTCTTCGATGAGCTCCATCCAACCTGACTCGTCTATAGACGTACATGTATGCCTGGGACTCGTCCAATGGAAGGATGCTCCATACTTTAATTTCTTCCATCTTGCTTTTACGATTAATGTACATATGTACATAAAAAAAATTTTTATTTTTTTATTTTGTTAAAAAAATGTTTCGCTTGAACCCAAAAAGCAACGTCTATTGATAACACTGCTCTACAGCCAAAAAATACTCTGAACGCAACCGTCCTTTCTATATGTAAAATCGGTCGGTGATTCCGAAAATCGGGTTCATTTTTAATTCTATGGGAAGGTTTTTGAGATATCGGCAATTTACCGTTATTTGGCCAATGTGTCCACTTAATCCTGTATATCTCTTTAACACAGTGAGTTATATTCCTTAGGGTGACACCAAACGAAAGAAAATTAAATTTCCTTTTCACGGCTCCTATAACATTTTTCTCTAACTCTTACAGTTTCTGAAATATTGACGATTAAATTTTAATTTTTTCGATTTTTTACGATTTTTTGAAGAAAAAATTGACTTTGTCAGGCAATATCTTTAAAACCAATATTTTTACCTTCGGTTTTACTCCTTTTCATGAAGCTCCATTCTATTACCAAAAAAATAAGCTATCAACGATGAAAATCCATTGTAAAATGGAAAAGTTATAGGCGATCAAGTAAATACAGCCAGGTCGCGATATGCCTCTGCACGCGTACATTCTATGCATATTGTACCAATACCTACACATCTGCAGTAGCAGCACATTGGCAGCGCAGTAGATACAAGCCCATTTACGGGTATAACATGCATAAAATATACCCGTGTAGAGGCATTGTGCGACTTGGCTGTATTTACTTGATCGCCTATAACTTTTCCATTTTACCATGGATTTTCTTCGTTGATAGCTTATTTTTTTGCTAATGGAATGGAGCTTCACGTAAAAGATTAAAACCGAAGGTGAAGACATTGGTTTTAAAGATATTGTCTGACAAAGTCAATTTTTTCTTCAAAAAATCGTAAAAAATCGAAAAAATTAAAATTTAATCGTCAATATTTCAGAAACTATAAGAGTTAGAGAAAAATGTTATAGGAGCCGTGAAAAGGAAATTTAATTTTCTTTCGTATGGTGTCACCCCAAAGAAGATAACTCACTGTGTTAAAGAGCTATACTGGATTAAGTGTACCCATTGGCCAAATAACGGTAAATTGCCGATATCTCAAAAACCTTCACATAGAATTAAAAATGAACCCGATTTTCGGAATCAGCGACCGATTTTACATATAGATAGGATAGTCACGTCCAAAGTACAGACAAAAAATTTCATTTTGTGACCCAGTGTAATTGTGTATGTATATAAGTATGTATGTATCGTTTCAAGGAACACTAGGCCTTAGTATTCTCAAATTAAGAATTTCATTCTTAAAACAAGATTTTTCACATTTTTATCTTGCTTCAAGAATGCCATTCCAGGTTCAAGATTGGAGAAACTTAAATTTTATATATTTTTCCTTAATTTCAGGAATTCTTAAATCAAGTACGACACAGCTTGATTTTAGCCCGCAATTTTTCTCTGAGTGTATACATATATTTTTTTTTTATGAAAATGCCTTTAGCTGGAGTCTTAAAAAAATTGCTAAAATTACAATTTATCATACTTTATCTTAAGATACAATTTTTCTAATTAGAAAATGTGTAAAGAAACCACTCTATAGAGCTTTTTAAGAAATATTGAGTTTCCTGGCTGGGATCGCCTATTGGCTACACCCGAAAATTTGTTGCAGAAAATTTTTAAAATTACTAAGTTTAAAAAGGGATAAAAAAAGTATGTAAAAGTATGGTTTTTTTTATTCTTTTATTTGAAAGAAGGGGCATTTTTCTTTGAACTAAAAAAAGAAAGTCTGCAGACTCATTGCGCTTTTCGAAGAAAATCGTTTTTTTTTAAGGTTATAAAATAAACTTTTTCAAAAAAACAAATTTCTCTGATTACTGTAGGAACTGTAGGAAAAAAATTTAATTGTCTTCCAGATGACACTAAGAAGTTACTTCCGGAAGTGTCGTATAAGTTTATTTGTACGTAACGTTTTCGTCTCTTCCAAACGACACTTGGAAGATACTTCCTGAATTGTCGACTGTGACTCTTTATGGACGTAACGTTGACGGGGAACACTTTTTCTCGAATGAAGATAGGAAAAAGTTGAGAAAGCGATATCTTCCGCGATTGATTTAATCGTCTCAAAGTTACTTTTTCGTCACTTCCACGATAAAAAATGTTGGCTGGGAAGATATAATTATAAGATGTGCGATAGCAATGACATTTGTTTTTGTAAAATAGAAACTATCTTTCGAATAACGCCTAGAAGTGCCTAAGACATACACTCAGAGAAAAAGCAAGCTAAATTTAAGTATAGCGGGCTTGATTCAAGCCGAAAACGTCGAACGAAACGAAATTTGTTTTAAGAATACTTATTCTTGATTTTCCACTTTTTCGAAATTCAAATTCGAAATTATTTAACCCACCTAACAAAAATAAAAAATAAAAGTGGTAATTTTTTGCATTGTTTTTATTTTCAAACATTTTTAGATATTTACATACATATATATAGTAGTATATATAATATATATGTAATTAAGTCATTACTTACATAAACATATATGTACATGTTATGTTATAAAACTAAAAATATTTTATATATTAAATAACGTTATAACTATAACTACAAATATAATTATAACTATTACCAATATTTAATTGTGATACAAGATTTTCTATCAACTATTCAGCTTCCCAGAGTTATTTCCGAAACGAGCTGGGGAGGGCAGCACTGCTTTCAATATTACGATTGATTAATAATCTTGAGCATCTAAAGATAAAAATTATAAAAATTTAAATTATCATCGATTGTCGGTTATATACTCTGTTTACAAATCTATAGCAAACATATTAACACAAGCATATGTATGTAGTTATACTAGTCCGAGATCCCACTGTAGAAACACCTACGAGTTGAGTGATTGTTCTATATTTTATATAAATATAGCATACCTAAGCGCAATTACATATATTGTTTTTAATAATAAATTTTTTTACATTTCCGTAAAAACTACATAGCCTCAGTTTACGCTAAGATCAAAATCAACGCGGTCAAATACACTTTTTCTCTCATTTTACGATTTTTACTCTCTGTGAGAGATTGGCTGCACTTTGATTCGGTGTCAGCGCCGAATCTCGGTCAAATTTGTGTGCTATCCCACTTTCTCTCTCATTCTTCGCTTTAATGGAAAAGCAATAGGATATATTTGACCACGTTAATTTTGATCTGAGCGTAAACTGGGCCATACAAAACATTCGTATGCCGAGGCGTATGAGTAACTTTTTCAGGTAAAAATACGGACAAATTTGTTGAATTTAGTTGCATAAAATAGTTTTAAGGATTGAATATACATCGAAACTGTATATAAAAGATATGATGCACAAATAAGCGAAGAAATTCCCCAAAAAATGCATTTTTCAAATTTATTAAAATTACTCGCGGGTAATTGCGTTTAGGCAACCTAGTGAATAAATAACCTAAATTTATAAAAAAATGGGTCTAACCACTCAACTCGATGGGGTATATATCTCGAACGGATAACTCACCCTTTTAATATATTTAGAAGTTTTCTCGGGCTTTCGTCATCGTTAAGTGTCTGCTCCGAATCCAAAGCCGCAGCGTTTTTACATACTACATACTTCACGAGTTCCATCCTGATTCGTTTAAAGATGCATATTCCTGGAACTCGTCCAATGGAATATTTGTACATATGTATGTATGCATTTATAATATTTTAATTTCTTCCATCTTGCTTTGTACGTACATACATATGTATATAAATTGTTTGTTTTTAATAAAAAAAATTTCCATTTTCACAAAACAAATAAAAAACAAGTAAGGAAGCCTAAGTTCGAGTGGAATCGAACATTAGATACTCAGCTGTATGCTTTCATTGTTTGTTTGCGTTTGATGGAAACACGGTGCACTTAATATAAAGCGAGTGCTGCATAAAGTGGGCGTAGTCACGCCCATTTTCTAAATTTTTATCAGTCATCCAACTAAGCATATCAATATTATACTTTGTGCAAAATTTCATTCCTTTATGACTTCTAGTTACAAAGATGTCATGTTACAAATTCCCAAAGGGTGTTCCAGAAATATCTTTCTTAAAAAGTAGGCGTGGTCATAAACCGATTTCAATAAATTTTTGCGTGTCTATTAACACAAGTTATAAAAGTGTATAAACCAAGTTTCGTCATAATATCTCAATTATTTGTCGAGTTATAGGCTAAGAAATCTCGTATATCCCTTTGTGTAAAAAGAGGCGGTGCCACGCCCATTTTCCAAAATTTTTCTATTTGTTGTTTCCGGTCTATTGTGGAAGTCATGCCACAAAATTTCAATGACAGATCTTTATATTTGACAGAGATATCGCTTAAAATGTTTTTATTAGGCCCCTTTATAGTTCTCATATATAAAAGTGGGCGTGGTCGTCAACCGATTTCGCTAAAATTTTGAGCGTGTATTACCACAAGTAATGAAAGTGTACACACCAAGTTTCGTCATTATATATAAATTATTTGTCGAGTTATGGGCTCAGAAATCTCGTATATTCCTGTTTATAAAAAGAGGCGGTGCCACGCCCATTTTCCAAAATTTTTGTGTTTTTCGTTTTATATCCGCAGTTGGACTCCTGCTATAAAATTTCAATGATATATCTTTATATTTGACAGAGATATCGCTTAAAATGCTTTTATTAGGTCACTTTATAAGACCCATATATAAAAGTGGGCGTGGCCCTAAACCGATTTCGGAAATTTTTCGTCCAAATATTTGACTAAGTAAGTATATCACGCGTACCAAATTTTATCGATATATCTTCAACGGTTTCTGATTTATGACTCATAAAACTTTCAATGTTTGCCCCTTAATAAGTGGGCGTGGCACCGCCCATTTTCCAAAATTTTTGTGTTTTTCGTTTTATGTCCGCAGTTGGACTTACGCGACAAAATTTCAATGATAGATCTTTATATTTGACAGAGATATCGCTTAAAATGTTTTTATTAGGTCACTTTGTAATATACATATATAAAAGTGGGCGTGGCCGTCAACCGATTTTAACTATTTTCCGTCCAAACGTATGCCTAAGTAAGTAAATCACGCGTACCAAATTTTGTCGATATATCTTCAATGGTTTCTGAGTTATGACATATAAAACTTTCAAGGTTTGACCCTTAATAAGTGGGCGTGGCACCGCCCATTTTCCAAAATTTCATCAAATTTCTTCCTAGGGGCCTGAGCTCAACACGTGGGTAAAATTTCATCGCTCCAGCTATATTAGTGACTGAGATACCAAATTTCCGATTATTTCTATATAGGAAAAGTGGGCGTGGTCATGGTCCGATTTCGCCCATTTTCAATACCAACCGTCCCAGTCTCGATACCAACTTGCATTTCAAATTTCATCAAAATATCTCGATTTTTGCGCGAGTTAGAGTGTTTACAGACGGACGGACAGACGGACAGACGGACGGACGGACGGACGGACAGACGGACGGACGGACGGACATGGCTAAATCGATTTCTCTTTTCACCCTGATCATTTTGATATATATAAGTCTATATCTATCTCGATTATTTCACTCTGTTACAATCCACCGTTATGTGATTAAAACTATAATACTCTGTGTACTAGTACAGCTGAGTATAATGACATTCGAAAATTACATACATACATACATGTGTATTTTTTAGAAAACATTGTGCCCTAGTATTCTTAAATTAAGAATTTTATTCTTAATCCAAGATTTTTTCAGATTTTTATTCTGTTTCAAGAATACCGTTCTTGAATCAAGATTGGGGAAACTTAAATTTGATTTATTTTCCCTTAATTTATATAATTCTTAATTCAAGTACGACACAGCTTGTTTTTAGCCCGCAACTTTTCTCTGAGTGTAACTTATTTTAGATAGACGAGAAAACGCTCTTCCAAATGCTATTTATTTCTTTCATTTTAATAAACTGCGTTCCTTAAAATTCGATTCATTAAATTTTAATAAATACGTTAGTTGGCACAAAATTAACAATTATTTTCATTAATATTAATGTCACTAAGAGAGTGCGGAAATTAAAATGGAGAAAATATTTATTCAGCATTATTTGGTGAGTGGTTCAGAGTAATTAGCGCTTGTCTTAAGCTCTGACGAAATATTACGCAGCAATGCACCGAATAAAAACACAAAAACAACATCAAACAATTAAGAACGCGGTTGTCTTCGGCCATGCCAAATACTTACTACCTTTCATGAAATGTGGAAATGAAATTTCACATGGTCAGATATTTATTATGTAATTTGTAACGGCCAAACCTGTACATTATGTGTACAAAGATTTATTTGAAACGTATACTAATCCGAACTTGACAATATTCAATTGACGGACAAACGGACATGGCTTAATCGACTCATCTCAGGATTCTGATCATATCGGTATATACTTATTTTGGCAGGTATAACATGCTTCCTTCTGGAACCATTTAACGTTCATTAAAGGTATAAAAAGAAAGTGCAACCGAAAGCGGCTGACATAAAAACCAATGAATTTGCTGCAACGTTGTGGCTTTAATTTTTTGCAGCCTATTACTTTCTAAAGCTTTACTGTATTTCTTGTTTTTACGTTATGCGTGTGACTTGGATTCGTTTGTATGTATGTTTCTTTAAATCGTTAACTGAAATTTGCCTGATATTTTATGGCCGTAAAAGAAGATAAGTTCACTGTTATTTCCATTTAGTAAAAATTTTCTAGTTAAATATGCGCCAGAGCGCCGCTGTACTCAATTTTCCGCCAACAATTCAACTGTGGTAATCAAATTTGATGTCAATTATCTTACAATTGCTTTATTATTGTTTTGACTTTATTTTTTTTTTGTTGCTTCAGTTGGTTTAATTTTAATGCAAGTAAGTCACAATGCAATTTCATTTGCAACAAAGGCCACAACATTTCCGGATGAAAGTAAAAGTAGGTAGTATGTTTAAGTCAGAAATTCTGATAATTTGTAGTTAGCCAGGCGGCAATAAGAAAACTAAGTACATTGATCGTTTTTGTTCAAATGCCCGTACAAACATTCGAGCATTCGAGCTTATACCCATACACTGAGGGAAAAAACAACGTATATTCAACAAAAACGACGTCAACTCAACAAAAAACAGTCATGATAGTCAGCCTACCTTGAAAATTGTTGCATCGACTATAATAATTGTTATTTTCCCATTTTACAAATACTACAATGAAAACAACCGCATTTATATTTAATATGACTGTGACGATTGCCAATTTAACATATCATGTAGGTGGATAATGCATCAGGACATTGACAATTTAAACACATTCCATTATGAAAGAACAACTAAGATTTTAATTCAACGTTTTATTGGTCGATACAAAGTAGGTATCGTAGTTATTTCAAAGTGAATATTATTTGAAACAACATTAAAATGTCAATTTGAAATTGTTGTGATGTTAGGTAAAAGCGCTTTTATTGTTGGGTTAACAACAATGCCGTTTGACTAGGTTAATATGAAATATAAATCTATTTTCAATTTAAAAACGCAGAGTGTTTGTTGTAGAATTCATTGCTTTTTTTATTTAGATAAACACAAATGTAATGTACATTTTTGTTATTTTAATGGATTACACGGTTAACATATTTACAAAAATTTCACTCAACACGAACAAACCGATAGTAATACATAATAGTTTGGCTCAGATTTCAATCTGCTTACCAAAAGGGTCGGCTTTACATTAAGGAACCACGGTTCGAGAAAAACAAAAGTCTTACCTGCCGGACGCTTATAGTTGAGGAGATATTCCTTGATAAAGTAATTTGTGTGTTGTAATTTTCCCGTTGGCGGCCTTTGGCTGCACTTTAATAAATAACCCTCAGCCGGTAATATCTATAGACCCATCCAACTACCAACAAATATCTCGTGAACTATAGTAAGTCTCCGGCAAATTTTGATTGGTTTTGATATCTGTAAGAGCCCCCTGAAAAAGTAATTTTTCTCGGATCGTGGTTCTTTAATGTAAAGCCGACCCTTTTGATAGCCCTTCTAGAATTCATTTAAAAAGCTCCACCAACGCATGCTCATTCACAGCAATCGCCAACACTTTAAATCCACGCAATAATATGCCACCAATCTGTATTAATATGCCTTTCAGTTTTCCCTTGGCATCTGCCGCATGATTCTCCACCTCACTCATTGCCGGAACAAGATAGAAAATCCGAGGAAACTTTGTGAAATTGCTTATATTGTTAAGTTATTTTTAACTACGAACTATTGCTAAATTGACCATTTTACTTTTAAACCAACTGAAAAATATATACTTTAAATATAAGAAAAGTGTGATTGAACAAGAAATTAGTCGACATTGAAAAATGTAACATTGTCACCGTTGGGAGTTATTTTTACAATTGCCTTTTTCCCTCAGTGTATGACACTACGTTTTTTCTGGTATTCTACCAGGTTTTTTGTGTGAAGGATATGGTCAAATACAGTTTTGCGTTGGTACAAGCGAGCAAGCTATATTGGAAAAAACCAAGCAAAATACCATCTAGGCGATTAAAAACCAACGAGCCATCTTGTATTTCGGTAGGGTTTTTGGCATTCGGTCGTTTTTTCTGACAATTGTTTGAATTTGACAACTAGAAAATAAATTATATTTAAAATAAAAATATGTATATGGAAATACAAATTTTAAATTTGCCTCTTGTAAGCTTCTGCTTTGGCCGTAAGGGCAAGGAAGAAGTCCGGAAGAAAAATCATATTGCGTACTGGCTTCCCTTTATAACATGGAATACGCAGCTATCCATCCCTTTGGGTTTCATAACTTTTTTATTCCAGTAATTTAAATCCAAATTTCCAAAAAAATTAATTTTTGAAATAAATATTATTTTCATTTAGTTTGAAGTTTAATGTCAATCAAATTGCTTTTGAGGGAGTATTTGTCTCTTTTCAACCTACAGGAGAATTGGTTTTGTATTTTGACTTTCGGTGGGTTTTCCAAACCAAAAATACCAAAGAAAAAATGTAGTGTCATATAAGCATTACAAACCAGAGATCAGCAGCGGTGCACCGCATTTTTTAAAGCACCGCAAAAATACTTATTTTTTGAGTGGCTCAAAAAATAAGTACGCAGAAAAAAAATTCATCGCCACCGCATTGATTGAAAACCTAAATGATATTGCGGTATTTACTGTTGTTTACACCGTATACCGCAAACACCGCATAATGCAAACAACCGTATACCGCAAACACCGCGTATACTATTCAGTGTTGCCGGAAATTTTTCACACACTGCAAAGGTATAGGCAATTGAAAATTCATTTGTACATAAATACATAGATATGTGTTACTGATTATAAGATATACGGCAAATTTATTCTCAAGTATTTTTTTTTTATTTTTGTGTGCTTTGTTTTTCGTGGCAGTTTTTTGAATAATAAAATAATTTTCAATAATAAAATAATCAAAAAATTTCATTTTTGAAATCCAATACGACTAATAGGGCCGTCAGACTGAATACTTTTCCGACAAACTAGCAATCCGTTTAATTGACAATATAGTTGAATTAAATCTATTTAAATGACGATCGACACATTCAGTACTTCAGCTTTGCCGTAAAAAAGACATCTAATTCAACTGTATTTCTCAGTTAAACGAATTGCTAGATTGACGGAAAAGTATTCATCCCGAGGCGCGCATAATAAAATGTATAAAAAAATAAACATGTGTATTGTTGTTGCTCCAATAAAATGACAAAAACTTCGGTTTGAATCAATGTATAATAGCCAATTTTGTCGATTGTGAAAATTGAATGAATGCCTCGTTGGAAAATAAAGAATTACATATGTCACAGACAAACAAAAATGTGTAAACAAAACTTATGTGTATTACTAAGAAGCCATAAATGTGATTCAAGGATTTTAGGAAAAAACTATTTCATGTAAATAGTACATATTTTTATCTTGAAATTCATCAGTCAAATTCTTTTGAATGTAAACAAACTCTAAATTTTAAGTGGCCATTTCAATGAAAAAATTAAAAAAAAACAATCCTGAGAGTTTTCCTGTATAGATATTCTTTGGTTAAAATCAAATTGTAATCAGTATTATTTTTCATCAGAAATCTATGACGGTAAAAATTACAAACAAAAAATCGCACTGGCAACATTGTAAATATCTCTATTTGGGAAATGCGGTGTTTGCGGTATGCGGTGTTTGTGATATACGGTGTTTGCGATATGCGGTGTTTGCGGTATACGGTGTTTACAATATGCAGTGTTTGCGGTGTTGTGATATCCATACTACTGCATACCGGAATTGATCAAAAAAATGCGGTACGGTGTTTATTATGATCGCATATTTTGCGGTTGCGGTCATACTCCCACCGCATTTTTTATGAGTATACTCTAAATCACAAAAAATGTATCGCATGCTGATCTCTGTTACAAACAAAAAAATGTGTATCGGAAAAACAAAAATAAAAAAAAAACTACACATAAAGAAGAAAAAAAATAATAAACAAATGAAAAAATCAAACTTCAAAATGCCCGAATTGTTCAAATGCCCCTACACATGGTATAAAAAATACAGGTATGTGCATTGTCATTTTGACGCTGTCTTTTTGATTAAAAAGCAGATTTTTGAAGTTTGATCTTATGTCAGTTTTGGACTATAGCGATGCCAGAATTTTATTTTTTGAATGCGTAGATTTTTGTTTGAAAGTTTGGGTATTTCAGGAATCAAAGGACAGAAAGAGAAAGCAGATTTATGGAACTTCCGGTAGCTCCTCTTCGCTCACTCTACAAATCTTCATCCACTCTCCGCGAATAAAGGGTATCGTCGGAAATTGGAAAAATTGTATATCACCGTCTTTGCAGCCATAATTGGTATTATTGCGGAAATAAGCAACTCATATTGTTAAAATCTAGGGTACATATTTTTATACTCAGCTGTACTAGTACACAGAGTATTATAATTTTGATTTCATAACGGTGGATTGTAACATAATGAAATAATCGAGATAGATATGGACTTATATATATCAAAATGATCAGGGTGAAAAGAGAAATCGATTGAGCCATGTCCGTCCGTCCGTCCGTCCGTCTGTCCGTCCGTCTGTAAACACTCTAACTCGCGCAAAAATTGAGATATTTTGATGAAATTTGAAATGAATGTTGGTATCGAGACTGGGACGGTTGGTATTGAAAATGGGCGAAATCGGACCATGACCACGCCCACTTTTCCTATATAGAAAAAATCGGAAATTTGGTATCTCAGCCACTAATATAGCTAGAGTGATAAAATTTTACCCACGTATTGAGATCAGGCCCTTATGAAGAAATTTGATGAAGTTTTGGAAAATGGGCGGTGCCACGCCCACTTATTAAGGGTCAAACATTGAAAGTTTTATATGTCATAACTCAGAAACCGTTGAAGATATATCGATGAAATTTGGTATGCGTAATTTGCTTACTTAGGCAAATGTTTTGACGAGAAATTATCAAAATCGGTTGACGGCCACGCCCACTTTTATATATGGGAACTATAAAGGGGCCTAATAAAAACATTTTAAGCGATATCTCTGTCAAATATAAAGATTTATCACTGAAATTTTGTGGCAGGAGTCCAACTACGGACGTAAAACAAAAAATACAAAAATTTTGGAAAATGGGCGGTGCCACGCCCACTTATTAAGGGGCAAATATTGAAAGTTTTATAAGCCATAACTCAGAAACCGTTAAAGATATGTCGATGAAATTTGGTACGCGTGATATATTTACTTAGCCAAATATGTGGACGAAAAATTACCAAAATCGGTTGACGACCACGCCCACTTTTATATATGGGTATATAAAGTAACCTAATAAAACCATTTTAAGCGACATCTCTGTGAAATATAAAGATAATTCATTGAAATTTTGTGGAATGAGTTCCACAATAGACCGGAAACAAAAAATAGAAAAATTTTGGGAAAATGGGCGTGGCACCGCCTCTTTTTAGACTAAGGAATATACGAGATTTCTGAGCCCATAACTCGACAAATAATTGAGATATTGTGACGAAACTTGGTTTATACACTTTTATAACTTGTGTTAATAGACACGCAAAAATTTATTGAAATCGGTTTATGACCACGCCTACTTTTTAACAAATATATTTCTGGAACACCCTTTGGGAATTTGTAACGTGACATCTTTGTAACTAAAAGTCATAGAGGGATGCAATTTTGCACTAACAATAATATTTATATGCTTATTTGGATGATTGATAAAAATTTTGAAAATGGGCGTGGCTGCGCCCTGTTTATGCAGTACTCGTTTCATATAAAATACACCCTTTATCGAACATATGCAAACAAACAATGAAAGCATACAGCTGAATATCTAATGTTCGATTCCACTCGAACTTAGGCTTCCTTACTTGTTTTGTAATTGGATTGGACATATGTACATACATATGTACATATATAGACTGAAATGCTCACTTGGTATGGTGGTGTACATACATATCGTCGTTTGAAGTGCAAAACCGCGTGACATTTTTGCCAAAAATGAGATTTCATCAAAAATACATTCCTGGCGTCCGTCCCCATCCATTTTGAGATTCACACAACGCAATTCCAAATAATGACACAGTTTCAAAACCGCTTTTTTTAAGGAAATTTTTCGAACCAATACCGCGAATAATAGGTGTTATTGCTTTATAACTGTACTGTAATGTACTAAAGTTGATTATACTTTCATAAACACGAAATGGATTATAACTTTGCTTTATTGAAGAAAAGTTTTTACGTACGCCTGCAAAGCCGCCTATACGTCACTATTGAACAAAATAAAAGACGCAAAACCGCTTATAAATACATAAGTAAGCCAATAACTGCACATTTAACTGTTTTTCGCCAAAATGATATTTGGATTAAGAACATAATCCAAAAATCTACCTTGGTTTGGATGTGGGTTTGCAAAATTC
Organism: Urophora cardui; assembly: GCA_960531455.1. Taxonomy (NCBI): domain Eukaryota; kingdom Metazoa; phylum Arthropoda; class Insecta; order Diptera; family Tephritidae; genus Urophora; species Urophora cardui. Next base: position 82,829,381 of record OY482671.1, on the reverse strand, counting down.
CGAACCGTTTTGAATTAAAACAGTTTTTACTGTCTCCTGTAAAATTTGGGTGGTAGCGGATACGCGGTATTGCACTTTATGCGACGATATGGAGTTATAATAGATCAATCTCCAAAACCTCCCCAAAATATATACCAGAGTGTTTGAACACTTCGCACCCTAAATCAAAAAGTGGCACAACTCAAAATTTTTAGAAATAGAGTTTTTTTCATAAACGGGTATACGGAACATATCTCTGGCGATTGCCAAAAAAACTTTTGAATAACTGTTTCTTTCGACTGAAAAATAACCATTATACCTGGCCCTTTGCCATACGATTCCTTGCAATGAAAAAAAGTTTTTGGCTCTCCTGAAAATTTTTGAATTTTGAGTTGTGCCACTTTATGATTTAGGGTGCGATTTGTTCGGGCCCACTTTCCCTATATAGTATATATAGAAAAACACGCAAAAAGTGATAATGGATGAAATTCCATCCATGCAATGAGCTTACGCCGTTATAAAGAAATAAATTAAAATTCTCGAAAATGGGCGGGGCCACACCCACTTATGAAAGGATAAATTCTAAAAGTTTTATAAGTGATAAATAACTCAGAAACCCTAGTAGATATATAGATGAAATGTGGAAGGCGTAATTTACTTGCTAGGGCAAAGGTTTGAACGAAAAATTGTCCAAATCGGAGACGACCACGCCCACTTTTATATATGGGAACTATAAATGGAACTAATAAAAACATTTTAAGCGACGTCTTTGTCAAATATGAAGATAATTCATTGAAAGTTTTTGGCATGAGTCCAACTATGGACAAAAACAGAAACCATAAATATTTTTGAAAATGGGCGTGGCATCATGAATCTATGACATTTCGGAGTCCATAACTCGACAAATAATTGAGATATTACGGCGGAACTTGGTGTTGGTACATATGTACTTTTATTACTTGTAGTAAAATTTTAGCAAAATCTGTTTGTAACCACACCTACTTAAAAAAGATTGTAAAAATCCCTTTGGAAACTGTGACGTGGCATATTTGTAACTAAAAGTCATAAAGGGATGAAATTTTGCACTAACAAGAATATTTTGAGCTTGGTTTGATGATAGATCATGGGTGTGGCCACGCCCACATTATGCTGTACCCTATCTATATAAAATAGGTGCACCGCGTTTCGATCGAACGCATACAATTATAATAAAAATATAAGTACCGCAAACTAGTTTGCATATCAAATTGGTGGGAAAGCTCGCCACTGCCGCAAATTATTAACGTTTACAGTCCCAAGCCATGCTTATTAAAGCAATGTAGCAGGGTTGCGTGATTTTGATTTGACTGAATCACTAATCAAAAATATTTTCTGATTCTTGATTTAAAATATTTTCAAATCAAAGATAATTTTTATTTGTGATTCGTTTCAAAAAAGAATCAGAAATACCCTTTGATTCGTGATTCAAACTATTTTCAAATCAAAGATAAATTTTATTTGTGATTCGTTTCAAAAAAGAATCAGAAATACCCTTTGATTCGTGATTCAAACTATTTTCAAATCAAACATAAAATTGATTTGTGATTCATTTCTTAAAAGAATCAAAAATCTTTTTTGATTCTTGATTCAAACTTGATTTCGAATCAAGATTCTTAATAAATTTTTGATTCGAATCAAATTTTTGATTCGAATAAAATTTTTGATTCGAATAAAATTTTTGATTCGAATCAAATTTTTGATTCGAATAAAATTTTTGATTCGAATCAAATATTTGATTCGAATAAAATTTTTGATTCGAATCAAACTTTTGATTCGAATCAAAAAATTATTTTGAATCAAAACTTTATTTCAAATAAAAAAATACTTAGTACGTGATCCCACCACCCCCGCGAGTTGAAATGCAAAAAATCTAAAATTTCAACAAACGTCTACGTTGTATGGGAGGAAATGCAAGCAGATTTTCGCAGTTGCTTAGCCAAGCATTTGTGCATATATATGTATGTATATACTTACATACATATATGTAGGTATATAACCAATAAATGAATGAAAGGATGAATGAATTATGGTTAGGTGTATGCATACAAAGAGTGGTTTCGATATGTAAATATGTATGTGCATACGTTAGGCTGGGTCAATTTTCTAAGCCATACTGTTCGTAGAAAAATCGGATTCTGCATTAAATTCTATGAAAAATGTGTTCTAGAGCATGCCTCTAATATCAATTTCGAGCTTGCCCATTTTCGATTGAAGTTTACTAGGTATGTAGAATTGTTTTAAGCATAGTAACCCATATACTTTTAAATTCAACCAGTGGTTTTAAATTTATCTCTTTACATTCTTTTTCATTGTTACTTAAACGACTTTTAATAATGCATGTATATAAGAGTTTGATTTCGTTGTTGTGGTTTTGTTGAAAAACGAAAATATTAAAAACAACTCCCATTCGTTTTTTTGTTTCTTAACCCTCTCAACATTAGCTTAAAATTTAGGGGAGACTTATAACTTTTTTTTCGCATGGGGACCAACACTTACCTCCTGACTTCATTTCCATATAAAATACAGATGTAATCTAACACATACATATGTACATACTTACATATATATGATGTATGTACATATGTACTTACCCCTTAATATGTAAATGAATATACATACATATGTAAATTTCTCTTATACATATCCACACACATGTACTTACTTATGTACTTATATTTTATATATTTTACATACATTGAATGAACCCAAAAAAAGAATAAAATAACAGAATTTAAAAATAAATAATAATAATGCATTTACCCAAAATGATCTCGTACTAAAAGTATCTTTTACTTGAAATACATATATTTTGGATTCACTATAGGTACATACATATGCATATTTTAAACCCGTTCAAATTAAACGAAAGTGGTTTGTTGTGTTGCTTTACGAACCGCAATTCAATCAGTGAATTTATTGGTAAAATTGATTCTTATTTACCTATACACAAAATTTCTTATGTACTACTTATTTACTATAATACATGTACATATTTCTACTCTAATTCTTACTTCTATGGATATATGTACATACATATGTACATACCCTGTAAGACAGGAATGATGGAAACTCCAACACATTCTCAGCAAACACTAACACATATAGCAGTGATAGTCATCCCTCACGGAAAAAAAAAGTTAGTTGCAAAAATAAATATATTAAAAAGTGATTTATATTCAACTAATTTTAAAGTAGCTTTAAACAAATGCAGCGCGGGACAGTTTCTTGTATATGTACATATTTATATGTAAACACATGTTTTCAGATCTAATGGTGTTTTCTTTTCTACGAAAAAATGTTGCCCTCCTATATCCCAATTATCAAATTACGTATCCAGACTTTCTATAAAATGGCTGAATTTGTAGATAAGGGTGCCCTCTTACTAAGTTAGAAGTCAATATTTGGTGAAAGGACCAGACAAACTTACAAAATGGCTAAGAAAATCAAACAGGGCAACATTATTTCGAGAAAAGAAAACGCCATAAGTATGCCAAGATTGTTTTTTCCATTTTTTGGTTACCGTTTTTCAGCTTCACTTCCCATTAAACACTGAAAACGAAATTCTCAAACGGAGAAAATATTGTTTCATATTTATCATTTGAAAATTAACATAAATTCAATTGTTTCTCAAATATTGTTTATCAACTTGAGAACGATTTGTGAAATTTGAGGAAAATTTGTTTCGCATTTTTACCATTTCTTGAATTTCGAAATCAAATGCAGGATTAAGTTATTTATATTAAACTACAAATAAAGTAGTTGAAAAGAAACTCAAGATAAAGTTATTTATTTTAAACTACTAGTAAAGTAGTTGAAAACAAATGCAGGATAGGGCAATTGACTGCTTGCTATGACATCGCCGTGTTAAAAAAGTCAGTTCATTGCAAAGGAAAAAGTCACATTTTCAATTAGTTGTTATTGAAAATAAAGTAGTTTATAAAGTGATTTAAAATTAATTAAATTTCCTACAGGGATTTGATACATCATTTGGAGAACACATTCATCACATTTTTCATACCGTCCATATAAAAATGATGGAAACTTGTAGGCAGTGTGTGACAGAAATTTCCATCAAACGTGCACCTCAAATGATATATCAAATGACTATCACTGTGTTATAGGGTATATACATACATATGTATGTATGCATATGCACCCAAGTGCCCCCTGCAAAAAAGCCGAGTACTCCATGCACGCTTGTATAGAGTACTCGCTATGGACCAACCGAGTACTCCTCAACCTGCCACATTTCATATAAAAAATATGGTCCATTTAACATTGCGATGTCCCAGGCAGGGATCACATACTCCCATTTCCGCATGACACCCGAGTAATCCAAGGATTACCCACATGGGATTAATTTACGGAGTAGGTACTAAAATTAATGAAATTTAATAATCTCTGAACAGTTTTGAAAGACTGCCAATTCAATTTACATACATTCATAAGTAAGCTTTTCTTTAGTTAAAATAAAATATTAAAATTTTTCTAGCGCAATCACCAGCATTTTTTGTGTCGCGTAATTTTTTCGATACATCGAACATCGATGTATCGATGTTGGTCCTCAAAATTTGCATTCCTACCCTTTATTACTGAATCGTGCACGTTCAAACGAGCATGCATATGTACATACATACATACATACAAATGTATGCACTTGCTTCGTCGTTATCGCTATATATGTACATACATTTCGTTTTCGTAGCAATGTTCGGCTAACTACGAGCCGATGCAGATAAACAAGTCACTCGCTTGGGTCTATGTTTATGATCACTTTGAAAGTACTCCTACCTACCGCAAAATGGATCATATAATCCTATGATTTTTACAGGGCCTATGCACATACATACATATGTATGTATGTACGTACGGCGTAGCACAAACGTAAATACGACAGTCAGAAATATGTATATATGTACATACATACATACACATATACATATTTGGCGTCAGCATACAATTTGGCTGTTGTTGCACTTTTGGTGCATTTTATACATTTTTGTGTTTTAAGTTACCGAGAAGGTACTTGAATAATTCTGATATTAGCTACAGTATTTTTGATTCTAAATAAATTTTTGATTCGAATAAAATTTTTGATTCGAATAAAATTTTTGATTCGAATCAAAGATATTTTTTGAATCAAGAATCAAAAAAGATTTTTGATTCTTTTGAGAAATGAATCACAAATCAAATTTATCTTTGATTTGAAAATGGTTTCAATCACGAATCAAAGGGTATTTTTGATTCTTTTTTGAAACGAATCACAAATGAAAATTATCTTTGATTTGAAAATGGTTTGAATCACGAATCAAAGGGTATTTTTGATTCTTTTGAGAAATGAATCACAAATAAAAATTATCTTTTATTTGAAAATAGTTTGAATCACGAATCAAGTTGATTCTTTATTTGAAAGTTGATTTAAAATCAAAATTGATTCGAATCACGCAACGCTGCAATGTAGTAATAATTCTATATCATTCTACAAAACAAATTAAAGAAAACCCAATAATTTCTCATTTTCACCTGGACTTAGCACGTAGATTTTTGAAAAAAAAATTTTTTTATGGACTTAGTACATTTGCATAACACTTCATTACACCATGAAAAACAGGCATTATGGTAACTTCTTTTTGGCAGACGATGTATTTTTAGTTGTACTATCTTACTGCATTAAAATCTCAGTTTTGATAAAAATTGGACTTAGCACATTTGCTCACGAAGCCAACGATATGTATGCCGCTTGACGCGCCTCCACATTTTAATGCATATTATATTTCTATGTTATATACAATATATAATAACAAGATTGTAAATAAATTGATGGTATTACTTTCACTAGGGTTTTCCAGTTTTTTTTATGTTGACAAATAAAAAGTCAAGCAAATTTACATATCCAAACAACAAAGTTATCGATTTTAGATTTTTTATGGAAATCAATAACTTATTATAACCCACATCAACTCCCAATATTTCATGGCTGTGAAATGTGTCGTTTCAAAGCTAGAGGCTAAATAAATTTTAAGGCTACATACAGACTGTATGCAAAGAAAATTAAAAAAAAACCTTTACTGTAAAATTTATTTTTTGTTGGATACACTTTTATGGCGGTTAGGGCTCGATATATCAATTAAATGGAGTTTGAAAATTTTAATTGGGATTTATTTAATTTTTTTGTTTGTTGGATTGATTTTCATCATTCAGGCTATATTAGTGACTGAGATATCCATATCTGTACCTGCCCAGACGCGTATTTGCACCCAAGGTTATTTCACTTCATTTGATGTAAAAAGTAAAATCGCAGGCGGACGCAGGTAGACTTTATTATTTCTGATAAATGAATATTCAACAAATAAATACTGTTAAATACTTTTCGGTTGCTTGTTTTAAACAGATATTGAAACCCGCTGAACGCAGAAGAAAGGGGAGACCTCCACTGCGTTGGGAAAATCAGGACAGTGATGCTGACTCCCTAGGTATTCCCAAATGGCGCCATGCTGCACTCTGAAAAAAATACCCGTAGTTAAACCAACAACTTTCGGCTGTTGAATATCCGTCTTTGATTCAACAGCAAAAGTATTTGTTTTTACAGCAAAGTTTTTGATCCAACAATTTATTCAAAAACAGGCGTTGTTGATTCAAAAACTTGCTTCCTTTTAAACAATTTTTGTGAGCAAATATTTTTTTGTGAGAAAACCAACAAAAAAAATAATGATGGAGAGAAGATGAAGAGAAAAATCCAAAAAAAGTTTATTTTTAGCAACAATTTTCTCCCCGTTGTTGATTTAAAGGCAAAAGTATTTGACCCAACAGTTTCCGTTGTAAACAAAACTAATGAGAACAAATTTTTTTAAATTTTGTTTTTACAATGATTCAAATAATTCATGGATTCCTTTTTAGGAAATGGAAGTATAAATAGGTTACTACAATTCAATATAATGTTGAATGTTGCACTATGTGATGATTGGATAGAATTTCAGGTTGATGTCATGGTTCGAATCCGGAGGAGAATATAAAATAAAGAAGAAAAATCAGAATAAGAAATAAAGATAGCAACCAGTGAATGATAAGAAGGAGAGAAGAATAGGAGAACAAGCGGAGTCTACATATTTGCAGTTGGGACCCGGGCGGAGAGAAGATGAAGAGTAAAATGCAAACAAAAATTTATTTTTAGCTGAAAATTTTTTCCAACAATCTCCGTTATTGACTTAAATCAACAACACTCGCACCTTTGAAGCAATAACGGAGCGTTGTTGGGCACATTTCAACTGCGGAAAGTAGTTGATTTAACAGTGAAATTCTTTAGATTTACAACGTTTTTTTTTCAGACTCGGCCAAAATCGTCTAGACGGTTACGTGCCAATTAAGTAATTAACCCTTTCGGAACTTCTTTTTTGTTTTTGACCTTAAAAATCTATATTTGCATTTTATTTACTGTTAAGGGGTTTGTTATGAATAATCAAAAGGAATTTAAAAAAAAAAATTTTTTAAAGTGGTTTTTTGGCACTATGCCATATGGCATAAATTTCACTCAACGGAAATAAAAATATGTATAGAATGAAATCAAGTCGCAGTGAATTCGTGTTTTTTGATAACAAAATCAAGCAAAAGTGTGGCCCATAAACTAGCATATACTTTCCCGAAAGTCCAAATATTTCAATTTACTTTAGTTTTCGAGATATCCTTATCCAAAACTGTAAAAATTACATTTTTTGTGAGTTTTCGAGATCATTTAGCATCAAAGTTTTTCTTTCAGTCAAGATACTGTTAAAGTTATCTAAAAGCAAGGATGAGCATTTTTCAACTACCACTCATTTTCAACTACCACTCAAATTTGGTGCTCGAAACCTATTTAGGCAGTGAAATTATTGAGAAGTTAATCAACTCATCTTAACTTCAGCTTAAGGTGAAATGTACATACATACATATGTGTGTGAGTATATGTGAGTCGTTAGTTTTGAAATTGGCATAAGTCCATTTTTAGGTGTGTCGAGATATTGAAGGGTTTGCGTTTTTACTGATTCAAAAATATTGAACTTGAAGTGAACTAGAGGTGAACTAGAGATGAACTAGAGGTGAACTAGAAAATGAACTAGAAATTGAACTAGAGGTGAACTATAAGTCAACTAGAAGTGAACTAGAGGTAAGCTAGAAGTGAACTAGAGTTGAACTAGAAATTGAAATAGGGGTGAACTAGGAAGTGAACTAGAAATTTAACTAAAACGAACTAGTAGATGAACTTGAATATCTACAAATATTATTGCAATGCACATGTCCTTTCCTTGAATTTTGTATATTTAATGTACATACATATGCATAAGTTATACGCATACATATACATATGTATGTATGAGTGGTAGTTAAAATCAGATATTTAACTACCACTCAGGTTTGAGTGGTAGTTACAGGCTGAGTGCACTCAAAATTAGTTGAATCATGCCCAACCCTGTCTAAAAGTATGAGTTTTTTCCTTCTAAATTCCGTTGGCCGTTGTAAAATATCATTTTTCTTCACTGAGATATTGCATTTTTAAATGTGCATGTTTGCAAAGGATGCAAAGGATATTCGAGATACAATTTCGATTTAAAGATATAATGTATTTATTTTAAAAGATAGAAGTCATGCATAATAAGATACATTGACATAAACAATTCATAAAACAAAAAACATTAAAGATAAAAGCTTAAATTAGCTTTAAAACGTTAGAATTATAGTAGCCGCTTTCGATTCACAATTTCTCTGCTGGCTATAAATTTCTCTCTGCCAAATTTATATGTGAATGATAGCGAGCAGAGGGAAATTTTTATCGACCAGTTGGCGAGTATGGCTACTACTCATTATGGGTTCAAACATTTTTGTTCGGTCCGACCTCGCTTGTCTGATGGCGAATCGAAAACGCCAAGTGTAAACGATTTCAGCCCTTGTTCTAGTAAATTACTAGATCCACCTCTGTATCAGTCCTGAAACAAAGAAGAAAAAAGATAAAAATGAGATAAAATATATATATACATGTCTCTTAGAAGCAAATATAACTTACTTTATCTTTTATGGTATCATCTGAAACGGTTCCTCGGGCCATTTAGAATGCGCAACCGAATATCCTTCGCATCCTTTGCAAACATGCAGATTTAAAAATGCAATATCTCAGCGAGGAAAATTATATTTTAGCAAGCTCAACGGAATCTGGAAGGTGATAACTCGTACCTTTAGATAAATTTAATTTTCTTGACTGAAAGAGTCATTTTATGCCACATTACCTCAAATAAAGGGAAAGACCCTAGTCTTTACACTTTTAGGTCAGGATATCTCGAAAACTGGAGTGATTTGAGATAGTTGGACCTTCGGAAAAGTATACACTGGTTTCCGGGTGACAATTTTGTTGGCCTCTGTTCTCAAAAAAACACGCAATCGTTGTGACTAATTTCATCCCATACATTTTTTTTTATTTCCATTGAGTGAAATATATGCCGTATGGCATGGTAGGAAATAAAAAAAATCCTGCAGCCTTATTAAAAAGTCCAGGGTCCTAATTTTTTTCGAGATGTTAAAATCAATAATTTTCTACTAATACATGTACAAAAGTTTGCCAAATAAATTTTTTTTTTACGTGAAATAACTGAATTTATGAAGTTACTTTTTCTTGCAAAAACAAGACTCAAAAGAGATGATTGCTTTTGTAATTATCGCGAGCTACTGGTTGCAGTAATGAAAAGTTTTGCAATGCTTTTTTATTCAGAATTCTTCAAAGAAAAATAAAAAATTAAAAAAAAAATTGGATGTTGAAGGTTTATATCATAAATCTGCCACTGAAGTGCGACTATGCCGTACGGCATAGAATAACCGAAAGGGTTAATTGGCACGTACCTAACCGTCAGGACGATTCTGCCCGAGTCTAATAAATCGCGCCAGCTATTTCTGTTTGGTGCAGCATGGCGCCCCTCGGTAATACCTAGGGAGTCAGCAACACTGTTCTCCTGATCTTCCCAACGCAGTGGACGTCTCGCTTACTATATACTTTCTTGGCCGGAGCACTTTCATCCATTCTCACGACATGACCTGCCCAGCGCAGCCGCTGGATCTTTATTTGCTGAACAATGTCGATGTCTGTGTAAAGCTCGTACATCTCATCGTTAAATCTCCGTCGATACGAGCCCACGCCAACTCGCAAAGATCCATAAATCTTCCGAAGAACTTTCCTCTCCAAGTGCCATCTCATCTGATTTTGACATTGACGTTGCTTATGCGCCGTACATGAGGGCTGGAACGATGAGCGTCCTGTAGAGTGTGATTTTTGTTTGTCGAGAGAGGACTTTACTTTTCAGTTGCCTACTTAGTCCAAAGTAGCATTTATTGGCAAGCGTGATTCTTCGTTGGATCTCCGTGCTGACATCATTTCTGGTGTTAATGCTGGTTCCCAAATAGACGGAGTCTTACCGGTTTCGAACTTGTAGCCGTCAGGGCGTGCTGTTTCTTTTTGTGATGATGTCTATCCTCGTTTAAAGTGCAAAACCGCGTGTCGACCAAATACAATACCGCGTAAGTGACATTTTTGCCAAAAATGAGATTTTGTTAAAATTACATTCCTGGCGTCCGTCCCGTTTAGGAGAGGTGTTTTGGGTGTTTTAACCCCCTCGAAATTCTGGTAGCTAAATTTTACTTCTATCATATTCAAAGCTATAGGTTGAAAACACTAATTTACAAATAATTAATTTGAGAAAATACCAGGAATTTCAGATATAGGGGAGCGTTGGCATGAATCTGCTGAGGTCGAAACCATTATTTTATGGTTAGGGTTTTGAGATAAAGGTAATTTTGAGTTTTTTTTGGTTACAACTTCAATCAAAAATTATTTTCGCTGAAGTAATAAATGCGATAACCTCAAGCCGTATCTACTTTGTTCTAAAGATAATTAAAATTTACGGTTCTAATGACATACATATTACTTATAAATTAAATTATTCCGGAGTGTTAATCATCACACATTTTCTAGAATTAAAGCATATTTCTTTATAACGGCATAAGGTCATTGCATGGCTGAAAGTTCATTACTCGGGTTATATTAGTATCCGAATTATAACATTTTGTGTGTGTGTGTTGATATAGTCAGATTTCACCTATTTTCAATACTAACTTGTCAAAGACAAAATTTTATTGATTTTTTGCAATTTTGGTCCTCCCGCAAAGTATTGGGATCGTGGTAGGCGATAAGACAGCCGTTTCCAATATTAGCCATATGGAGTTTGAGTAAGGATGACTGCCTAGGAGTGTGGACAGCGATGGTTGGCCGCTCCAAAGGTAGTTGCTGCCTTCCACTGTCGCTGTATTTAGTCGTTAGTTAAGCGTTAGTGTGACTTTTGTTTTCAATAAAACAACAACAACACCCACCTCCATTAAATTTGCGTTTTATAAGTATAATAATAAATAATGATGGAAAGAGTAAGAATCAAGAAATAATAATTATGCTTGAGTAAAATTAAAATTAAATAATAATAATTACTTTTGATCGAAAAAATATAAATCGAAGAATAATGATTACATGCTGATGTAAATCCTTTCGCTTATAATGATTAAAATCGGCTGTCAAATAACAAAGTTACAAAAAAATTTTGCCAGACCCTCTAAAGTTGACAGTCTCAACATAAACTAAAAATCTTGGGGCGGACTTTTACAGCTTTTTTCGTTTCGTTTTTTTCCTCCATAAAATATCATTTTTTTCACTTGAAAAAAATCACCCAAAATAAAGTATTTTTCGAATCATTTTAATATTACGCTTAAAGTGTTTGCAATAGAACAGGCTAATTTTTAAATGAGTAAAACTTTCCTGATTTTTACAACTTCTTAAAAACCCTAATTTGAAAATCAAAAGTTTTCTATTTTCTAAATAGGACTTTAGAAACCATAATTTTTCTATTAAAAAAAATGGACGCAAAATCAGTGAGCCATCCACAATGTTACTATCAAATTTTGTAAATAAAAAAAAAATATCATGAAGAAATTTGATTAAGTATATACGTCTACTTTGGCTGTTATAGCAAGTTTAATATACCTCTATTGTAAGTTAAGCCTAAATGTTTTTATTTATATCTTTTTATTGAATTAAGTTATAAGCATGGGGGTTTTACAGAAATATAGAGTTTTACAAGGAGAATAACTTTGTATATATAACTCGTAATCATCCTAAGTCGACTTAAGCGGTTATTGCAGATATATATTTTTCTCAAACAAAAAAAAAAAAAGATGGAACCCCCCTCGAAAAAAATTTCTGGCTACGGCCTTGCCCGTACCCATCCATTCGTGCAACAATTTTGAGATTCCGACAACGCAATTCCAAATAACGCTACATTTTCAAACCCGCTTTTACAGAATTGAGGAAATTTTTGGAACCAATACCGCGAATAATAGGTGTTAGTGCTTTATACTTAGCTCCATATACTAAAGTTTATTATACCTTTCATAAACACGAAATGGATTATAATTTTGTTTTATTGAAAAAAAAAAATGTTTAACTACACCTGCAAAACCGCGTATACGTCACTATTGAACAAAATAAAACATGCAAAACCGCTTATAAATACATATGGAGCATTCCATGGGAAATGGTAAATTTTTCCCGTACAAACATTTCTCACACATATACCAGTTTTTCAAACGCAAGCTTCTGCTTTTGTTTAGAAATTAGCCACACAATATTGATGTACTAAATAGAACTTTATTTGATAACCTTTTGGATGCGGTACAGATGAAGACTGCAATAATGCAGATAGTTTTCTAAAACCCCGTTTCAAATTAGCGAAAGGTATACAAAATACTGGGAAGTACCATGAAGAACCCCGACATATTTTATGTAGTGAAATTTAATTTTTAAAACAATTTGTTAAACATAAAATTTACTAAACTTAACTAAATAAAAATTATCGAAACGAAGTTAAAATGGGAAAACGAGCTTCTTCTTATATTGGCACGAAAGTAAGATATCTGATAAAAAGCAAAGCCTACTGCTAGCCATATGAGATACCATGTCTCCACATAACGTGTTTCGCTCTTTTTTTTCTGCATTTTATCTCTCAATCTTGTTTCGACACGGAAACCAGTGCCGAAACTCGCCAATTTCCACACAAATTTCTGAGAGCGAGTGAGGATTGAAACACTGTTTCATTCTGAATCATCTTGCCAACCTCGAGGATATCGATGTCTTCTCTAATTTTGTATCGAAAATCTATCGAAATCTCACACAGACCAAAACAAAAACGCAAAATATAAGCAACCATACAAACATTTAAGAAGAGCAAGAAAGAGAAATGTTAAACTGAATCATGATCAGCCACGTGGAGACGAGTTATTTAGCGAGATGTTTTGCTAGATGTTTTGTTGGTGAAACAAGTTATGTGGAGACGGGCTTTTATTGATAGAAGTGCAAGTATTGCTGCACATAGAGTAACATTCATCGCTGCAGTGTCTTTAATCATGCCTGTCCCAAAAATCCGAAAGTGGGGTTGGGTTCTTGATTGATAGGTCTCTCTGTGGTATTTCGCAAATTTTCTGAGTAGGCGTACATCGCGAATTATAACCTCACAATTTTGTTTTTATGTTTTCCATATAAAATGGAGCAATATGATACCTTTTTATAATAGATTGGAATTTACTGGTTCTAATGCTTTTTAAATCAATCAAATACGACTTATAGTTTCTGAGATATTAAGATTTTACCCAAAAATTACATCAAACGTTAACTTAATATATAAACTTAAAAAAGAGTAATTTTTAAAACTAATGGCGTTTTCTTTTCTACGAAGAAATGTTGCCCTCCTATATCCCAATTATCGAATTACATATCCTGACTTTCTATAAAATGGTTGAATTTGTAGATAAGGGTGCCCTCTTACTTAGTTAGAGGTCAATATTTGGTGAAAGGACCAGACAAACTTACAAAATGGCTAAGAAAATCGAACAAGGCAACATTATTTCGAGAAAAGAAAACGCCATAAGTATACAAAAAATTATAGAAGTCATATGGCTACCGATTTATATTGGATTCCCGAAAATCGCAGTTAACTTTTTTTATCGATTTATAATATTCTGGCCCTTCTTTTATTTGTATTGTATATCTATTTGTATTTAATTCATAATTTTAAATTTCTTCTAGAGCCATCATGCAGCTTTCCTGGCTCGCCAGCTCACAGTACAGTCGTTTTCTCTAGTGGAAATCTGACGCACGGCACTGTAGCATCATATACATGCGAACGTGGCTTCGAGCTGCTTGGTCCGGCGCGGCGAGTATGTGATAAAGGCACGTGGATACCCGACGGAATACCATTTTGTGGTAAGTTAGCACTTGTATGCATTTAAATATTTTTATTTTGGGAAGAACCCTGCAAAAATTCCGAGTACTCCATTCGCTCATCCATGGAGTGCTCGCTATGGACCAACCGAGTACTCCATAACTTGCCACATTTCATACAAAAAATATGGTCCAATGCAATGTTACATGTCATTTGAACCGTGGTACTCCAGTCCCGCATAACAATCAAATTAATCCATGGACTACCTAGATTGGATTAATTGATGGATTACCTAACATAACTACATATGTATGTATACGAGTACACATGATTCGTCGTCATTGCTATAAACATTTGGTTTTCGTTGTTATGTTCAGTTAACTACGTACCGATGCAGATGCATGAATTGGTAGTTTTGGCTATTTTAATGGTCACTTTGAAATGGACCGTATAATCCAATGATTTTTGCAGGGAAGCAGCAAACATGTTATTGTGTGAACCATACACACTTTACAAATGTGGAATATTTTCAAATCCGGTCATCTCCACTCAAGTCGTAACTGCTCTTAAGAAACCAATGGCTAAAACGATTTGTGTTTATTATTATTATAGAGTAATTTGACGTGAATATGGCAGGTTTTGGTTAAGAAATTGTTTTAGTTAATATTAAATACAGGTGATGTTTTAGAATTGGATCTGATACCTAGCTTAAAAAATTAAAATTTTGGAGATGGCCGGTTTTGAAAATGGACGATTCATACATATGTATATCGATTAAAACATCGATGTACAAAGTAAATTGAACAATTTGAAAATAAAGTACATGTATGTAATGAATAGGGCAACCAAAAATTGGCACAAGCAAGTTTTTTTCTATGGTAGCTATCACATAATGCTTAATTTAGGGTAGTTTTTAAAAAAATTATACATTCTGACCTACTTTTGATAGAGCTAAAAATTGCCCAATTGATAATAAATGCTAATTTGACTATTAAATGAAAATTACAAAAAAAAAATCGGAAAAAATATGTTGCTCCAGATATGGCATGTCTAGACGTCGGGTAATTTCAACAAAACTTTATTGCACATCTAATACCCCATATACATTTCGTTTAATCTTCACAACTAGGGCATCGGAGCAAAAGTTTGTTTTTTTCTTTAGCTACGTTCCTGCTCCATTCTCAAACATTTTTTTTCCTTGGCTCTGCTCCTAACTCCCAATTTTTTTTGCTTCGAGCTCCGCTCTCGCTCCCATTTTTTTGTTGTGTTGATCGGGGATGCCGTATGTGGCAATATGAATTAAATTTTTTATACCGGAATCCAAATATGGCGTTCGGTCGGTCGCTCTTTTGACAGGTGAGTAGAAATGTATGAAAATATATGGAGCAAATCGCATTTTGACGTCAAGCGTTTGATCGTAAAATTTTTTGTAAATATCTATGAAAAAATAAATTCAATTGTTCTCTTTCGATGAAAAGCGATTAAATATGTAAAAAATTCAACAAAATATATTAGTGACAGTTAGCATTTTTTCACTTCAACATGTAATATTGAATGTCAGAGTAAAGCAACTTTGAGTACGATCAACGCGCGACCGACCTAACGCCAAATTACGATTCCGCCATATTGTGTTTCTCTTTTGAGATATATAAATAAGAGTGACCGCTGTGGTGCAGTGGGTCGAGTGCTCGCCTGCTATGCCAGAGGTCTCGGGTTCAAACCACGGTCCGAGCAAAACACCAAAACAATTTTTCTAATTAGTAAAAATCCAATTGTTGGGTTTTTTAAGAGCAGCGGCCACCTCCCGGCATTGGGCGGCATACCCTCCGAGAGTATTTCTGCCATGAAAAAGCTTCTCATAAAAAATGCATTCGCCGTTCGGAGCCGGCATAAAACTGTAGGTCCACCCAATTAGTAGGAAAAACAAAAAGGAGCACACCTCGAATTGGGAGAGAAGCTCGGCCATAAAACTCGTCAGAGTTATAATAGCGCCATTGTATTATATTATTATTATATAACTAAGAGTTTAAATTTCGTTATTTTATTTTATTTTAGTTTACTTTAGGGCCGATTTCACAATCAAATTAAAAGTTCATTTAAAATCTAAGGGAGCCTTCAATTTGTTGATCGATTTCATAAAGTCTTTTTCAAGATAAAAGTTCCTTTAAAGTTAAATACCTCAAAACGGGCATTTAAGTGATTTAAATATCCCTTTTGCCTCAAAAAATTTAATTTCTGTAGTCTTTCAAAATCAAATATCAAGAGTTTATTAAAATGTTTCAACCGATTTTGTTTGTTGTTTTGTTTGTTGAGTCCTATAATGCAATATTCATCTTCCTCCTATTTTGTGAAGTTGGATGACCGCTTCCTATTTTTTATGCATTGGGTTTCCAAAGTATGCTTCTTTTTACTTTTTTTTTTCAAAAAAATTAAAGCTACAATCAAAAAATTTATTTATTTTCAGAAAAAAAAAACAAATGATAAATTTCAATATTTTTAAATTTATGACAATAATTTGACGTGAAACTGTCGAAGACGGCATTGTCATTTGCAATATTTTCGCTTAAAGGAGCCTTTTAATATTATATTATTATGAAATCATTCCTACTTTAAAGTACGATTAAATGGCTTTTTAACTACAAGGAACTTTTAACAAAAGGAGCTTTAAGAGTTTCATTATGAAATCGGCCCTTATTTTATTTTGTTTTATGTTTTAAGAAAATTAACTGAAATAAAAAAAATTTTTAAGGCTAAAAAGTGCCAATTCTTTAAGTTTAACGGCAATTTTTTGGCGCCAAAAAACATTTTTTAGAGCAATTTTTTGGTTGCCCTAGTAATGAATCATATTTGTAAATTGAATGCATATTTATGTATATAGAAAAGCACACACGTACAAGGACAATTATCTGCACATAAATGCAAGCCAAGAGTGTGCATAGGTATTAAATGATAATTACCAAAATTATACTTTTACAAGTTGAAGTACCCCGCAGGGAACTCAATAACTAGTGAGCAAAATCTCTAGTTCCGAACTAGCGAAAAGGTGTTAAAAAGGAACTAGCTCTATTGTAGTTAGACTCTCACCAGCTCAGAAGGTGTGAATTGAGTCACCATTATAAGACACACTTTGATTTGTATGCAATTTCGAAGTGACAAAATTCTATGAAAATTTTTCGTTCGTTCAATTGCCGTCGGCTTTGTATGTTTCTCCAATTCTCAGATGTTTAGAGAAGCGTTTTATATAAAACGTTTTCTATTTGCATCTTAACTTGTATGAAATGAAATGTTCCTCTAATTATGCTTTTCCGCTCCCTCAGGTTTATTTAAATTTTTTTTTATTTTATTACTTTTTAAATATTTTTGTAAATTTTTTGACCGGTATTCATAAAAAATAAAATAGGTTTTAACAATTGTATAAAGTGACATTTTCATATAAATTTTCAATTTTAACAGCTTTATAAATCTATTTTATTTTTTATGAATAAGGGGGTAATTAAATAAATAAATAAAAAATATTAGTTAAAAAGAAATTATTTATCCGCCTCGACTCCATAGGATTCGAACCCGCGCTCGCCAGGTTGATTAGCCACTTTCATGAAGTGTGTGCACTTAAGCGGCAGATGTAAAACTAGAATTTGTAGGTACTTGTAGCTATTTCGTAAATATCGCGAAATTGTGCCAATGAACGAACTAGTGAAAACTGTAGAATTTAGTACTAGTTCGAAACTATCGAAAATGTAGTGCAGAGGGTGACAATTGACACCGCCAGGACATCGCCGTATTAAATTCGCCAGTTGATAACATGTAAAACAGATTTAGCTCGCACCAGTAGTTGCGAAAAATGCACTAGAAGCGAGCTATTTCGGAACTAGAGATTTTCCGTACAGGGTATTTACAGACATTTTTTTAGATTTTCTGTTGCGCATACATATACATATGTACATTAGGATGTCCCGTTCATGTATGAAAAAATGTTTTTCGAGGTACGCTATCGCAAGAGGTATCAAAAGTTGCGTAATTGAATACAGATCACAACAAAGGTAAAAAACCGGAATTGAATTCGATCTTTAGGGCTCTACCGAGATTTGAAACTTTTTTAATTTCATATATTTAGAAACCTAAACTTCAGAGCTAAAATAATAAAAATGTCATACTCAAAAGTTATTTTATTATTGAGATCAATCATATAAGTACAGAGAAACAAATTCATTGCATTTGAAGAATTTAAAATACTTAGAATTCAAACATATTTTTCTGTCCAAATTTTGGCATTTCTGCTTGAGATTGCGACTATAGCATTTTTTAAGATTTGTTGTTATTGCTGCCACTACTATTTTGCTGTTGCTATTATATACTAATTATTCTAGGTACCTACTTATTTCATATATCGCTATCTTAGAGTGCAAATTGTGTAAGTCCTTTTTCTAAACTTTGTAGGAGAGACCAAAAACAAAAAGTAAAAAAAATTCAAAATGAAAAAAAATTCTGTTCATGTAAATATTTTGGACTTACACAATTTTCTTAGCTTTTTGAATTTACACAATTTGCGTATCCCTGAATAACATCGAGTAGAAATATGATAAGGGTCTCAACTTGTTTAGCGCGCTGCGTATTTGATTTTTCTAGCGTTCTACATAAAAATAAAATTTTTCATAAAAATGGACTTACACAGTTTGTACTCTAAGCTAGTGATATTCCGTCTATATCTCTCTTTCCTACTTATACTTTATAACGTATGTATTACTTGTCTTTTTGTTTTTGGTTAGGGATGGCAAAAAAAATGAAATAACCGATTAACCGCTTTTTAGGTTAATCGAAAGCGTTCGATTATTAATCGCGAATAACTGTGGGGAACTAACCGATTATAACCGTTTTTCGATAATAATTATTCCTTAAAAAAATATATAATAAACGAAAAAATCGTCATTTATTAGGAAAAATCTTCAAATCGTCATTGCTTCGAAAAATCGCCAAAATGATCGTCTATTAAAGAGCTGGAGGGACCATTTATTGCGGTTTTTTGGATATATTCACAAAACCGTAGGTAACCGAATTCGGACTCGGATGAAAAGGCGGAAATTCTCAGCTTTGATTATTTTTGACTTGAGAGGAAAAAGGTTAATCGAAAAAATAATCAAAAGGAAAAACCGATACATTTTAACCGTTAACCGAAAGAAATTAACCGATTATAATCGTTTTTCCGGTTATTGTTGCCATCCCTATTTTTGGTATAGTGATACTGCTTCTTTGTTTATGTTTCTACTTCTTTGAAACTACACACCACTTGCAGCCAAGCATGTTCAGAATTGCATGGTTTGGAGAACACACGTCAACACATAGGTTATGCATACACATTGTTACAGTTCTGTTCAAACACATGCAATAACAACCATACGGCTGTTTTCCAACGGCGATTGTGGACGCATTTTCCCAGCAATTTTAATGAAAATTGGCGCAGTTCTATTTGAGAGCAATACCTTTCTAAGGGTGTTCTTATTTATTCAATCGGTTCAGTAGTTCCGACGGAGAAGATAGAACAAACTTTATGTTAGCCTATTAATAATATAGATATGTATAAGCAAAAGAAGTTCAGGTTGTTAGACTTAGGTTTCCACTCTGTTCTGGTAATCCTATTCTAATAAAATTTATAAAAATTTTGAGCAAATAAAATTAGTTTTTATCTAGTATAAGTTTAATGCTCTAGCCATTGATATAACAAATATATAAGGAACAGAAATTCAGGTTGTTTGAATTATAAGATAATTATGTTTCACTTCTGATTTCACTATGTTCTACACCTTTTTCAGTTTATATTCAGAAAGTTACAATTTATATTCAGAAAATTACAATTGATATTCAGAAAGTTACAATTCATATTCAGAATTTCCATTTCATATTCAGAAAGTTGAAATTCATATTCAGAATTTCCATTTCATATTCAGAAAATTATAATTCATATTCAGAAAGTTATAGTTTATATTCAGAAATTTACAATTGATATTCAGAAAAATACAATTGATATTCAGAAATTCCATTTGATATTCAGAAAGTTGCAGTTAATATTCAGAAAATTACAAATGATATTCAGAAAGTTACACTTGATATTCAGAAAGTTACAATTCATATTCAGATAGTTGCAATTCATATTCAGAATGTTTATTTCATATTCAGAAAGTTAAAATTGATATTCAGACAATTCAAATTCATATTCAGAAAATTACAATTGATATTCAGAAAATTACAATTGATATTCAGAAAATTAAAATTGATATTCAGAAAATTTCACTGTACGAGTGTAAATTTTATATTGTATACATATGTATGTGCTGCTCATGGCAATTCCCAAGCTCTGCGCAATATGCAGAGCTTCAATTGATGGTAAGTATTTCAACTTGAGCAAGGTTTTTCAGAACCTTTTTTAACAATTCATTTTTTTTCCAGACACCGAAGATATTGAAAGGAGCACTTACAAGTCTTACTCATTGATGGACAGGGAGTGCATTGTCAATGCCGCTAACAAAGGGGAGGATTGGCCAACCCTAGCCAAATCGCTGGGCATCGCCTACAAAACGGCCTACACTTGGGCTGTAAGTGGAAGACTGGAAAAACAAAGTGCCGGCGGTAAAAAGCCGCGAAAGCTCACAGCAGACCAGGTTGAGCAGGTGCTAACCTGACTGGAAGTTAATTGTAGCCTTACCCTCCGCTAAATACTTAACATAATTTTTTTTACACTTTCTATATAGTATATTGTTAGATACTATGTGAATATTTTGCGTTGTATGAAAATAAAGAATTACAGTGTTCGTTGCCGTGTTTATTTGTGGAAAGGTTTTTCATTTCTGACTCTCTTTCTCCCTGGGGCTGTCTTCTTCATTCTCTTCCTCTCCCTCCAGGTCCAATCAGTTTTTCCAAAAGTCCGACATACATAAAGTATGCATCCATGTGAAGCTATAGAATGCATCCAACATGTTAGATTTTCCTTGAATGCAAGGTATAAAAAAATACCTAAACAATTTTCTGAATATCAATTTTAATTTTCTGAATATCAATTGTAATTTTCTGAATATCAATTGTAATTTTTTGAATATCAATTTTAATTTTCTGAATATCAATTTCAATTTTCTGAATATCAATTGTAATTTTCTGAATATCAATTGTAATTTTCTGAATATCAATTGTAACTTTCTGAATATGAAATGAAGCTTCTGAATATGAATTGTAACTTTCTGAATATGAAATGTAAATTTCTGAATATCAGTTGCAACTTTCTGAATATGAAATGGAAATTCTGAATATGAACTGTAACTTTCTGAATATTAACTGTAATTTTCTGAATATTAATTGTAATTTTCCGAATATCAATTGTAATTTTCTGAATATCAATTCTAATTTTCTGAATATGAACTGCAACTTTCTGAATATGAAATGGAAATTCTGAATATGAATTGTAATTTTCTGAATATGAAATGGAAATTCTGAATATGAATTTTAATTTTCTGAATATCAATTGCAACTTTCTGAATATAAACTGAAAAAGGTGTAGTATTCGTATCGAAATAAAATTTAGAGCAATTTGTCGCATTTTAATGAACTTTAATCAGAGCTAACTAAATTATGTCATACTTTAACCTTAGGTTTACCAATACCCACCCGGGTGACCTTTTGCGTTTTCTTTTTGCGATTACTCAGCAGCTATTGGACCGATTTTAAAATGCTTTTTACTCACTGATCAATTTTTCGAGTTCTTTCAGATAATAACAAGTTTGAACTTTTCTTTCATCTGGAATATACTTTTTTTGCGATTTTAACTTTTTATCTACATAGTTTACCAATACCCACCCGGGTGACCCCTTTGATACTGATACTTTGTTCATCGCAAATGGGTTTATTGTATTTTATGCATAATTGACTAGTGTTTGGTTTAATTTTCATATCAAAACAATTATAACATTTTCCTTTCATCTTTACTCTCAATAACCTGCTGTAAGGTTGTCCTTTTTATTAGAAATAAGGAAGGATATTGATAAATTCATTCTTTCTAGTAAATAGTTCGCAAATGGGTTTATTGCATTTTATGCATAATTGACTAGTGTTTGGTTTAATTTTCATATCAAAACAATTATAACATTTTCCTTTCATCTTTACTCTCATCAACCTGCTGTAAGGTTGTCCTTTTTATTAGAAATAAGGAAGGATATTGATAAATTCATTCTTTCTAGTAAATAGTTCCTAAGATACATACAATTGCCGATTTTATGAAGAATCTTCAAGTAATATTATGCCTAATGGACTTCAGCATAATTTAGATATGGCAGAGCTTTCTGAGAAAGCCTGTGACTGAAGAACCTTGATATTACCTGGTTGATTTCCTCCGTATATTATAAATGCAGCTAGTGTTGCTACTTCTAGAAGTAAGGTCGGAAAAATTGTGAAAGATATTGGGTGAGTTTCTAAGAAAAAGCTGCTCCGCAACTGTTGAGCTGAACAGTTGCCAACAGTTGTGTAGCAGTTGAGTTAAACAGCTACGTCTTAGAAACGGTTTGATGAATTTATCAGCTGTTTGGCTTTACACAACATGTTGAGCTCAAGTAGCGAAGAAAATTTGTGATGCAAAAAATGGCGAAAAGTTGCCAACTGTTGAGCTGAGCGGAATTACTCAACAGTGCGTTTCTAAGACAAACACTCAACAGTTGCACAACAGCTCAGTCTTAGAAACTCACCCATTGTGTTGGGGAGCACAGAGCGGTTTCCGCTACATTGGTTAAAAATTGTGTGATGTTTTCTATTTACTCATATGGATCAAAGTGCCGATGCCTGATCTAGAGATTAAAAAAATAATAAAAATAATAGAGATAATAAAAATAATAATAAAGTCAGAGTAAATCTCCTTTCATGCTCCTGACGGGTTGAATTCATTTAGAATATAATATGTACATACGCACATAGACATATTTTATTTTTGTTTATTCTTCCCACCATTAACATCATCCCACTAATTTTTGGGATAATATTATAATTAATGATAATTTAGTAAAAAAAAAGTTTATATGGCGATATTTCTACAGGAATCCTTTTATGGGTCAACAAAGTACTTCACAACTCGCTCGCCTTGTTTTGATCGGTTTTTTTTAATAATGGTATTTTGGATTTGAATGCTTCAGCGCCAAATTCAAGTAGATAATTAATGCGTCGTAATCGTATTATTCACTCAACCTTTGCCTTAGGATTCCAAATTTTGAATTTTTTACTTTATATACACCCATTACGGGGTGTTTGTTGGCTTAATTTCACCAAATATAGTTAAATTAAATATTTTTAATCATTCACGGGCTTACATTTTACAATAGTAATAAATATATTTGGGCAATAAAAAGTTAAAGCACGCGAAAGCGCCCGTAATGCAAGAAAATGTATATGGGTCACCCGGGTGGGTATTGGTAAACTTCGTACAAAAAAATCTCTGGTAAGGTTGAAGTGAAATAATATAGAGTTATATTTATTAGTATTTGTACAATCATTAGATATTCATTCATTGAGAGGTGAATGACACATTATGTTTCCACCCCTATGCCTAGTGGTCTTTTAGGTATAGCATGGTGCAAATCCTTTGCCATTTGGTCGGCGTACTGAACTACTGGAGTAATGCCCACAAAGATTACAACAAGGAATTCGATCTGTGATGCATTAAAGCTTGGGGTGGAAACATAATGGTTTAAGGAAGTGCAACTTGGTACAGCGTTGGTCTGTTATTTTCGCTAAAGTACACATAGACCGTTATAAAGTACAGGGATATTTAACAGAATCTTAAGCAGTCATATTGCCAAGAAAACATGTCATATAAAAGGATTTATCAACATGAAAACGACCCAAATCACACTTAATTGGGGTTTGAATTTTTCCGCTATGCAATTGTCATCTGTATGGAATGGCTAAGCCAATCCCCGTATAACCAAAAGTTAGCCAAAGTTAGACAATAGAATGGCAGATATACTACCTAAAAAAATTTATTGAATAAAGAATTTTTAACTGAATTATTTTTAAAATTTTGAAAAAAGTCCTGCAAACCTATTTCTGTATTCAGGGGATTTTTGTTCATCTGATGTGATTTTCGTTTAAATAAATTAAATGAAATAATTTTAACATAATTCGTTTTAGTAAAGTACATTATTCATATAATTTTAATTGCGAATTCTGTAAGGCTGCGAAAGAAAAATTTTTACACCCATTTTAGTGTCAATATGTGTACATTTGAATTTGACGGATTTTTTTTTTGCATGTTAGAAATAATAAAAAATAACATATCGTTATGAAGTTAAAGCAATTTAGTTTATATGAAGTTTTAATAGTTTTTCTCTGAGATGATACTTAAAAACAATATACATACATATATTATTCTGTTTTTACGATCCAAATTTTCTTGACCTCGCGGGAATACTGAACATATGAAATCCCATTTAGGCGCGCTTCACTTCGATTTACTTCGAATCACTTCGATTTTTCAGCCGCTTCACTTCCCTCGAAAATTTTGCGGTGACAAAACTGCGTACTAGTACCTTCGCCCAGGGCTTGTAGTCTCTTCTAAATCTTTTCTGATTCCAGCATATTCGTAACGTTATAAAATTAAACTTTAGGCAAATAAGAACTTTAGGCTTTAGTTAAAGAACCATATTGTTGCTTTTTTTTTTATCGAAATGCTTCTCCACGATTGAAGGGCAAATAAAATACAGAAGCCGAGTCAAACCCATTGTAGAAAATATGTGTATGTACGAGTATTTTCACTGTAACTACATGGAATTCAGATTTTTGCACTTAAAAGTAAGTTGCATAAAAAATTAAGCGAATAGAACTTATAAGAACGAAAAGAATTACATAGTAAGCATGCAAAGAATATGCGGATGTAATATATGTTGTGGTGAGTGGGCGTTCTACAGGAACGACAAAACCGCAAAACTTTAAAGATCGGTAGAGCCCTGAGGACGTAATTGTATTTAGTTTTTAAAACTTGTTTCGTAATTTGCGATCAAAAATGCAAATTTTGAGGGGTCTTGCGTTAAGGAAATCCAAAAAAAATATTTGGGGACACCCTAATGTACATATATTAAGGTATGTTCATTAGACTGGTCACAGCTTGTATGGAAAAAATAAATATTGAAAATCCATTAATGTGTGTTTCTTAAAATATGAGGTTGGCAGTAGTAAATAACATAGTAAAATTTCTATCCGTTCCGAGGATCGGGTACGCATCCTGGCAAATTGAGGCTAATGTTAGGAAAAAATGGAAAAAATCTCAATTTTTATTTGAAACATTTTTGGCATGAAAATGGTCACATTTGTTTGTGTAATTTAACTTTAGGAGGAATCTGTATAAAATTATCTTTGAAATGAGCCTATAAAATCTTGAATGCAGATCAACTTAGTGGACTTCGTGACTGCAGTCGAACAATGCCTATGAGCAACATTGATAACATAATTCGAGTAATTGTTAAGTTGACATCACACGAATTGTACATTTCGCTAAAAGATTTTACTATGTTATTTGCTACCCTATATTTTAAGAAACGTACATTTATGGATTGGAAAAAAACGACCAGTACGTCTGCATCTGCACAAAACATAAAGTTTAACACGTTGGCTGCCAGTGTATCACCGGTGATCACGACGAAAAACCACCCCCAGCTAACAGTGTATAACCGGTGATACACGCCAAGGCGCTTAAAATTTAAACAACATTTTAAAATAAAAAAGCAGATGTTCGGGGGGTCATCACAGCTTAAAAGCATGCTCAGATGAGTCGCAAGCATGGCTTTTACTCTGGGTAAAAAAATCCTTTTATAATACAAAAGCAAAAGTAATTTTGTTCCTGGCACCTGGGGGTAGTTTTTTGATGTGATCACCGGTGATACACTGGCAGGCAACGTGTTAACTGAAAACAAACGCGAAAGTGTTATTACCGGCATGCCCGCGAGCTTTTTCAGTTCAAATCCGGGCATCGGAAAATTTTTTTTTTTACCAAGCAAAAAAAGACCACATACTTACAAGCGTATACTGTTAAAAGCGGCGAAATGCCATCTTTTAATCGACATTAAAATCATGCTGCTGTGATAAACAGAGAAAAAGTGATGGTACAATATATGACATAACCTATGAAAAGGGGGTTTGGCACCTATCTACAGATTTTGGGGGTATATTGGAAATTCTAAGTATGAAGTTTTTATATACCTGACTAGACCTACAACTTGAGGTATGCCTCGCCAAAAGTATTTTTTCACTGTCACACAGTGTAATCGAAAGGAAAACATCGAAGATGAGAATTTCTCCCTTGCCAAATTAGAAATACATAGTTCTATATGGGCGACAACAACAAATACAACTCTGATGCCATGATGTCGCGCTGCCACAAAATGTTTTCGCTCGTAACAACGTTTGCAATTTAATTTTGACAGGTTGCTGCTTGTCGCTTTCTCGTTCGAATGTACTTAGAGCCAGTGTTGCCAGATTTTTTTTGTCCCAAATCGTCAATGTAAAAATAAAAATCGTCATCCATTTTTTGCCCCATCTGCGGCAAATGCAATCATGTTTTCATAAGGCACATTTTCCTCTATGAAATACTCTTTTATCTCATTATGTAAACTGATAGCGTCGCAGATTCCAACACGGACCAAAAAAAAGTCTCACTGAAAAATTTATACATACTCTCACTACAAGACTGAGTAATTTCGTATTACTTATATCAGTGGATTCATCAACGCACAATGAAAATTTAGTTGTTCGGAGTATGGCACATAGCGATTCTAGCTGGTACTGCCCAAGAGCGTTCTGAATAATACTTGTTGCTTTTGTTCTTCCACACGATAAAGCTGCCGCCGTTTTAGAATCGTCGAAACTGCTTTTTATACACTTTACAAGATCAGCTACGGCGGAGAATTGTAGATTGGGTTGAGCAATGAATGCACTTATTCTATTCGTGTAGCAGTGCGCTCAGAACCAAGGCAATGTTGCATTTTAATGTAGTAAAAGGATTTATGAAAACCATAATAACAGTGTTGGAAAAGAATTGAAGAAAATCAATCAGATTGCCCTAATTTTTTTTCTAATTATGGAAATTTGTATAAAGTAATTAATTTTTATTACAAATAAATCTATATTTCTCTGTACTTCCTAAAATCGTCATTTTGTGACATGAAATCGTCCCATCGTCATGGAGTCCAAAAATCGTCAAAATGACGATGCCATCGTCATTCTGGCAACGCTGCTAGCAGCAAACACACGACTCGTATGTGTAGCCGAGCAGCTCCGTTTTGCTCCATATTGCTCTTTCGTTCAACACTGACTAAGGGTGCCGACAGTCATCAACGAGTCGACCGAACGAATCGAGTACCCGTAAACATAACGAGTTGAACGAACTTCATGCCCGCATGACAACACAAAAATCAGCTGTTTTCTATTTTGAAAAGCCGTGTGAGTGTTGCCGTATTTGAAATAATGGGAAGACACAAAAATTTCGCATGAAATACCCAAAATTAGTACCGATATTTATTCTGAATTTAAATTTTTAAATATATTGTTTTCTTTAAGAAAAAAAAGCGACGTAGGCGAAAATTTTTAATAAAAAAATGAGCGATGTTGTATGCCAAGTTTAGGTAATTATCTAGTTTAGGTGACAACGGTGAAAATTGGTAAATTTTCAAGAAGTAGGGTGTCAATCGACGCGTTTTGATCACATGAACACGAATCCGAAGCGGAACTTCATTTTTTAGCGCAATAAAAAATTGTTAACAAAAGACGGCGGGGTAAAAATGGTTTTCTGATGCATTTTGTAATTTTCTCGTTGAAAAGTGAAAAATAAGTAAAAGAAAATACACTTTTTTTGGCAATAAATGAAGGACTAACCACACGCAATTTTTATTTCGTGCTTACACAAACAATTTTCTAAAAGCCGCCTTTGTCACAATTTTGTTTGCCTGTGTGGATTTTATGACGGAAAATATTAGTTGATCACTACCCACTGGCCAAAAATGGTAAAAAGGTATAATTTTGAAATAAAAATTGCTTTTATTTATCGTAAATTACTCGTTACTTTTCTTTTCATTGCCTAATTTCTCATTTATTTGAAAAATATGCTATCTGTTTACTATGTAGCAGAGATATGAAATAACTATTATTTCATTCAAACATGTACATTTTTCAACTATAACATCATTTATGCAACTTTTTTATTTCATCCTGTGCGAAAAGTTATGATCCGAAAAACATAAAAGTTATAACTGGATAATATCGATTTTAAGTTTATTTGAAACTAAAATAATGGCATTAAAAATGGTTACATGTGAATTAATAACATATACAGAAATGATAATTATTTTCAATAAATGAGCTAAACAATTATCTAATAACTCATATTTCGCTTAAGTAAACTTAAGCGGTTTTTCCTATGAACAAAGATATATTCCATTACATTTTACACTCGCATTGATTTCGTTTAATAATACAATGAAAAATACCGTTCAAATGTTTTAGTGGCTAAAAAAGTTCGTTCGGCAACACCGCGATGAGCAAAAGCAATCAGCTGACACGTTGTTATGGGAAAAATCAAAACTCGTTTGATTTCTTCGATACGGGCGGCTATGGGCGTTTATGTCAGCGTCGGTGAGATTTCGTTTACATGCAACTCCCATAAGATAGACCGTGTCAACTGACACGGGTATGTGCGGGCGTTGATGACTGTTGGAACCATTAGGGTATATTAATAATTTGTAACTTTTTGGAAGATGTGACAAAATATAATTTACATATAAGATTAATAGCCCTTTCGATTCTGAACCAAAATGCTGCATTATTACAGGGCAACATTGTTAAAATGCGCCCTGTGCCCTAAAAGAACGTTACATTTTTCATGTGATGTATGAAACAAAAATAATGAAACCCCTTGGTTATATTAAGGGCAGAAAATGCTGCCCTGTGGTCGGGGATAGTGCGACATTTTTGTCAATAGAACAATCAACCCTGAAAAAATGTGTGGAATCTATGTGGAATAGGACAAACAAATTTGACAGCCCGATAAAAATGCAGAATAAGTGCGACATTTATGCCAGAATCGAAAACGCCATAAATGTATTGAAGTAGATTTTAGCATGTAATGCAAAAAATCTAAGACTGTAATAGTTCAACCCTTATTTTAAGTTATAAAATATTTATTGATGATCTGTAAATATTCGTGTAATCGCGTATTTTTTTATAAGTGTGATCAGGGATGCCGTTTGTGGGCTTTTCTTACCAAAGTAGTATAGGAAGGAAGTATTAATATATTATATACTAACGTTCTTATTCATAAAAAAGAAAGTAGGTTTTAACAATTGTAAGAAGTGTCATTTTGATAAAATTTTTCGATTTTAACAGCTTTATAAATCTGCCAGTATCGGAAATGTGGACAGGGTACCTACCATTTAAAGCAAAATTTTCTTCTTGTATTTGAAATTTAAAAATAAGGTTGGCCGGCCTCTTGGTGATTATTGTTCAAACAAATACGATAACACATGAAATTTTCTTAGTGAGTTGTCTTCATTTTAAGAACAAACAACGCAAAGAAGGTTCCGGAGTAATAAACCTTTTGTCAATACCTTTTAATTGGATGACAAATCTTAATTTCTGCATTCGGGTTTTGTTCTATTGGGGTCAAGACGTGTCGATTGGGGTACCAATCGGAAATATTTCTTAATTTTTGCAGTTGGCTTGCGCATCATATTTATATGTACACTAGCTGACCCGGCAAACTTCGTTCTGCCCAAAATAGATTTTTTTTATTAATTTCATATTTCGTATTATTTTTAATAGAAAATTAACGATTTTTCACTACTTCATTGTGTATACAACTTCAAAAATATATAATTTTAGTATTCAGTTTAAGGCTGCACGATACACAACATTTTTAGTTTTCTGTTCCGGATATTTATATTCACTGAGTATTGGCTATTTTAACTAAGTAAGAGTATTGATATAGTATACCTCCATAATGGTTTTCAGGCCTCTCCTCCAACCCTTTTAGATATATTCAGCCTCAAAAGTTTAGTACGTATGGGAGGTGCAATGCCGCATTTTTCGATAAAACTTTTTTTTTGGTGAACATGGTATTGATATCGTATATCTGCATAGTGATTTCTATGTACATGCCATGAACGCTTTTAGGGATATTTAGCCTTAAAAATTAAGAACGCATGGGAGGTGACACCCCCCTTTTCCCAAAACTACAGTTTTTTTTTTTTCATAAGCATGCTATTGATATCGTTACCCTCCTGATCAATTTTCAGGTCCCAACCTTAAACGGTTTTATAGATATTCAGCTTGAAAAATTAAGATTATATGGCAGGTGCCACGTCCCCTTTTCCGATAACCTACACTTTTATGCGCAAAAATTGTTTGGTATCATATAGCTCTGTACCAATTTCCAGGTCCCTGACTTAAATCCTTTTAAAGATATTCAGCTTAAAAAATTAGGTGTTGTTGGGAGGTGCCACGCCCCCTTTTCGTATAACTCCTATTATTTTGCGTTAATACGGAATTGTTATAGTCTATCTCCACACCAATTTCCAGGTCCCTGACTTAAATCCTTTTTAAAGATATTCAGCTTAAAAAATTAAGTGTTGTTGGGAGGTGCCACGCCCCCTTTTCGTATAACTCCTATTATTTTGCGTTAATATGGAATTGTTATCGTTTATCTCCACACCAAATTCCAAGTCCCTAACGTAAACAATATTAGATATTCAGCATGAAAAATTAAGTTTGTATGGGAGGTGCCACGCCCCTTTTTCCGATAACCCCCACTTTTATGCGTGGGAATGGTTTTGATATCATTTAGCTCTATACCAATTTCCAAGTCCCTACCTTGAACTGTTTTAGAGATAATCAGCTTTAAAAATTAAGGTTGTATGGGAGGTGTCACGCCCCCTTTTCTGATAACCCCCACTTTTCTGAGTGAGAAGGGTTTTGATATCACCTACCTCTATACCAATTTTCAGCTCCCTACCTTGAACTGTTTTAGAGATAATCAGCTTTAAAAAATAAGGTTGTATGGGAGGTGCCACGCCCCCTTTTCTGACAACCCCCACTTTTCTGAGTGAGAAGGATTTTGATATCACCTACCTCTATACCAATTTTCAGCTCCCTACCTTAAACTGTTTTAGAGATAATCAGCTTTAAAAATTAAGATTGTATGGGAGGTGTCACGCCCCCTTTTCTGATAACCCCCACTTTTCTGAGTGAGAAGGGTTTTGATATCACCTACCTCTATACCAATTTTCAGCTCCCTACCTTGAACTGTTTTAGAGATAATCAGCTTTAAAAAATAAGGTTGTATGGGAGGTGCCACGCCCCCTTTTCTGACAACCCCCAATTTTCTGAATGAGAAGGGTTTTGATATCACCTACCTCTATACCAATTTTCAGCTCCCTACCTTGAACTGTTTTAGAGATAATCAGCTTTAAAAATTAAGGTTGTATGGGAGGTGCCACGCCCCCTTTTCTGATAACCCCCAATTTTCTGAATGAGAAGGGTTTTGATATCACCCACCTCTATACCAATTTTCAGCTCCCTAGCTTAAGCTGTTTTAGAGATAATCAGCTTTAAAAATTAAGGTTGTATGGGAGGTGCCACGCCCCCCTAACATTTTTTTAATTTTTTCTTCGACTAAACCTTCGCGGGGTAACAACAAACAAACCCCCCTAAGGAAGTATTTGATTTGGTTCGGCCGTTTTCAAGTTTTAGCGTTACAATTAAATACCAAATCATTTTTATATATATAGATATGTGCAAATATGTATGTAAGGAGCTAGTGATTTTCAGCTCCTTTGCTATTAGCTCCGCTCCGAGGCTTTGGTTCGAAGCGATTTTCCTACTCACCAAACCCAAAGCATGCCCCAACGAACAGATATTAACAAAATTCATGTATACATATGTACATATGTATATTGTAATCTAACTGAAGATATAAATGGCGATTTTCAAAAAAAAACGACAAAAATATAGGAATTGCAAATTGTTAAGCTACTCTTGTAATGCCATTATGTGAATTGGTAAACAATGTAAATTATGATTAATTGTGAGAGGAAAATGAATGAACAATGAGGGAAAAGTACCGGTTTTGTTTACGAAAATCTTGATGACCACTTTTCAGTGCCAGTAATAATACACATATACATATATGGGAATTTCCATGATAACTCGCGTTACATTAGAGGAAAAAATTTAGCATATAAACGAATATGGGCGATTCCAAAATGGCGAACGCGACGTTCGTACGCCTTCAAAGCTCAATAAAGTAGGTATGCATAGCGTTGAATATTTTTCTTCTTATTTTCATTTTTAGAGAGCACTTGAGTAGTATTATAATCGGTGCAGATAAGAAGTATCTACTATTTATTTTAAGTTTCCGAGATTTTATCATTTAAACCGTGATAGCGTAGTGACAAAATGAAAATGAAATTTTTAGGTGCTATTAGAAATGTTCAAATATCAGCGAATTTTGGTCCAACATTTTAAAAGTAATGATCAGCGAACAAAGAAGAATAATGTAGCTCTGCATTAATGGTTTTGGCGTGCAAATATATGCACTAGTTTGATTTTATAAGCTTAGGAAGAAATTAGTAACGTGACATGGCGAACGCGACAAAATTTCCCAACCGAACTCATAACGATTAGTTCAAGCAATTTAAACCTAGAATAACTTAAATTAACAAAATTTCGTGTTTTTCGATGAAGATAATTGCATACTAGCACACATAGTGGATATAAGTTTAACAGTTAAGAAGAACGAGTAAACTCGCGAAAAAATGAAATTTTACATTATCAAATATTTATTAATTTGCATTGTCAATTCGTGAAGTTATGTGTACATAAAGATTATTTAGAAACGTTTCAGTAGATTAAATTTAGAAGCTACACCCCAAAACACTATATCTGAACAATCTGTTGTATGTAGGTTTGCCAGATACTTACCTTTCCCGAAAAAATCAGTACATTGCCTTCCAAAAAAAAAAAACAATATAAGTGAAGAAAATCCTCCTTATTACTGGCATTTTGTTTTTGTTTCCGTTTCGTTAACTGTCAATCATGTTTCTATGACATTTAACGCTCGCGTTGCTTCCTCGTTCCTAATTATTTCATGGTTTTGCCGTGGTTATGCTTACGAGCAAAACACCGATGAAATTCAGACACATTTTCGTCATCGGTGAGAGGTGGTTACGCTTAAATCGATGATTAGAGCGCACATACACAACATAACACATTACTACCCTGAAACCTCGGCGTGCTGGGTGCTTGTTTCACCCAGCAAATTTGATGTGAAGCCGAAAATTCATCCCACTCGTCGGAGTGCACAACAACAATTACACGTTGCTCGTCGACTATTGTTGTAAGCATAACCACGGCCAGTGGCGGATAAAAGGTCCAGAGCGCCCTAGGCAGCCACTTTCTCGGCGCCCCTGTACCGACCATAAATGGCCATCATAATACTATAAATTTTAACTACCTAGTTGTTTTACACCCTAACAATCAAAATCTTTCCTCTTTATAATATTAGTGTAGATGTAGATATAGATGATGTAAAAGCTTAGATAATTTGTTAATCTCTACATATAATAAAATTTTAATAGGTCGATGTCTGTACATTGCAGATATCGAGAAAAAAAATGATTGGGGGAAGCATTATTAAGCCAGTAGAATCCAAATCAACCATTTTTAGAATTTTTGTCTGTCTGTCTGTCTGTATGTTTGTGGCCGTATCACTCAAAAAGTGCTGAATAGAATTGTGCTGAATTTTTATTGGATTGCTAGACGCTCAACTTAAAGTTTAAGGTATTATTTGTTTCGATATCTCGACCGGTTTCGGAGTTATCGGCCAATATGTGCACCAAAATGTGTTAGTACAATATGGGTATCAAACGAAAGGAGTTTATGAATGCTGCCATAAACCATTTGATTAATTTCAACACCTAAACTGGCTTCGGAGATATCTCATAAACTGTGAACCTTCTTAATCTCAAAATGCTTAATATGGCTATTTTGTTCAGACCTGTTAAGTAATGATTACTAATCGTAATGAGTAGTAATTTAAATACTTTTGTTTTAGAGTAAAGTAATCAATTATTTTCAAGTACAATTACGTTTTATCAATTAGTACTCGAGTACAACTACTTGTAATTGAATAGTAATTGGAATTACCATAAATTACCAAAAGTAATTGAAAGGAGTTGAAAGTAGTTGACAAAGTAGTTGAAGTACTTTTGCCAATTACTTTCAATTATTTTCAATTCCTTTCAAGTTCTTGATACCATTTTTATGTGTATCAAATATTTTTGTATTTTTATTTATTTAATTTCATTTTATATAAATAAAGCGGAATAATTTAACGCTTATTTTAAAAATAAACTAGGTAAATATAAATAATTAATAGGTTGTTCGAACTCAATTTTTATTTTTACGAACAATATTTATAGTTAGCCTTCATAATGACCAACTTCTCGAATGAGAAGTCAGTCATGGACTGTCTTCTGGGGCTGTTGATAATGCCCGCAAAAGAAAACAGCCTCTCAACAGGCGCGGATGAGGGCAAAGGGGTATTAAATTTTATATACGCCTCCCTAAGATAACAATATTTGTTTAAAGAGTCTTCGGAGGTGGAATCATCGTTCAGATAGCTGTAATATTGGTTCGATATTGCAGCTGCCACATCTTCTGTTGACTCTAACCGAGCTGACGGAGTATCGGTATCTCCATCTGTAAAGAAATGTACAAACAAATTACAAACAATATTTGCAATTTTTGGAATCTTCATACCGCCGGAATCGTAGTCAAATATCGCATCATAATCGTTTCGTTTTAATTTATTTTCAAAATTAAACGAAAGATTATCCTTACTAAGAGACTCAGTAATGCTCTGAATGACGATCCGGTTCACTCGCTCGACTGTCATGGCCGGATTTGTGCGTTGTAATACTTTGATCCACTTATTTTTGATAACTGGAGTCAAAACCGCTGCAGCTACTGCAATATTCGCTTCTGGTGCTAGAAGAAAATATGGCTCAAACCTTTCCCTCAATTTTTTTTCCAAATTTATGACGAGCGAGCTGAATATAACGAATTCATTATTTTCGCTAACTTTAATTAGCTTATTGCTCAGCGTCATGAGAGTCGGTATAAGTAAGCCATATTTAACTTCTTTGTGCCCCTGCATAAAGTCAAGCGCTGCAGCTACCGGCTCCATTAACGCAACGTATGACTCCAGGTACCTCAAGTCCCCTGAGTGGATTTGCGGCACATTTACTTCACAGCACAGGTGTCCCAGTCCTTCCTTATGCTGCAGTAACCTTTTAACCGCATCGTATAATGAGTTCCAGCGGGTTACTACGGGGACAACAAGTGAACAGCCTAAAACGCGAACTACCACTTCTGAGGACTTTGGATAGGAACACTTCTTCCACAAAGCGTTACACTTTTGAAAAACCTGAATGATTTAAAAAACCATGAACCAAAAAAAAATCAACCAATGAATAGAAATTTACCATATTGTTCTGGTAATCAAGTTCTCCGTTGGATTTCAAAATGTAACGTTCATTTAGGCTGTCATAAAAAAGCTACCACTTGGTAAAAAATAAAATAAGCGTTAAATTATTCCGCTTTATTTATATAAAATGAAATTAAATAAATAAAAATACAAACATTTTTGAAATACATAAAAATGGTATCAAGTACTTGAAAGGAATTGAAAATAATTGAAAGTAATTGGCAAAAGTACTTCAACTACTTTGTCAACTACTTTCAACTCCTTTCAATTACTTTTGGTAATTGATGGTAATTCCAATTACTATTCAATTACAAGTAGTTGTACTCGAGTACTAATTGAATCTCAGCTGAAAAGCAATTACTATTTAATTACAAATACTTTATGAAGTAATTGTATTGAGTAGTAATTGTACTCGAAATTTAACAGGTCTGATTTTGTTATAAGAAATAAAATAATGGCTACCTGGTAACCGACGTACTACAGAGTGTACTTATGTTATGGAGCGATAAATTCTCCTCATTGATAAATTGCGAGGGAGTCGTCGAACGCGAAATTGTCGACAACATCGTCGTAGTTTAATGACAGCAATAAGACAGATTCAATATTTACGGACATGGGCAAAGAGAGCTCTTTGTGCTGCGAGCGGTAGTTATATCTTCGACGATGCACAAAACATATGTCAGCGATGAACAGCACGTGCGGTGTCAGCTGAAGCTCACTGTCCCGTAGGGCGTCAAAGTTGTACAGACCGTCGTATCGTGGATAGGCGAGTGTGCAGACCAAAATTTTGGTTTGCACTCAAGTGTGCAGAAAATGGTTGCCAGAGTATGTAGTATATATTTATTTTCTCAATAGATCTCTACATATCGTAAGATTTATTGGCAAAGTGGAGATAATGGGTCGTATTAATAAACAAAAAGCAATTGCTATTTCTCAAATTTTTTGTAATTTGACAAAAATTTGTATGAAGAAACTTTCAAAATTTGAGAAAAAGGCTTGAAAAAGTAATTGCTTTTTTATTAATATAATCTAATATTTTGATAATCGCCAAAAAAGTCGCCATCGCCAATTTTCATAAATTGGTCGCCAAAGTTTGTAAAAAATCGCCAGTACTGGCAAGCCTGACGACGCAACAAACGCGCAATATTGCACAATATATCGATGCTTGTGCAATATAATCGATTTATCTATTATCGATCTATTATAGATCAGCTTTAATTCTTAATCGTCGATATGTTATTTTCTTTATTTGTTTAAAAATTCTGAGCTCGCGCGCCCCTTGTAACTACGCGCCCCTAGGCAAGTGCCTAGTTTGCCTTAGGGATAATCCGCCTCTGACCACGGCATTACAAACGTCAAATGAAAACAGTTGGAAAATTTTTAGTGTCGGCTAAAAATCAGTACAAATCAGTACAAAATATAAAAAATCAGTATTTCTTAAGGTTTTTAAAACCATCAGTACGGAGCACGAAAAATCAGTATTGTACTGATCAAATCAGTACGAATGGCAACCCTAGTTGCATGCTATATCTAATACCTCTAACGAGCAATTCCTGTATATATATATATATATATATATATATATATATATATACTCGTACTAGCTGACCCGGCTTTTTTTATTAATTTCATTCCAAAAACTGTTATTACACCGGTATTATTTTTAAAACTACTTCATTATGTATACAACTTCAAAAATATATAATTTTAGTATTCAGTTTAAGGCTGCACGATTCACAACATTTTTAGTTTTCTGTTCCGGAGTGTAAATAGATATTCGCCGACACACTAAATCACTTTTACCAATTCACTCACTTTTTTAAACGAAATATGAATGAAACCAGTCAGGAAATTATAATCCACACATTCGCTATTTTTTATTTCATAAATGTAAACGACCCGAATCCCCAATAGCCGATCATGACGAAGTGCGAATAGCAATGTCTGTGCTTAAAAACAACAAAGCTCCGGGAGCTGACGGCTTGCCAGCCGAGCTATTCAAACGTGGCGGCGAAGAGTTGATAAGGAGCATGCATCAACTCCTATGCAGAATATGGTCGGACGATCGCTTGCCCGACGATTGGAACTTAAGTGTGCTCTGCCCAATCCATAAAAAAGGAGACTCCACAGTACGCGCCAATTATCGTGGGATAAGCCTTCTGAATATCGCATATATGTATTGTGCGCAAGACTGAAGCCCACCGTCAACAAGCTGATTGGACCTTATCAGTGTGGCTTTAGACCTCGTAAATCTACCTTCGACCAGATCTTCACAATACGCCAAATCCTGGAAAAAAAAACTCATGAAAAAGAAACCGACACACACCATCTTTTTGTCGATTTTAAAGCTGCTTTTGATAGCACGAATACGAATTGCCTATATGCCGCAATGTCTGAATTTGGTTTCCTTGCTAAACTTATACGGCTATGCCAAATGACGCTGACTAACACCACCAACACCGTCAGAATTGGGAAGGACCTCTCCGAGCCGTTCGAGACCAAACGAGGTTTCAGACAAGGTGACTCCCTTTCGTGTAACTTCTTCCACTTGATGCTGGAAAAGACAATGCGAGCTGCAGAACTTCACCTTGCAGAAGCATCTTATACCACAAGAGTGTTCAACTGCTGGTGTACGCCGATGACATCGACATCATTGGCACTAACACGCGCGCCGTATGTTCTGCCTTCTCCAAGCTGGATAAAGAGGCTAAGAAAATGGGTTTGGCGGTAAACGAGGACAAGACGAAGTACCTCCTATCATCACACAAAGAAACAGCACGCTTTGGCAGCCACGTCAATGTTGACAGCTACAAATTCGAAACTGTTAAGGACTTCGTCTATTTGGGAACCAGCATTAACACCAAAAATAATGTCTGCACTGAAATCCAACGAAGAATCACTCTTGCCAATAAATGTTACTTTGGACTAAGTAGGCAATTGAAAAGTAAAGCCCTCTCTCGTCGAACTAAAATCACACTCTACAGGACGCTCATCGTTCCAGTTCTCATGTACGGCGCAGAAGCATGGACTATATCAAAAGCAGATGAGATGGCGCTTGGAGTATTCGAGAGGAAAATTCTTCGGAGGATTTATGGACCTTTGCGCGTTAGCGAGGGCGAGTATCGACGGAGATTTAACGACGAGCTGTACGCAGACATCGACATTGTTCAGGGAATAAAGATCCAGCGGCTGCGCTGGGCAGGTCATGTCGTGCGAATAGACGAAGGTGCTCCAGCCAAGAAAGTATTTCTGTCGAAACCCGCTGAACGCAGAAGAAAGGGGAGACGTCCACTGCGTTGGGAAGATCTGGTGGACAGTGAAGCTGGCTCCCTAGGTATTCCCAAATGGCGCTACGCTGCACGAAACAGAAATAGCTGGAAACTTTTCTCGCTGTTTTCTCGATTTTTCAGAATTTTTGTGTTAGCTTGGAGACACTGATTTAAACATTTTCTATCGAAGAATTACGTATACTTTTATGAGAAATTAGCAAATTAATGTTATCTAACTAATGAATTTTATGCATCTGGAGCATTTTGTCCATTCTTTAATAGAATTAGGGCACCTCAAAATAAAGGACTAGGCCAATAATATTTTGCAGTCTTACTTTTGTACTAGTTAGAAAGGCAACTTTCTGCAGGCCGAGCAATAATGATTTCAAAAAAAGCCCCAATTCACTCCGCCCTAATGCACACACTTTCTAGTCTGCTCTAACTACTTCCGAAGAAAAATCGTTGGAAATTTTGTTATAAATGGTGTTGAAATATGCATGTAATTTGTATATTTACTAGGGAGGTCTCATCTCCGTTGATTTTTGGCTCGTGCACAGTGTAATGATTGCTTAGTTATATCGATATCAACTTACATTTTGATCAGCAAAGGGTTAATAATATATAATACAATGTTGCTATTATAACTCTGACGAGTTTTATGGCCGAGCTTCTCACCCAATTCGAGGTGTGCTCCTTTTGATTTTCCTACTAACTGGGTGGACCTACAGTTTTATGCCGTCTTCGAACGGCGAATGCATTTTTTGTGAGAAGTTTTTTCATGGCAGAAATACACTGCCGAGAGGTGACCGCTGTTTCTAAAAAACCCAATAATTGGTGTTTGTGCGGACTGAGATAGATTTGAACCCGAGACCTCTGACATAGCATGTGAGCACTCTACCCACTGCACCACAGCGGCCACAAAGCGTTACCGTTGTAAAAAAAAGTTCACACACCGAGAGAAAGATCCTGGTAGATCAACGGGATTACGGGTTAAAACAGCAGATTCCACAGTCAAATCACATCCAAAGGATATATCTGTTAAATTGACAGACGTTATTTTGTTTTAACAGTTTTATGGTTGAACTACTCTGAAAACAAAAAATCGCTGTGAATCCAAACACTTTTGCTGTTAAAACAACAACTTTCCGCAATTGAAATTTTGTCACTTAAAAATAGATCCCTTTGTGTTTTTACATGGCCATTTATTTCTAACAATTACTTTATAATATGTATTTTTAGAGCTATTTATTGGCAAGTTTTTTAAATCTTTTCTTTCCATTTTTCTCTTCATTCTCCCTCCGTTCGGTTTCCAAGTACAAACATGTAGCTTCATCTCCGCTTGTTTTCCATTGCGGCACCTTCTTCGCTTTCACTGCTTGCTATATTGTGTTCTCTATTTTATATTCTCCTCCGATTTCAAACCATGACATCAACCTGAAATTCAATCCAACGGCATCATTAGTATAGTGCGACATTCAACATTGTATTGAATATTGAAGTCACTTTAGTGGCTTTTATACTTACCTTTGTTCGAAAAAGCATTCGTGAATTAAAACTCACTCACGTAAGCAAAGCAACAAATAACAACGGAGAAAGCAAATAAATACTTTTCCTTTTAATAGTCAACAGTAATGAATTGTTGAATCAACAAATTAATATAAAGGTTACAGCAACAGATATTAGGGTTAAGTTAACAGTGACTCTGTTATATCAACAAAAATTTCTGTTAATAATTGACGATCAGTCCTGTTGAACTAACAAATAGGTTTTAATAGATATATTTGTTAAAGTTAAAGATGTTTTCGTTTATATAACTGTAAATGTGTCTACTTAAACATATTTCTGTTAATTTAACCAATTTAGGGATTAACAGAAGAAAACTGTTGATACTACTGTGATTATTTTTCTGAGTGCATAGTCACTGCTTTTATAAACCTTCGTATGCTTTCTTCATTTTGCAGTGCTCAATGTTGCCGCAGGCAAAGCTCCAATGCAAATATCAACCGAAGGTTCTGGTGCACCCCAAAAAGCTATCGATGGTTCAACATCAGCATTCTTTACACCGGAAACCTGCTCAGTGACTAAGACAGAAAAGTCACCTTGGTGGTATGTTAATTTACTGGAACCATATATGGTGCAGCTAGTGCGTTTGGACTTTGGGAAACCGTGTTGTGGTAAGTATCTACGTATAAATAATTTAAATGTGAATCCAGTAAGGACATTTTTCCCCATGGTATTGAATCACGAACCTATGTATGTACTAGGGACTCCAATTTTTCCGATTTTTAAGATCCCGGAATTTTCAAAATTTTTCTTTTCTAATTTAGACATTAATTATTTTCCCACATTTTGGGTTAAAAAAGAGCGCTACAACTTTAAAATTAAAAAGAAAAAATTATTTTTATTGCCATTTTTTATTATTTCCTCAGTAACAAAATACAATAGGAACATAAATTCATGCGTACCTATTATTTATTAATACTTAAGAGTTACTTCAAAAAACACAAGCAACAAAGAAATTGGCATACAAAAGCATTTGCCTTTACAGTTACAGTACAGGTTCTTTTATGATCATATAAATATCCCTTTTTCTGCTCACATAATTTACCAAAATTAATAAGTAAGGCATCGTTTTAAAGGTATTAATTAGCTATGCATGCGAAACGGTGTTTTATTGGGCGTGGTACTTTTTTAATAGTTTTTTTTTTGCAAAAACAAAATGTTTAAATTTAAAGTAAAAGATTTGCGCCTAAAACTATGCTTTCAGAATTATTTTATTCCAACAAGAGTGCAGAGTTAGATACAAATGTAGATGTCGCTCCAGTTGAGAAGTCGTGTATATTTTAAAACACTTTTGTAAGCTTCAGCTGTATGTTTGTATGTAAACATTACACGTGTGTATTCATACCTACGCTGAATGGGGGTTTTTCCGTATAGGATGTTATGAAGAAATATGACGAAATTTTGAAAAATGAGCCAAGAGGGGCAAATTTTCAAAGATTTGTAAGTAAAAACTCAGGAACTGTAGGAGATAAATCGATTAAGCTTGAGCCACTGATTTGCTTGTCAATCGACTGGCGCCACGTATGTTTTATTACTTTTTGCGCAAGATGCGCACGGGTCCAGCTAGTATTAATAATAAGGCCTGCGATCATTTGATAATTACCAATAAACATTTTTAGAGTTTAACGACGCATTTTGATTAAGCGAATATTTCCAACTTGTTGAAAAATTTGAAAATCGGAGGCACAAATTTTGATATGAATTCCGAGTATGCAGCTGTGTATTTCATTTTAGTACAGTAATGTGAACCTCTCAAGTCTAATTAAAATTTTCCCTGGTTTTTAGTAATTTTGTTTATT
This sequence comes from Urophora cardui, assembly GCA_960531455.1. Classification (NCBI taxonomy): domain Eukaryota; kingdom Metazoa; phylum Arthropoda; class Insecta; order Diptera; family Tephritidae; genus Urophora; species Urophora cardui. The sequence continues at coordinate 82,786,903 of OY482671.1, read as the reverse complement.
GAATATTGGTTGCATTTTCTTCCATAATTTACTTTTCATTGGAGAAAATTACACTAGCCGGAAAAAAAATGAAAAATGGGTCCTCCTTTGATGTTTGCTGATTGATGATTGATTTTAATCAGGGCTGTAACGGGTTTGAGTTAAATCCAAAAAGTTATTTTTTGAGTTTTATTTTTGCCTCAGAAAATAAAAGTTATTTTTTGAGTTTTATTTTTCCCTCAGAAAATAAGTTTGTTTTAGTTTTATTTTTCGATCAGAAAATAAAAGTTATTTTCTGAGTTTTATTTTTCCCTCAGAAAATGAGTAATTTTTTGAGTTTTATTTTTTTGCTAAGAGAATAAAAGTTTTTCAGTATAATTTTGGCTGCAATTGTAGAACTCAAAAAATAACTTTTATTTTCTGAAGGAAAAATAAAACTCAAAAAATAACTTTTATTTTCTGAGCGGAAAATAAAACTCAGAAAATAATGATTAAAAATTAATTTTTTTATAAAAATCGAAAAATAGAAGTTAGTGCACCTAGAGGTAGTCTGCGTTACGGTGATTACATCTGTGTACTTCTTTTGCGTTTAGCATTTCTCCTTCAGTATGATTTTTTTAGTCAAAATTTAAAAAATAACGATTATTTGCAATTCCTGATTTTAATAAATTTTGGGGCGCTGATTACAAAATTCATATTGAAAAAGACGCATCACGTCAGGTTTTTAAGTTATTTAGCAAAATTAGTTTTGGCCAGACCTGTTATTTAATGATTGAATATTTTAATGATTATTAATGAAAGCATGTTTTGTTGTTGTAACTCTTTAATGATTAATTACGATTATTTTCACCTTTTTAATGATTAAAAGTTAATTAAATTATATAAAAAAAATAATTAATCGATTAATTATTTTTAATTGCATGATTATTTAGATTATTTTCAATTATTTTTAATTGCGTGATTAACTCAATTACTTGATTATTTTCAATTATTTTAGATTGTTTTTTAATAGCATGATTAATAAAATTATTTGATTATTTCAAATTATCTATGATTTTTCTAATTGCATGATTAATTAATTAATCGATTAATTATTTTTAATTTTTTGGTTTTTTTTTTCAAATTTGCTTGTGAACAAAACATACATACATATGCACATCCATACATACATGTGCTGAGAGTATGCTGTGCGTTTATACCCGTATCGGATGAGGGCGCACTAGTAATTGCCAGTTATAGACTATAGACATACTACTTAGCAAAAGAAGCTGCAATTACAAGAACAATGTCGAGCGTTCCGTCGCGAGAGAGGCAAGCATGCATAGCTGGCAGCTTAGATGGGGTAACTCGACGAAGGGACGCTGGACCCATAGATGTATACCAGATTTGAGATGCTGGTTGGAACGAGCACACGGCGAAGTCGATTTCTACCTGACGCAGTTCCTATCTCGACACGGTTGTTTCAAGGCCAATCTCTTTTGCTTTAAGCACGAGTCGAACCCAACGTGCGATCACTGCGGGAGGCAAGCAATAGACGATGCATACCACGTATTCTTTGGTTGTGCAAGATTTTACGAATCTAGAAACAAGCTCCATAGAATATTTGGAGGAGACTATACACCTGAGTCGTTCGTGAAGCATATGCTAGAAAGCAAGGCAAAATTACCAGCTCAAGTGGAACGGATACATACAGGAGCTCGGCTTCCTGCATGCATCATTGCGCGTGGTACGGAGCTTTGGCCTCCACAGACCACCTAACAGTGACCACTTTTATAAAAAATAAATGGGTGAAACATTTTAAGGCAGACTGAAGGCAATAACGCGACTATTACGGACTTTCGAGCCTAGTGCTCAACCCACCTCAAACGGTAGCCTGACGGTAGTACCGCGGGGTTCGGTACGATTACAGTAGGAGGTTTAGTACGGTTAGAGTCCCGCACTGACGTGGTAAAGGCTTTCGATGCTTCCTCCTTGTTACAAAAAAACATACATCCATACACATATTCATACACACATACAACACACATACATGCATATATATATGAACATATCTACACATACCTATTTTAAAAATAAAACAAAGTAACAAAATTTTTTTAAAAAGCTTTTATTTAATATTTATATTAAAATTTATTAAAAAGGAAAAAAATAAATTTTTAATATTTTTGAACAAAATTTATATTAGTCCTTAATTCATTTGGATCTTAATTTCAATCTCAGCATACCTTTAACGTATTTCTTCAAAGCATTTCTGTATATGTATCAACATAAATAAAAACGCGGGTGTTCTTTACGTAATGCATATCTTACGTAATTGGAATTTAAAGTTTTTATCGCTTCCTTCCATTTCACCAATACTGTTTTATAACATGAATATCTAATGAGTACCCGCGCTTTTATTTACATATGTTGATACATATACAGAAATGCTTTGAAGAAATACGTTAAAGGTATGCTGAGATTGAAATTAAGATCCAAATGAATTGAGGACTAATATAAATTTTGTTCAAAAATATTAAAAATTTATTTTTTTCCTTTTTAGTAAATTTTTATATTAATATTAAATAAAAGATTTTTAAAAAAAATTTTTTTACTTTGTTTTATTTTTGCCTTTTTAGTTTTACAATGCATATTACATCTAATATTTGTCAACACACCCACTATCAATATAGTCCAACAGTTTTTAATATGAAGTGCACTATGTTTAACATTTTGATGGTTTCTGTTCAGCCAGTTTTTTTTATTATCCAATTCCTGTGGAGTCTTTTAAGTGGTTTTACTATACTCTTTTGTGAATAGATTACTTCGTAATACGTGTTCAAAATAGGAACAAAATTGGTTCATAAATACTAATTTTCTAAATATCTTGACACTATCGCCACCCAGCGGCGATTTATTTCCACGGATATATTTACTTTCTCATTGGCAATATATATACCGAATATGAACAAATTCGGTCGGTAAATACGAATTTTACAAATAACTTAACACCAGCGCCACCTAGCGGCGATTTTTTTCCACAGATGTATTTACTTTCTCATAGGCAATATATATACCGAATATGAACAAATTCGGTCGGTAAATGCGAATTTTACAAATATCTTGACACCAGCGCCACCTAGCGGCGATTTTTTCCACGGATGTATTTACTTTCTCATAGGCAATATATGTACCGAATATGAACAAATTCGGTCGGTAAATACGAATTTTACAAATATCTTGACACCAGCGCCACCTAGCGGCGATTTTTTTCCACGGATGTATTAACTTTCCCATAGGCAACATATATACCGAACATGAACAAATTCGGTCGGTAAATACGAATTTTACAAATATCTCGACACCAGCGCCATCTATCGGATTTTTTTTTATTTCACGTTGCATTGTCTTCGGGTCCTCAACTATGTTCCAAATTTCAAGTACCTAGCTCAACTAGAAGTATCTTAAATGTTCGTTGCAAAATTCCACGACATACACCCATACAAAAAGTGAAGTTAAATAAAAGCTTGTAATAATTTAAAATAATCATATCAAAAGAAATAATCGCACAATTAAAAATAATCGAGCAATTAAAAATAATCATACAATTAAAAATAATTGAGCAATTAAAAATAATTATACAATTAAAAATAATCACGCGATTAAAAAAAATTTTGTGATTATATGATTATTTCCGATTATTTTTTTAATGGTTAGTAATCATGATTTTTTTACAATTTTTTTAATTTAATCGATTATTAATTGTCCGGTTAATGTAAGATAATTAAAATAATCATTAAAATTAAAAAATCCAAAAAAATTAATCATTATTAATTTTAATCGGAATTTAACAGGTCTGGTTTTGGCCAAATTAGGCAAGGTGTTCCTAGTTTTTAATTTATACTATTTTTTAATCGTCTCTTATTAAACAAAAAACGTAGTGAATGGTTGCCTTAGACATCAATGAATAAGTTTTCATAAATATTCATTTAAATATAACTTAACTGACTTATAGGGGCGTCAGAATGAATACTTTTCCGTCAATCCAGCAATCCCTTTAACTGACAGCAGAGTGGAATTACATGTATTTGAATGAAGATCGACACAATCAGTACTTCAACTTTGCCGTAACAAATATATGAAATTGAAGTATGTGTCAGTTAAACGCTGCTGGATTGCCGGAAAAGTATTCATTCTGACGGGCCCATTAGTGGCGTACCTTTATTTTCGAAAAATGGGGCTTTTAGCCAATTGCTTAAGACCTCATTTCTGGTCAACTTTTTTATACTGAAATTAACTCAAATTACACTGCTCTACAGCTAAAAAATACTTCGAACGCCACTATCCTATCTACATGTCAAATCGGTCGCTGATTCCGAAAATCGAGTTAACTTATGATTCTATGGGAAGGTTTTTGAGATATCGGCAATTTACCGTTATTTGGCCAATGGCTCCACTGAATCCTGTATATCTCTTTAACACATTGACAAAATCTTTTTAATGCCTGATGAAAATATTTTTATTCAAAAATATTTAAGCTGAGAGAATTTTGCTGTAAAAATTCTTCCTTTTTGGATTTGAAAAGTGAAGCAATGGAAATATAGTGAAATTTTCAACCATTCCCTTATATTTATACTTAGCTGTAGTGGTCGGAAACTATCGATGGTTTCTGAACATCGTTTACACTATCGATGGTTTTCGACTATCGTTTGAAATATGGATAGTTCATTGAAAATTTGAAATGTGACCACTAGGCACCAAATAATCGGTAACTATCCGCATGGTCGTTTAAAATGTGATTACCCAAAAACATTAAAATTACACTACAATATGGGTATCAAACGAAAGGGGATGACCCCAGGTTTCATTTGGACTTCGATATATTTCGATAAATTTATCGATAACTGTGATTGCCCAAAAAGATTAATATTACCCTACAATATGGGTATCAAACGAAAGGGGATGGCCCCGCTTTCTACAATTATGGGCTGATCTAAAAAATCTCTATCGCCCAGTAATTTTTATTTAAGATTGAAAAAATATAAATTGCTCATAACAATTATGGGATGACCTAAAAAATATCCATCATCCAGTAATTGTTATGGAAGATCGAAAACAATATTAATTGCTAGTAACAATTATCAGCTGATCTAAAAAATATCCATCATCCAGAAATTGTTATGGAAGATCGAAAAAAATATCAATTGCTCATAACAATTATGATCTGATCGAAAAAATATCGATCTTTGAGTAATTGTTATTGATGATGGAAAAATTTTTCCATTGCTCAATAATTGTTATCAAGTGATTTCTATATTTATTTGTTATAATTGTTATGGTCTCTGGTTAATATATTAATTTTTTTGAACAAGAATAAATGGCTAATAAATAAATAAAACAAAACAATGTACTGAAAAAAGTTTTATTGGATCATCTTCTATTACTTTCATGTATTGGTAAGAATAAGACCAGGACAGGTGGGCAAAGTTTGTTTACATTAGGGTGAAATGAGGTGAGCGCATTTAAAACAGATGTGTTTGTGGATGATTTTGCTGCCGGACGGCAAAAGGCGGTTACAGTGTGATCGTAGCCGTAGACTCTCCCAAATCACCCGAAACTATCGTCAACTATCGATATACTATCGATAGTTTGCAAAAAACTATCGTACACTATCGATGGTGCTGACTATCGATAGTTTCCGACCTCTACTCAGCTGTACTAGTACACAGAGTATTATAATTTTGATTTCATAACGGTGGATTGTAACAGAATGAAATAATCGAGATAGATATGTATGGACTTATATGTATGTATATATCAAAACGATCAGGGTGAAAAGAGAAATCAATTGAGCTATGTCCGTCCGTACACACTAACTCGCGCAAAAATTGAGATATTTTGATGAAATTTGGAATGCAAGTTGGTATCCAGACTGGGACGGCTGGTATTGAAAATGGGCTTTTCTTATATAGAAAAAATTGGAATTTTGGTATCTCAGTCACTAATATAGCTGGAGCGACAAAATTTCACCCACGTATTGAGCTCAGGCCCTTATGAAAAAATTTGGTGAAATTTTGGAAAATGGGCGGTGCCACGCCCGCTTATTAAGGGGCAAACATTGAAAGTTTTATAGGTCGTAACTCAGAAACCGTTGAAGATATAACGATGAAATTTGGTACGCGTAATGTACTTACTTAGGCAAATGGTTGGACGAAAAATTGCAAATAATTGATGTATTATGACGAAACTTGGTGTATACACTTTTATTACTTGTGGTAATACATGTTCAATCGGGTGATGACCACGCCCAATTGTATATATGGGAACTATAAAATGGCCTAATAAAAACATTTTAAGCGATATCGATGTCAAATATAAAGATAATTCATTGAAAATTTATGGCATGAGTTCCATAATATACTGGAAACAAAAAATAGAAAAATTTTGGAAAATGGGCGCGGTACCGCCTCTTTTTAGACTAAGGAATCTACGGGAATTCGGAGCCCATAACTCGGCAAATAATATAAAGTAATCCGTATTTCCATCAAACGCAAACAAATAATGAAAGCATATAGCTGAGTATGTAATGTTCGATGCCACTCGAAATTAGGCTTCCTTACTTGTTTTTGTATAATTTTCTAAAAATTAATAATGTTATAGGACTAATTATCTTTCATCCTAAAAACGTTAGTTTATAGTTACCTATCAAGTAATGCAGAGGTACACAACCTGACTTTTTTATCGCCATTCCCATACAAAAGTAGTTAGCTTTTTTCAAACAAAATATACAATTAAAAGTCACCACTAGTGTCCTTGTAAATAGTTTAAAGTCAGTTTTAAGTTAGATGCACTTCCGCAGGGAACTACATACACTCAGGGAAAAACAGCATTTTAAAATCAAAAATCAAATTTTTGTTTTCATAATGCACGTTTTAAACCAAACCATTTTTATTTTAACAACAAAAATTTTTAAATTAAAAATGAAATTTTTGAATTAAGAATGAAATTTTTGAAGTAAAAAATTTTTAATAAAAATACATTTTGGATTTGAAAAGAAACATACTTAAATTAAAAATGAAAATGAATGTTGATTCAAAAACTCGCTCTTTGTTCAAAATTTTTTTGAGAGAAAATATTTTTTTTTTGTGAGAAATCCAACAAAAACAATAATGAGAATCGACTTTTTTTAATTTTGTTTTTACAATGATTGATATAATTCATGGATTCGTTTTTAGGAAAAGGGAAGTATAAATAGGTTACTACAATTCAATATAATGTTTAATGTTCCACTATGTGATGGCGTTGGATTGAATTTCAGGTTGATGTCATGGTTCGAATCCGGAGGAGAATATAAAATGAAGAAGAAAAAGGAGAATAAGAAATAAAGATAGCAAACAGTTAAGGCGAAGTAGAAAAGAAGAGGAGAACAAGCGGAGGCTATATTTTTCTAGTTGGGACTCGGACTGAGAGAAGATGAAGAGAATGCTGTTGGATACAATTTCGAATCCGGAAGAGAAAATGATATAGAGAACACTGCAGCGTTTTTTTCTCATAGTGCTTAAAATAAAAATAAACATTTTTAAATTTAAAATGTTTTTTCCTGATCTAAGAATTTTACAATGAACATTTTTAAAATAAAAATGTTGGTATTTACATCACTTTTAAATACGTTTTTGCCCGTTTTAAGCACGTTTTCATATGTTTTTATTACAAGCTTTTATTTAACTTCACTTTTTGTATGTATCGGGGTATGTATGTCGTGGAATTTTGCAACGAATATTTAAGATACTTCTAGTTGAGCTAGGTACTTGAAATTTGGAACATAGTTCAGGACCCGAAGACAATGCAATGTGAAATAAAAAAAAATCCGATAGATGGCGCTGGTGTCGAGATATTTGTAAAATTCGTATTTACCAACCGAATTTGTTCATATTCGGTATATATATTGCCTATGAGAAAGTAAATACATCCGTGGAAACAAATTCCCGCTAGGTGGCGCTGGTGTCACGATATTTGTAAAATTCGTATTTACCGACCGAATTTGTTCATATTCGGTATATATATTGCCTATGAGAAAGTAAATACATCCGTGGAAACAAATTCCCGCTAGGTGGCGCTGGTGTCACGATATTTGTAAAATTCGTATTTACCGACCGAATTTGTTCATATTCGGTATATATATTGCCTATGAGAAAGTAAATACATCCGAGGAAAAAAATCCCCGCTAGATGGCGCTGGTGTCAAGATATTTGTAAAATTCGTATTTACCGACCGAATTTGTTCATATTCGGTATATATATTGCCTATGAGAAAGTAAATACATCTGTGAAAAAAAATCGCCAATAGGTGGCGCTATTGTCAAGATATTTAGAAAATTAGTATTTATGAACCAATTTTGTTCCTATTTTGAACACGTATTACCTAAAAAAAATAGAGAAAATCCGTAATAAAATTTTGCCGATAAATGACGCAGATGAGAATACTTCATTTGATAATGTGAAATTTTCATTTTAATATAAGAAATCATCAATTGAAAATGAGAAACATGTTTTTATTAAAAGTTTTTTTTTTTTTTTAGCATCCAATATATTTTGCCAACTGTATAAATAAAATACATCCAACAATTTTGTGGTTCGTTAAAAGTAATTAGTAATTAATAATGACTTAATAAACATGGTGGGCATGTATGGATTGCTCTCAGTAGCGCATCCATTTATTATAGTGCATCAGCAAAGATCTGTAAATGATTTTCTTTTGAGGCGTACGAAATTGGTTGGTCTTGCCGTCAGGGCTAGAACGAGTGGGTTGGGGTGAGCTAATATTCTCATTTTGTATGATGCAGCATACTTTCTGATTTCTTGAGATATAGTAGGTATCTTTAGGTCACGATGTAGTTGGTCGTTCGTGACGTAGTAGGGCGCATTTACAATCATTCTAATGGTTTTCGATTGGAATCTTTGGAGAATCTCTATATTTGAGTTTGCTGCGGTTCCCCATAGCTGTATGCCATAGGTCCAGATGGGTTTTAAGATAGCTGAGTAGAGCAGGAGTTTGTTGTCGATTGATAGTTGGGAGTTTCGATTCATGAGCCAATAAAGATTTCTCAGTTTTATACCAAGAGCTTTTCGTTTGGTGAATATGTGGGTTCTCCATGTTAGTTTTCTGTCGAGATGCATACCCAGGTACTTTGTTACGTCACTTTGCGGTATATCAATGCCATTGAGTTTTACGGGTGGGCAAGTGTTGCGTCTAGTGGTAAACGTCACTTGAACAGATTTTGATTCATTTGACTTTATCCGCCAGTCTTTCAGCCAATGGGTAATTTTATTTAAACTTCTTTGAAGCTTGAGTGAGGCGACGTTAGGGTTGAGGTCTGAAGCCAGTACAGCAGTGTCATCGGCAAAAGTGCCGATAGTGACTCCTTCTGCTATTGGGAGGTCGTATGTGTAAAGTAGGTACAGTATTGGGCCCATTACACTACCTTGCGGGACGCCTGCTAAGCTCTCGTAAAGCTCAGACTGCTCTGCTCCTTCTTTGACGAAAAAGTAACGATTTTTTAGATAAGATTGTATAAATAGAAAGTAGCTTGTAGGGAGAGTATTTTTTATTTTATAGAGCAGGCCGTCGTGCCATACGCGATCAAAAGCTTGGGATATATCTAGAAAGGCAGCTGTACAGTATTTTTTTTGCTCAAAGGCAGAGTAGATTTTCTCGGTAAGTCTATGTACTTGTTCAATTGTTCCGTGTCCTCTTCTGAAGCCAAATTGGTGATTAGGTATAATGTTACGCTCTTCTATTTTGGGTAGGAGTCTTTTAAGGAAGAGAACTTCCAAGACTTTTGAGACAATGGGCAGCAGACTAATGGGTCTGTAAGACGCTGCCGTATCAGGGGGCTTTCCTGGTTTCAGAATCATTTTCATCTGAGCGACTTTCCATTGAGGGGGTATGAATGCAGTTATTAGTACTGCATTAAAAAGTTGGGTGAGAAATTGTATGCCTTCGTAAGGTAAGTGTTTTAGTACATTGCCATTAATAATATCGTACCCAGGAGCTTTCTTTGGGTTGAGCATCGCTATTACGGTTTTTACCTCCGATATTGCGAATCGTTTTATGGGGAGGTCCATTTGATAGGGATGACTCAGAGTATTTTTCACTTCTGTTGTTGTGCTTAGTGGGGGTTCAATATCATGTGGGGTGAATACTGATTTTAGGTGGCGTGCAAAAGTATTTGCTTTCTCTGCGTCACTTTTCGCCCATTCGTTATTTTCCATTCGTATTGGAGAATTGTAGAAAATCGGCCTTTTTAGCTTACTAGCAGCTTTCCAAAGGGAGTAATCAGTTGCAGCTGTTGCATCAATATTACTGAGATATTGTTGAACTTGTCTGTTGTGTTCAATTTTGAGGATGTTTTTGAGTTCTTTGGTGAGAGCATTCAATCTTTTCTTGTCGTCGGGGTGACGGGTTTGTTGCCATTTTTTCCTTGCGAGTCGTTTTTCTTTGAGCTTAGCTTGTATGTTGTGGGTAACGCTTGTCCTTTTTTGTCTGATGAGGGTGGGAGTTGATTTCCATGCAGCTTGTTGGATGCAGCTGTTAAAATGTTCGACTGCTGCCTCTATATCTTCAGCAGATTTCAGGGCTAATTTGAAGTCAAGATTAGACGTGATGATGTGTCGGAAGTATTCCCAATCAGTCTTCCGATTGTAAAGGCTGCATTGTTCCGCTGCCGGTGTAAAATTTTTATCAATTGTTACCAGGATTGGAGAGTGGTCGGAAGACAATTCAAAGCACGATTTGCAATTTATATCTGAAGAATTCACGCCTTTCACCACGCAGAAATCGATTAAGTCGGGTATTTTATTTTTATCTGTTGGCCAATAAGTGGGAGTTCCAGTAGAGAATGGAGTTAAACTGAGATTGCTAATAGCATTATATAGTTGTCTTCCTTTAGGGGTAATGAGACGAGAGCCCCAGAACGTGTGTTTGGCATTGTAATCGCCCCCAGCTAGAAATCGATTTCCAAGAGTTTTGAAGAAATTTTCATATTCTGCAGTGCTGATAGAGTGCCTCGGCGGGCTATAGATAGCAGAGAGTGTAAGCTGGCCGCTCGGGTCTTCAATGACAATATTTGTGGCTTGTATAGCATTTGTACGGAATGAATTCGTGCTGTAATGTTTAATACTTTTCCGTATCAAGATACCTGAGCCTCCATGAGCGTTGTTACTGGGGTGTTTTGTGTGGTAAAACTTGTAGTTGGGTACTTCAAAGTAGCTTTTGTCAGTAAAGTGGGTCTCAGATATGAGGAGTATATCTATATTGTGGGTCTGAAGTAAAGTTTTAACTTCAAGTAAGTGTTTGGATAGGCCATTGGCATTCCAAATGATAATTTTCAACGGGTTGAAGATGCACAGTTTTTAGTCGTGAGGGTGACGAGGAGGCTCATCATTGATGTCATTTGTTGCATGACTTGTTTCAGTAAGTCTATCATTTCTCGCATTTCGTTAGTGTTTTGCGTTGGGGTGTGGGTTTCATTACTATTTGGAATGGCATTATTAGGGTTCGAGCGGGGTGTTACGCCTTTCTTTGCTGCTTGAGCATATGTGGCTGGGTATTGGTCAATTTCAATTGGGGTTTCAATCTGCATTGGGGTTTGAATTGGCTGTTGTGGTTTCTCTTGGGGCTGTGCAGGAGCTTTTTTCCTCAGAGTTGGGTATTTGGCGCTTTGGATGTTTTTGTATACCATACAGCCTTTATAATTTGCTGGATGGTTGCCTTCACATAGAGCGCATTTGACATCTTCAGATCTTGTCTTTCGCTTGCAATCAGCGGAGAGGTGGTTTCCAGCACATTTTATACATACTGATTTTCGACGACAGTAGGACTTTGTGTGGCCATATTGCTGACAGTTGGCGCATTGCGGTATTTCACGCTTCGGGTGTGGGGGCTCGAAAGCAATTCTTGAGTGCAGGAGACTTTTAATTTGATATATCTCCTTGTTATTGGAGGCGGGTTTGAGTTCAATGATAAACATTGGGAGAGGATTTTTTGTGACTCTGTGTTTTATGTTCCAAATGTTTGTGACTGAGTGACCGAGATCTTTTAGAGAATCCACAATTTCTTTTGTGTCTATTGAGGAGTGCATGTTTCTGAGAACAACTCTGAAGGTACGTTCTTGTTTTGTTTTATAAGTGTGGAACTCTGTGCCCTTCTGTTCCAGTTGTGACACTATGGTTTTGTAAGCATCCAGGGATGATGCTTGTACTTTTACTTGATCCTTGCCTGTGAGCTTTAGATCATAGGAGTTTGGAGCAACTTCTTGTAGTAAACTCATTAGGGGGGGAATGTTTAGAACTTTGTCTATAAATATTGGCGGCGGCTTGGGTATTTTTTCAGTTGGTTGGTTAGTTTCCTCAACTTCAAGGGAGGCAAATCTGTTTTCGTTTTCATTTTCATTTGGTTGGCGGCTTCCAAGCCAGTAATAATTATCAAGTTTAGCCTGTTTTTTAGAGGCAGTATTTTTACTTGGGCTTTCGCGTTGGCGTTTGGGATTGACGATCTTCCATTGGTCGGTTGGGGTAGCAGTTGTCAAGTTTCCTGCAGTTTGGGGTTTCTGGGCTTGTTGTTGTTGGGCATAGAGAATTTCCAGTTGCCTTTGGAGGGTTTCGATCTGCTGTTGTACGTTTGGTACGTTGGTACTAGGCAGGCGGGATGGGGTTAGATGTTGGGACATTTGTTGGGGTGTACCTAGGGATCTCGGTGTTTGGTGCTGTAGTTGCACTTGGGCTTGTTGGGCATCTCGCACTTCGACTTGTTGGGAACCTCCTACTTTAGGAGGAGTATGGTTGGGGGGCATCTCGCTGGTGCAAACGAATATTTTAGTCTATATTCATTTGCACCCGGCTGCGCTTGTAATATGTACAACTTTTTATGATTGTACTACAATGTGGTTGCAGCTTTTTACAGCTCTGATACTTATGTATAAACTTTACACGAATGGTTTGTGTCCACACTAATTCACCACTTAGTGGTGAAAAAGAGGTTTGTGGTGGAGTTTTGTGTGTGGGAGCTTTTGCTATTGTGCGATCAATGCAACAACAATATGCACAATCACTCAGCAATAACACTTAATTTACGCTTTAGAGTTTAAATAAAGCAGTTTTATATTAATTTGATAGCACACTAAATTGCGACACTTTTTCCGACACTTTTTCACAATATTATTGAGTTAAATTGATCAATTATATATTTTTTTTAGCACAAAAGTACGGAGGAAAAAATTTTTGACAACTTCACAGCGCGACCAGTGTGACCGATGTATTAAAAGTTAAGTTTATTTAGGTACCAACAGGCATGATGTCTAAAGCTGGCATGTTGAAAAGCCCGTGCACAACCCCCCGAGTTATTGTTATTTTGGATTCGTCCGCCAAGTTTTCCAGGTATTGTAGTCGTTGTTCTGTTAAACGTGGTCCTTCTACAAAAAAAATATTATTCAGCTTACACATTTGATGAACTATTCCCAATTTAAAATGATAATTTCTCATTTTCAAATGAAATTTTCTCATTTTCAAGTGATGCTTTCTCATTTAAAATTGACTAATCTGATTTTCAGATGAAGGTTTCTCATTTTGAAGTGAAATATTCTCATTTTAAAGTGACTATTCTGATTTTCAAATGAAAGTTTCTCATTTCAAACTGACTAATCTGATTTTAATGTGAAGGTTTCTCATTTTAAAGTAGAAATGGTGTAAAAAGCTCTTACAAATGTGATTTTCCCAACACGTGGTGAAATAAACATTGTAAACAGAAATCAGCTGTTTATACAATTAAATCGCAAAATAGAAACTGAAAAAATGGAAGTATTTTATATCTACATATGTATGTATATACATATACATACATACATATGTATACAGGCGCGGATCCAGGATTTCGGCAAGGGGGGGGTTTTGAAAATTTTTTTTTTGGAAGATGTTTTCTAAGGGCAGACGCTGGTGAAAATATGGACTAATACCACCTACTATTATTATTCTATATACTAGTTGCACCATTTCCCGCACCTTAAAACACCAAACTCAAAACCCTCCAAATTAACAATATGTATGTCATCACATAAAGTGCAGGAGATTTCAATTGAAGTTCTAAATAACATGTATAACGTACATGTATTTAATAAATTCATAAATTAAAAAGCCGGCATATGCGGGTGTTACGCCTTCAGATGGATCTGAAGCTACTTTATTATAAACTTGACCACTGCGCGACACCTAGTGAAGGGTAGCAGTTATTATATGATATAATTTGAAGCGAGAGGTCGCTACTGCGTGTTCTAAATTTTCAAACGTGCAACCAAAGAACGTATATAATGTATAAGAAGGGAAAATTCGGTATTTTGGACGAGTGAGGTGGAAATCGTTTAGTCAAAAAAAGATGATGACTTCGCGAGTTGCCTCCCATCATTCTTCAAGCTCGAATTCGTTTGTTTTTCACGGCGAAAAATAAATTAATTTTGACATTTCTTTTGCTTGACGTTTAGTTATTATTTCTATTCATACTCTACCGCCACTGAAAAGATGCAAAGATGGTTGAAAATGAGCCGGGCTGCAAATTTTAGAATTTTATAAAAACCTTGATCTGATGAAAAGCTCTGTTGCCACTTTTTTATCCTTTGTTGAAACATTACTGTCGATACTTAAAACCACAAATCAATTTACTAAATATTGTGAACACCTTGTAATATGTAGAGAGCTTAAACTTTGATTTATTTACCTAAGTATGGCATCATTTAATTTACTAAAAGATACATACATATTTATTTCGATAAAAACGTGGATTTGAACGAAGCGGTACTTTGCAAATTCAAAGCACTTCTTTCACCTCCATTTTGAGAAGAAAATTCGATGAAATCACACGAACAAGTAAGATTTCTTAATATTTTTCAATATACAAATTTATTGAATTTATTATACACAACTATTCTTAGATATTAAAACTTTGCGTATGGATTCAATAAACGCTTGTTAAAATATTAGCTGTGTTTTCGTCGAAAATGAGTTGCAGCAATTTCAATTTTATGAATGAATCGCTTGTAGTATTTTAACTTCGTACTCGTTTTAATTCTTGTTTTTGGTGGTTGATTGGATTGTATAGTACGCGCTTATTGTATTAGATTTAATTCCTCTAAATTTCGGGTATTTTCTATTTAACTATAAGTTGTAATTGCATGTTATTATTGCCTACAAGGACAACTATTTTAATGAACTGATTCAATTGTACCTGTTTTACCTTGTGGATATGTGCATATAAAATATAATCTGAAAATAAATGTCGAGTTTTGCCTTTGGACAGCTAAACCCATCCAACCATTGCTTTTGGAATGATAGAGTTTTCCTTGATCAGTTTGGGAAATTTGGGCGCAGAATCTATAAAGGCATTAATTTGAGATCTATGATAAACCACAAGGGGGGGGTTTGAACCCCCAAAACCCCCCCCGTGGATCCGCCACTGTATGTATATAAGGATGAAAGTTTGTTGTTTGTTTGTTTGTGTGTTATGCACGCCTAAGCTACCGATCGCATTGAAATTTAAAATTATGACTACATTTAATTCTGGTATCTCAACCCCTTCCCGAGATCTAGGCCAATATAAAGACCCAGATGGCTGCAAAATATTTTTGAGCAATATTGGTATCAAATTAAAGATATAAATCAGAGCTTCAATAGAGAGTTCATTCCATTCCAATTTTCCAGTCGGTTCTCCAGATAGAGACCAAAACCTGGTCCCGGATGTGCCCCAAATATTTTTGCGCAATATTGGCATCAAATTAAGGGTGCGTCTCAGGGTTACCATATGTATATGTTTAGCGCTATGCGGATATCTCAATCGGTTCCCGATATTGAGGCCCAAACATGAACCTGAATAGCTCGAGATATTTTTGAGCAATGTAGTAGTAATCAGGTTTCCAATATACAACTAACTTTTTTTTCGATACCTAAATCGATTTATGTATATGATATAGACCGATATGTGGACCAGGATGGTCATGGAAAGTTATTGATAAGGAACGGGAGAGGTAAAGAGAGAGAGAGAGAGAGAGTAGTATAAGGAAATGCAGAGTAGTAGGGAGACCGATAGGAAAGGGAGAGTGTGCGCCCACACATTTTTGATAGGACCGCCAAAATCCGGACAGTTAATGACAAAGACGTCTGTTGATCGTCATATGGTTGTAAATCATGAATAAGGCGCTGGCACAATTGACGGGTCAAACGAAAATTTTGCACGAACAAATTTTCACTCGGAAATTTTTCACTACGAAAATGGAGCGCTCGAGTCCCGCAAGGATCTTAAGTGCCGCGAACGATTGCTATTCCGCTATTTCCGCATTTTCTTCCTCATTCACCAATAACAGAAAAATTAAAAAACCTTGCGATTCCATTATTTAAGAAAATATAAAAAAATAACTTTGAATTCAAAACAAACGAATTTTATTTGTCAAGACCAATCGACATATTGACAATTTGGCAAGAAAAGAGCTTTTTTATTTTGACACAGAATAGCAAATACTTGATAAATAGTCAAAATTAACAAATAAGCAATATGGTGAATTTGTCAAGTACACAGAATAGAGCTGTTAGAATACAACTGAAGTTTCATATCGAATTTAAACTTCTTATGCAAAACACAGTTTTCAGACTTAGTACAGTATTGTTTGGAAGCGGTGATATTTGGGCTTGATACTTTGTTGCATACAATTTATTTTGAAATCATTTAACCTGATTCCTTCTTTTATTTTTTTATTTTCGTTTTTGTTTTTAAGGTAATAGACCCGCTACTATTGTTGTGCGCGTTGGTAATAATAGACCCGATCTTGGAACCAATCCTATTTGTAATCGTTTTACGGGTCTACTCGAAGAGGGTCAACCACTATTTTTGCCTTGCAACCCGCCAATGCCCGGTGCATTCGTATCCGTGCATTTGGAAACGATTACACCTAATCAATTATCGATTTGTGAGGCTTTCGTCTACACCGACCAAGCATTACCCATAGAACGCTGCCCCACATTCCGGGATCAACCGCCTGGTGCTCTGGCCTCATACAATGGAAAATGTTATATATTCTACAACCGTCAACCACTAAAATTCCTTGAAGCACTTTCGTTTTGTCGTTCGCGAGGTGGTACACTCATAAGTGAAAGTAACCCAGCCCTTCAGGGCTTTATTAGTTGGGAATTATGGCGGCGCCATCGTACCGATATTAGCTCGCAGTATTGGATGGGAGCAGTACGTGATGGCACAGAACGTAGCACTTGGAAATGGGTTAATGGCGAGGAAGTAACGGTATCTTTCTGGAATCATCCTGGTGGTGAAGAAGATTGCGCACGTTTCGATGGTTCAAAGGGCTGGCTGTGGAGTGACACGAATTGCAACACACTGCTGAACTTTATTTGTCAGCATCAGCCAAAGACATGCGGACGTCCAGAACAGCCCCCAAATTCCACTATGGTGGCATTAAATGGTTTTGAAGTTGGTGCTCAAATTAACTATTCGTGCGATGCCAATCATTTGCTTGTTGGTCCAGCAACACGTACTTGCCTGGAGACTGGTTTCTATAATGAATTTCCACCAGTTTGTAAATGTAAGTATACACACATATGTATGTATGTATGTAGTTACATATCTGGTTTGGTTCCTGTTTCTTATTGTTAATTTGCGATTTCTACTTTTGGTTTTAGATATCGAATGTGGACTACCTGCTTCCATATTACACGGTTCATATGATCTTCTCAATGGAACGGTTGGCTATCTCAGCATGGTGAAATACGCATGCGCTAAAGGCTATGAGATGATTGGTCGGGCCTTGCTAACATGCGACTTTGATGAACGTTGGAATGGTCCACCGCCACGTTGTGAAAGTAAGCTTTCTAAGTGCCAGAGAATTAAATCCTTAACGAATATTTAATGCCATGTTATCTATTAAACTCATTATTTTAGTTGTTGAGTGCGACACGTTGCCAGGAAACTACTACAACACCATTATATCGGCGCCTAATGGTACTTTCTATGGCTCAAAAGCCGAAATATCATGTCCCCCAGGGTACCGTCTTGAAGGTCCACACATACTTACTTGCCTGGCTTCTGGTCAGTGGAGCAGTGCTTTGCCACGCTGCATTCGTCTGGAGCCTTCTACAAAGAGACCCAATCAAATTTCGACATCATCTTCTACACAACCGCCTTCACCACCAACAACGACCTCATTTCGACCACGCCTCACATCAACTTCTAGACATCCACCTTACAAGCCAACGACCAGCACTACTAAAATGCCAAGCTCGACATCACTACTCGATATTAATAACAGTGGTAAGATAATATTCCTGTATAATATTCAGTCGTGCATAGATTTGTACTTTTCGTTCCTCACTTTTTACTTTAAGACGGTTCTGATGAGGAAGTTACTTATATTGTACCGGGAACTGTACGCGAAGAATTCCCGCCGCGTCGTACAGTGCGTCCTGTGTCTGTTACTAAACGGCCAACCACCACACCGATGTATTATCCATCCACTACTACCACCACTAGCACCTCTACAACAACACGCATACGTCCATATGCCCCTGTGGAATCCACCACACGTAATATACCGAACATCATTCTCAATGCCCATCCACAGGATAATGAAATTGCTGACAGTGTCAATATTCGGCACAATCAATCGCCAAATGTCAATATACCGTTTGCTGTGGACAATATTAATCGCAAAGAAACTAAGGAGGCTAAACTCAATTTGGGTGCAATTGTCGCTTTGGGTGCTTTCGGTGGCTTTGTATTTCTGGCTGCCGTTATTACGACAATAATCATTTTGGTGAGGAGGTAAGTAAAATTAGATGATCGTTAGTTAGATAGTTAGTAGATATTAGTTTAAACGATTTATTCTTCACGACTGGGGACTTTCTCGGAGGAAATGCAATTAGGAATCGAAATTCTAAGAAAGTTATAGTAAGCCACATATACATACATATATACATATGTACATACATACCTACTCTGAAAAAAACCCGTAATTGAATTAACCACTTTCCGCTGTTGAATCTCCGTTTTTGATTCAACAGCAAAGTTTTTAATCCAAGTACTTTCCGTAGTTAATTCAAACACGGTCGCGCTATGGAGAGCCTTTTGGCTTTTTTCTTTGCCACGCCCATTTTCAAAGTTTGTATCAACTATCCGACTAACCGTATAAATATTATTGTATGTGCAAAATGTCATTCCTTTATACCTTTAGTTACAAAGATGTCACGTCACAAATTTCACAAGGCCGTTTTAGAAATGTTTTTGTAAAAAAGTAGGCGTGGTTATAAACCGATTTCGCTAAATTTTTAAACGTATATCCACTGTGGTGCAGTGAGTAGAGTGCTCGCCTGCTATGCCAGAGGTCTCGGGTTCAAACCACGGTCCGAGCAAAACACCAAAACAATTTTTTCTAATTAGTAAAAATCCAATTATTGGGTTTTTTAAGAGCAGCGGTCACCTCTTGGCATTGGCCGGCATACCCTCCGAGATTATTTCTGCCATGAAAAAAGCTTCTCACAAAAAATGCATTCACCGTTCGGAGCCGGCATAAAACTGTAGGTCCAGCCAATTAGTAGGAAAAAGAAAAAGGAGCACACCTCGAATTGGGAGAGAAGCTCGGCCATAAAACTCGTCAGAGTTATAATAGCGCCATTGTATTATTATTATTATATCACCACATGTGATAAAAGTGTATACACCAAGTTTCGTCATAATATATCAATAATTTTTGGATTCATGGGCTCCGAAATGTCGTATATTCCTGCTAAAAGAAGGAGGTGCCACGCCCATTTTGAAAAATGTGTGTGTTTTTAGTTTTATGTTCATAGTTGAACTCATGGTACAAAATTTCAATGAATTATCTTTATATATGACAAAGGCATCGCTTAAAATGTTTTTGTTACACCCCTTTAAGATACCCATGTATAAAAGTAGGCGTGGTCGTCAACCGATTTTGGTAATTTTTCTTCCAAACATTCGCCTTAGTAATTACATCGCGCATACCATTTTTATTCATATATCTGTTATGGTTTCTGAGTTATGACTTATAAAACATTCAAATTTTGTCATTTAATAAGTGGGCGTGGCACCGTCCGGTGTCATTATGTGAATGAAATTTCATCATTCGGGCTATATTAGTGATTGAGATATCCATATATGTACCTGCCCAGACACGTATTTTTACCCAAGTTTGTTTCACTTTACTTGGAGTAAAAAGTAAAATCGCAGGTCTGGCAAACGAATACCTATTCAAAAAAATTACTACTGTTAATTTCACGAGGACATTTTTTGACTTATTTTTATTTTCCATCAAAATTTGAAAAAGAGCCCAAAAATAGACTTTTCCAAAAACAACTTTTACGAGAGAACAAGAAATTTTATTTTGTTAGAATTGAATTACCTTTCATCACAATACAAAAGAAGTAGCAACCGGCCGCTTTAAATACAGGGAAAATAATTTTAAATTAAATAAATAATAATAAATTTAAATTAAAAAGAACAAAAAGCGCAGATTTTCCTCTGTTTTTTTTTTTCAAATTTGAGCAACTCTAACTCCTTTACTAAAATTTTCTATTTAATAAAGGTTACATACTCGTAATCACTGGAAAATTCTCTATTAGATACATATGTATGTACATATATTCGATTTGTGGAACACTTTTATGAAGGTTTTATTTTTGCACCTTTTTTAAATATTATCGTAAGGGGCATTTCGTCCCCTCAATATAACAATAGCGTATAATTTTTTTTGGGTTTTGAGAAAATCGAGTTTAAAGTTTTTGTCAAATCAGATATCTATTAAATTTTTGAACAAGAAATTATACACCATTTTTTCCAATGACATTTTGACCCACTTTGTGGAAGTAGAATTTGACGAAATTTTGACCAGACAAAGAATCAATGATGGAGATTCTAAATATGCAATAAAAAAATAATGGCGTATGAGAACATACGCTATTGTTATATTGAGGGGACGATTTATTCAAATACGCTCATAAAACATTGAGAGCGAAATTATCGTAATGTTATGTTCAGACACAACCTTAATTGAACATTAACAGCCTTCATTCAATTTTCAAGCCCAATGATTCTCAATTTACCATACAAAAATTTACCAAGTTAATGCTTCATTAGAAATTAATGAGTTGTTAATGAAGAACAATTCTGCATGCAACCCTGTTAAAAGGCTTGTTTCATAAGTAAAATGAAATGTCATGAAAAGAGAAATGTGATTAGCGTCAGTGTCCACTAAACAGGTTGGTTCGTCAGATCAGCTGCATTCTTGTTCTTCTTCATCACCTATCAAATTTGTTTTTATTTCTGCTTATTTTATACATGCATTCGTGTTGGTGGCCGCTGTGGTGCAGTGGGTAGAGTGCTCGCCTGCTGTGCCAAAGGTCTCGGGTTCAAACCACGGTCCGAGCCAAACACCAAAAAAAAAATTTTCTAATTAGTAAAAATCCAATTATTGGGTTTTTTAAGAGCAGCGGTCACCTCTCGGCAGTGGGCGGCATACCCTCCGAGAGTATTTCTGCCATGAAAAAGCTTCTCACAAAAAATGCATTCGCCGTTCGGAGCCGGCATAAAATTGTAGGTCCACCCAATTAGTAGGAAAAACAAAAAGGAGCACACCTCGAATTGGGAGAGAAGCTCGGCCATAAAACTCGTCAGAGTTATAATAGCGCCATTGTATTATTATATTATTATTCGTGTTTACGATTGGTAAAAATTGTGAGATGAATGTCAAATTATTTCGTCCTCCTTGCAATTTTGACATTTAGGTCACGAGAGTTTGATATTCAGCTCACGGCGTGTATGTGTGTATGTATCTTGAGCCGACCTGTTAAATGGGCCAAGTAAATTAAATATGTCTGAACACCAAATCTAAAGATGTTCAATCAACCCCAATTGACTTAATTAATTTTTATGTCTGAACATGATATAAGGGACAAAATTATGATTTTTTCGCAAACTGCAAATTTTTTCATTTAAATATACCAATAAAAAACAGTATAAAAACAAAAAAATGCTCTCCTGTAAAATTTGCTTTTGTCCCTTACTATAAAGTACCACAAAGGGGTAGATATGTATGTATATTAGACCTCTGCACAATACCATTTGCCTCTTCTATATTTTCGAATACTCTATGCATTGTACAATTAGTCACAGCACAATTTCAATGCAGATACGAATATAACCCATACTTTTCATTTGGAATACAAATACTATTTCTATTTTCTCTGTTGGAGCGATTAGTGTACACTATTCGCCACGATAGAATAGAACATAATAATAACCATGTTATGAAGTATTCGCAAAACCTTGTTGCTTCTTTGGTTTGTTTGTTTATTTAATGTACATATGGCATTAAGGTGGACCAAAAAAAATAAAAGCCCAACAAACATATGTTCAATTTTTTAATGATAAGAAATGTTTTTCTTGTTCATTAAGGACTTTGAAAAAAATTATGTATCATCACTGATATAAAAGGAGAAAGAAATTTGGAGGCATTTGCACGACCTCTAAATTTTAATATATTAAGGAAAAATTTTAGGTATAGATTTCCGTATTATATTCGCATGAAAATCGGGTTGTTCCGCGAATTTCGGGAGAACTTTATTTCCTTCATAAAACCACCTTAATATGCCAAATAAGTTTCCTAACTAATGCCGAAAAAATCAAAAGAATCGAAGTATTGGTTACCGAGTTATTTTAAAATATATAGAACAGTTGGAAATATGTAGATCGTAAAAAGCTCTGGTTCGAAATTTATTTTAGACATATGGTTTCTTGGGCAAAAAAGCTTGAAATTACCCAAATTTTTATAAATGCGATGTGTCCATTAATTTTTTTTTGGCCCCTACCAATCGACCCGCCCTAGTGTGTATGCATATGCACATACACACACTTACACTAGCAGCGTAATTTTGGCCCTGCAGGGAACTCAATAACTAGTGAGCAAAATTTCTAGTTCCGAACTAGCGAAAAGGTGTCAAAGGGGAACTAGATCATTTGTATATAGACCCTCACCAGTTCAGAAGGAGTGATTTGAGTGACCATTATAAGACACACTTTGATTTGTATGCAATTTCGAAGTGACAAAAATTCTATGAAAATTTTTCGTTCGTTCAATTGCCGTCGGCTTTGTATATTTCTGCAATTCTCAGATATTTAGTGAAGCATTTTATATAAAGAGTTTTCTATTTGCATCTTGTATGAAATGAAATGTTCCCCGAATTATGCTTTCCCGATCCCACAGGCTTATTTTTAATTTTTTTTTAATTTTATTACTTTTTAAATATTATTGTAAATTTTTATTAAATAAATAAATAAAAAAATATTAGTTAAAAAAAAATATTAAAAAAAATTATCATCCACCTTGACACCGACAGGATTCGAACCCGCGCCCCTCAGATTGAAAGGCACATGCGTTAGCCAGTCGGCCATCGCGCCACTTGCATGAAGTATGTCAAAGGCTGCACTTATGCGGCAGATGTAAAACTGTAGAATTTGTAGGTACTTGTAGCTAGTTTAGAACTATCGAAATTGTGCCAATAAACGAACTAGTGTAAACTGTAGAATTTAGTACTAGTTCGGAACTATCGAAAATGTAGTGCAGAGAGGGACAATTGACACCGCCTAGGACATCGCCGTGTTAAATTCGCCAGTCGATAACATGCAAAAGAGATTTAGCTCGCACTAGTAGTGTCGAAAAATGCACTAGAAGCGACCTAGTTTGGAACTAGAAATTTTCCCTACAGGGGGTGAACACAACGTCTGGATGTGTGTTTATGAAAATATGTATGTACATACATATATTTCGATTATATTCGAAGTATTCGAAAGTAGTGTACACTATTTGCAGAACCTTTTTAAGGTCATGTAATTGTCGCTACGAATAAGTAATTGTATTGGTTCTGTTTATGCCCTGCAGCGAAATCAACTAGTTGTAAACTAATTGACAACTAGTTGGCCATACAGCTCAACTAGTCAGCCATCTATCTTTTTTCCATATTAGCAACTGGTATTTTTAAAACGGTGATGACTTAGGAAATGGCAATTGTCAGTATCCACACCAGAGTCATACCACTTGACTGACTAGTCAGTATCCACACCAGCATCATACCACTTGACTGACTAGTCAGTATACACACCAGCATCATACCAATTTGCTGACTAGTCAGTGTAGATATCAGAACTATACCAGTTGACTGACTAGTTTTACATGCTACTCCAATGAAAATAAAAATTGCAAAATAAAGTTTCTAATACATTTATTTAGTTATTTGAATATAATATTTAAATTAAAGAATTCAGGCACATTAGATTGGTATCTTGCATATTAAATATTTAGGTAAATTAACATTAACATTGTGACATTTATATTGATGATTTTCTGACTTTATAAAAACATATCATGTACTTTTTTTCTATTGCTGAAGTAGTATCTAATATACAGGGCTATATTAACATCTCAAACTATGTTATATTTGTGGCATTCATCTGATTTAATGATCTAACAATTTGCAACCAACTAAATCTACAACAATAAAGAAGTTGCTTTACTTTTACTGCATACGTGTTCATTGCAACCTCCAGAAACCCCGGATACATTCGTTTGTAATTTAAAACCCTTTTTTTGGCAAAACTAGTTGGGCAACTTCCATAATTTATCTAGTCAGTTAACTGGTAGGTTGGCTGACTAGTTTGGACTTTCGCTGCAGGGTGGTTGTGCTCTACTTGCGTTTATTCTAAAACGACAGAAACAAGTAGGTACTGTAATTGGACGGCCGCGAATATTTTGTTGGCCGTTTCGAATCCATTCGTGCAGCCTTCTAATGTATATACATCCCTGCAAAAATCATTGGATTATATTCCCCATTAGTGGTAGGTTTTAGTACCTACTTTCAAAGTGATCATTAACATAGCACAAACGACCGATTCATATATCTGCAATTGCTCGTAGTTAGCCGAAAACCAAATGTTTATCGCGATGACGACGAAGCACGTGTATAATTACATACATTCATATTTATATATTTGTGTTAGGTGCTCTATAAATTAATCCAATGTAGGTACTCCATGAATTAATTTGATTGTTATGCGGAACTGGAGTGTATACTCCATTACAATGACATGCATAAAAATAAATTTTTGTTTGCATTTTACTCGTACTTATCATTTTCTCTCCATCTGTTCCCAACTGTAAATATGTAGCCTGCGCTTGTTCCCCTCTTCTTCTCTCCTTCTTTGCCATCACTGGTTGCTATATTTATTTCTTATTCTCCTTTTTATTTCTTGACCTTATATTCTCCTCCCGATTCGAATCAAGCCATCAACCTGAAGTGCAATCCAATCATAACATAGTGGAACATCCAACATTATATTGAATTTGAAAGATGCTTTTATACTTACCCTTCTCTGAAAAAGAATCTATGAATTATGTATGTATATGAATCTGTAAAAACCCAGAAGGAATGGGGATCATCGTTTTATTAATCCCGGAGTACTCCCTTGCGAGTACTGGATTACTCCCTATTACTTCTATGTATTTTCATACAAATATCTGTACTCGTTTTTAACATTGTATGTCCTAGGAAGTGTAGTAATAGATAAATCTCTCTTTCTCCTCCCAAAATAGCAATTTGGGAGTTTTTTGCTAATATTTCAATATACCTCTTTATCGAGCAATGGGGGAATATTGGAGAGTCTTCTGATAACCTCCTAAGAGATCAATGAGGGAGTAATTGTTAAGTTTTCCCTTTCCTCTCAAGCGAGCAATACAGGAGTACTCATTTAAAACCACCTAAGCGAGTAATAAAAGGGATAAAATGCATTTTTTGTAAAATTAACTGATTTATTTGCATATATCGCCCATTCTATGCAATAGGGATTTAACTCGAAATTTTCGATTTCTGGGATTTTGCCATATATTTCAATAACTGGTTAGTGCCTTTGAGTCTAGTCTTATAAAATACTCAAAAAGATAAAAATGGCGAAAATAGAAGTGATTTTTTAGTTAGCCGTAGAAGGAAACTATTTGAAATTATAAAACTTTATTTGCCTTTTCCCAAAAAAAATTTTTTTTGAGTTAAATCCCTATTGAATAAAACGTGCGATATGTAGGAATATTTTCACTTAATTTTATATTTAAAGATACTATTAAATTTTGACAAGGACCATTTGTTACAATTAATATAAATGGAGCGCCAAAATGAACTGCTAGAGCCATTTGTTGTTTGTCGTTGTCCCGAACAAATTGATCCGAGCTACCACTTTTGCCACAGAAATTTAATTGTCCCTCAAGGTCACACACACCATCCGGTTCAGTTATCTTTTATCCAAAGCTTCATTCAAACTGGATTCTTTTAACAAAATTTATCATTTATGATTGGGCTAAAATTTTTCCAAATAAAAACATTTTTCCCACTGACAAACAAAAAAAATATATTACAGACAAATTTCGCCTGCTCAACAAAAAGTGTTAGATTGGAGTACATATTGGAGAAATCCCTTCTATTGCTTGAAAAGTATGCCAAAAGGAGTTATCTATTATTTATAGTTTGGAGAGATGTCCCCTTTTGCTCCGCAAGGAGTAATATATGAGCAATGAAGTGTTGAAATGTCTTCTATTGCTCCGAAAGGATGAAAAATGGAGTACTCCTTTTTTTATATTTAGATAGATCTTCCATATTGCTCAAAAGGGAGTAACCTGGGAACACTAAGGTGTAGAAATCTCTTGTATTGCTCCAAATGGATGACAAAAGAGTACTCTTTTATTCCTCGCTTGGGGAGATATCTTTTCAAGTTCAACTGGGAACAAAATTAAAAAAATGTATTCTCATTATTGTTTTTGTTAACAACAGAAACTGTTGGATGGAATTCTTTTGCCTTTGAATCAATAATGGGGACTGTTGGAAATTTTTTTTCCTAAAAAAAGGATTCTAATTATTGTTCTTTTTGGATTTCGTACAAAAAAATATTTTCTCACAAAAATATGTTTAAAGACAAGTTTTTGAAACAACAACGTCCGTTTTTGAATTAATTATTGGATCAACAACTTTTCTATTAAAACAAGTACATTTTGTTGATTTAACTACGAGTATTATTTCAGAGTAGTAAATTTAATTAGAATACTATATGCCTCTTTATCACAATCTTCCCAGATTTAATAACAACCCAAAGACCAATAACAAATTCATGTATTTGTAATATCTCGTTATTATGCATTACTGCCATTTATTTAGCACCTCGAACAGCAGGCGGCACAGTGCAAAATGTTATTGTGTCAACCATGTAAACAGATCACAATTCCCTTTAACACGGCCAGCCACAGTTCCAGACTCTTTTAGCCAATATAGTAATGCTTCAAGGAATCGTGCGTACATCCCACATTCTGGTTTTATCAGTCCAAAGTATTTCTACGACCATCACAGCAGTGTTAGATCATCATCGCGCTATGTCGGACCAGCCTCACTGTGGTATAGTGTTTTAGCTCTCCCATTCGAAGATCAAAAGCTGGGTCGGCGAGAGCTCAATACGTGCGGTCGGGACCATGCGACGCGTGCTGGTTGCTTTAGCAATTATCTCACATACAAACATGAGAAATATGAATCGAAAGGGCCGTCGCAAAAATTTAATACTTTTATAGAAAATAATAACAACGAAAAATATTTGTGGAAAATCGAAGATAGTCCAGTAAGGAGAGAAATAATTAAAGAATAAATAATTTTATGAATGGATACTATGCATCGATTTTGCAAAACGAGAACCAAATCTCTGTGTCAAAGACTTTTAAAATAAATCACGAAAAAATTATAAAAGAAGGAACAAACTATTAAGTATAAAACGAAAGCCATAGTTTATTACCGAAATGCATAAAAAAATCAATAAACCATTAGTTCTAACCAGAAAATACCAGACATGTAAGCAAGATAACTACTACATATGAACTTCGAAATTTTCTTACTTACATATGTACCTACATACATTCACCATAAAGTATTGTTGATTTACTAAGGAAAATTACTACTTATACATACAAATGGAAGGAATATTACAATTAAAACATAAAAATTGTTAATAAGTATTGCATGATGCCGCCTTGCTGTCTTGTCTGTGCAACCAATGAAGCATCAAACCATACTAATAGAGCTTAGCTATCAAGAACTAATACATTAAGAAAAATACTTATCCACTTACATATTAGAAACAAAAATTTTCTACTCTGTTCCTAACATCGCGTACATATGTACATACATACATACTTACATACATATATGGACAATTCCACACAAAGGATGTTTTTAATATCTAATAATAAATAAATTAATTAATTCTAATAATATGCCGTGTTATAATAATATACATATAATACTAGTAACCCTGGCCACGCGATGCTGTGGCTTTCAATTACACTGTGCGACAATTTGAGGGTGGAAGACCACTTATTGCTACATTTAACAGTTTTTTGATTGCGATTTTAAATTTGACTTCCCCTTAAAATGACATACATAATATCTATCGGCTTTAGCCCATAGATTCTTATTAATAAAATATAAACTTAAGCATATACATAATTACCCCATTAAACAATGAAAAAGAAATTATCAAACGTTTGAGAAAATATTGTTTCTAAAGTTGAAAATCAGCATATATATCATTTGAAAATAAACATATTTTGAACTGTTCATTGTTTATGAATTTCAGATTAACTTACAACACATTTGAGAAAAAACTTGTTTCGTATTTTATACTATTTCACGAATTTCAACATGTGAAGGTTTGAAGGAAAGAAGAAATTTTGTGTGTTTGCAAAGTGGCAAAGGGGTTTCAAGTTGGCGTGGCCGTCAACCAATTATGACAATTTTCCGTCCAAACGTTTGCCTAAGTAAGTGAATCACGCATACCAAATTTCATCGATATATCTGCTACGGTTTCTGAGTTATGGCTTATAAAACTTTCAATGTTTGCCCCTTAATAAGTGGGCGTGGCACCGCCCATTTTCCAAAATTTCATCAAATTTCTTCATAAGGGCCTGAGATGAATACGTGGGTGAAATTTCATCGCTTCAGCTATATTAGTGGCTGAGATACCAAATTTCCGATTTTTTCTATACAGGAAAAGTGGGCGTGGCCATGGTCCGATTTCGCCCATTTTCAATACCAACCGTGCCAGTCTCGATACCAACTTGCATTCCAAATTTCATCAATATCTCAATTTTTGCGCGAGTTAGAGTGCGTACGGACGGACGGACGGAGCCACGCCCACTTATTAAGGGGAAAACATTGAAAGTTTTATGAGTAATGACTCAGAAACCGTTCGATATATCGATGAAATTTGGTACGCGTGATATATTTACTTAGGCAAATGTATGGACGAAAAATTGCCAAAAACGGTTGACGACCACGCCCACTGTTATATATGGGAACTATAAAGTGGCCTAATAAAAACATTTTAAACGATATCTCTGTCAAATATAAAGATATATCATTGAAATTTTATGGCAGGAATCCAACCATGGATTTAAAAGAAAAAACACAAAAATTTTGGAAAATGGGCGTGGCACCGCCTCCTTTTAGAAGCAGGAATATACGAGATTTCTTAGCCCATAACTCGGCAAATAACTGAGATATTATATCGAAAATTGGTTTATACACTTTTATAACTTGTATTAATAGACACGCAAAAATTTATTGAAATCGGTTTATGACCACGCCTACTTTTTAACAAAGATATTTCTGGAACACCCTTTGGGAATTTGTAACGTGACATCTTTGTAACTAGAAGTCATAATGGAATGAAATTTTGCACAAAGAATAATATCCATATGCTTAGTTGGATGACTGATAAAAATGGTGAAAATGGGCGTGGCTACGCCCACTTTCTGCGACACCCGTTTTATATAAAAACGCCGTGTTTCCATCAAAGGCAAACAAACAATGAAAGCGTACAGTTGAGTATCTAATGTTCGATTCCACTCGAACTTAGGCTTCCTTACTTTTTCTAGATGATTTCTTATGACTAAGGTTCAACTATAGTTTTTGTATAATTGTTTGCAAAAGTGGGCGTGGCCATGATCCGATTTCGCCCATTTTCAATACCAACCGTCCCAGTATCGATACCAACTTGCATTTCAAATTTCATCAAAATATCTCAATTTTTGCGCGAATTAGAGTGCGTACGGACGGAACAGCTGAGTATCTAATGTTCGATTCCACTCGAACTTAGGCTTCTTTACTTTTTCTAGATGATTTCTTATGACTAAGGTTCAACTATAGTTTTTGTATAATTGTTTGCTGTTAGATATTGTCACTGTTACTATTTTGTTATTGTTCCTGTTGATGCTGCTCCTTTTGTTGCTACAGTCACTACTACTCTTTTGTTGTTGTTGTCGTTACTCGTCTTCACAATTCCCCTACCTCCTTCTGTCTTTCTATTTCTACTCTTTTCTTTCCTCAATTTCTTTCTTACTTATTCTTTCTTATCCTTATTACTTTGACTTTGACTAGGATATAATGGACCAATTTTATTTATTTATAAACTACTGGAGTTTTTCAGTAAAACTTTCAGGAAATATTCTTTGGATGATAATTCATCTACTTTTAACCCTTTCAACTATTATTAAATTATAATATTAAAGTTCTCCAGAAAGAGAATTATGCCGGCTGATTATTATTTTTATTAAAGTGCGGCCGAAGGCCGGTAATGCAAAGAGGTCTTCTACACACACATTACTTCAACAAGGAATATCTCCTGCACTATAATTGTCCGGCAGATGGGACTTTTTGTGATTTCTGAGACCCGCCTACCCTCCGGAAATAGTAATTTTCATCGGATCGTGGTGCATTAGGTATATAAAAATTTTAATTTTTTTACATTATTGCGATTCTAACTAGGGTTGCCAGACGTACTGATTTGATCAGTACAATACTGATTTTTCGTGCTCCGTACTGATGTTTTTAAAAACCTTAAGAAATACTGATTTTTTGAATTTTGTACTGATTTGTACTGATTTTTAGCCGACACTAAAAAAATTCATTTTTATTACTCTGCACTGTTTTTAATTTTCCAACTGTTATCATTTGACGTTTGTAATGCCGTGGTTATGCTTACGACAATACTAGACGAGCAACGTGTAATTGTTGTTGTGCACTCCGACGAGTGAGAGAATTTTCGGACTCTTAGGGCCTTTTCACATTACTCGGCACGACATCGGATCGACATTTTTTGCTCGGTATTTTCAGCTTACCGAAACGATTCCGCGTTGCTGTGTTTTTCACACTTGTGGGAATACTTTCGGTGCGTAATCGGCAGAAAATAGGAAAACAAACATCGAAATTTGCAAAACAAAATTTTTAACTTCAACAAATCACTCAATAATAACAATAATGTCTTCTAGCGAAAACGAAGACATTATAACTTGCTACATTTATAGCCGAAACGAGTTTTTTACTGACTTTGTTCTTCTTCTTTTATCACGCCGCAAAAATGTATGCAGTAATTCCTCAAATTTTACTGACCGGTCTTACCGCGTTGCGGTATACCGAATTTAATCCGCTCCGATTTCATGTATGCAACACTAATGTGAAAGTGCCAATTGAAATACATGTGGTCGGTAAGGTTTCGGTATACTTTCGGCAAAAACCAAAAATGTCGATCCGATACCGCACCGAGTAATGTGAAAGCGCTCTTACATCGATCAAATTTGCTGGGTGAAACAAGAACCCAACACGCCGAATTTCATCGGTGTTTTGCTCGTAAGCATAACCAGGGCATAACCATGAAACAATTAGGAAGGAGGAAGCAACGCGAACGTTAAATGTCATAGAGACATGATTGACAGTTAACGATACGGAAACAAAAACAAAATGCCGGTAGTAAAGACGATTTTCTCCGCATATATTGTTTTTTTTTTTTTTTTTTTTTTTTTTTGGAAGACATTGGGTCGTATTAATAAAAACATACTTGGCTTAAATCTTGAGCAATTGCTGTGATTTTGAATAATTGCTTGGTTTCATATTATATAAAAGCCAATTAAGCGCTTGCTATGTTCGAAAAATCGTAGTTGCTCAGTTTCGTATGAATAAAAGTCACATATCTTAGTACCTACTCGAAAAATTTTGAGTCTGCTATTTAGCTGACTCAGGGCATTTTTCACATATTTTTTCTTAAGAACCAGAGGGATTTTCTAGATTCGCACATTTTAAAATTATTTATTTAATAATGGATCTAGAAATAATACCAATACTACCGCTAGTATCCGCCAGCGTGCCCAGATCTATAAAACTATACAAAGAAAGGACAATTGGAAACGATAGAAATTTTAAACAATCATACCGTTTTACCCGTACAAACGTGGATTTCTTGGCACAACATTTTTTGCCTGAGTATTTGGAAACACGGGGAGGTGCACTCTCAAATGTGCAAAAAATGAAATCCTTCTTGCCCTATATTGGTGACCCAGGCTTTCAGGTAAAAGGGCTATTTGTTGAGAAAAACTTATGTTCAGGTTGAGAAAAACATATGTACATAATTTCAGATTGGTGTGGGCGAAGATCTAGGCATTCATCAAAGTACTGTTTGCGTAAAAAATTGGTATGTTTGCCAAAAAATTGTAGAAAAGGCCACGGAATGGGTGAAATTTCCTTCGGATTCACAGGAATTGGAATACGCAAAAAAACTTTGGCAAACGCATTTCACATTTCCGTGTGCTATTGGTGCAATCGATTGCACTCATATCTTAGTAAAGAAACCCAGTGTACATGGTGATGAATACATTAATCGCAAAAATTTGACATCTTTTAATGTCCAAGCGACATGCGATGCAAACGAAATGTTCACAAGTGTTGATTGTAAATGGGCTGGATCCGTACATGATGCACGCATTTGGTGAAACTCTACTGTACAAGCAACGTTAAATGGAAATGAAGTGGGCGCTCTTCTTTTAGGAGATGAAGGATACCCCCTAACACCATGGCTTATGACGCCGTATCGCAACCCTCAAACGCCTTTGGAAATAAAATACAACAAAGTACATACAAAAGAGCGATGCTTAATTGAACGCATGTTCGGCCAGGTGAAGCAAAGATTTCCAATTTTGCAGTCAAAAATTCGGATGGTCACGGAGAGGATTCCCTCAGTAATTGTTGCTTGTTTTGTTCTTCACAACGTCGCAAAACATCTGAAAGATCCATATTTTCAGCCGATGGTTGAAGTTGAAAGCCATGAAGACTTGGAGGTGCCGGAAGTGGATGCAATCAATAACTCTGACTACAAACGGGGACAAAAACGACGAATGGGAATAGCAAACTATTTACAAAGGAGACCTAATTAAGATTTGTACATACATGTGTTTGTTGTTTTAATAGAGTTGTACTGCTATATGTATATAATTCACGTGTCGTGCTGCTGGTGAGAAGGAGTGACAGACTGATAGTGGAATAGTTGGATAAGGGGAGAAGTAAAATTTCAGTGGGAAGAAGCCGAGGAGAACAGAGAAGGCGAGGTAGAGGAAGGATAAGTAGCAGAATTAAAAGTAGAAAAAGAAAGGAAAAGATGGAGTAAAAGGAGCAGAAGGAGAAGGAAAGTTAAGATAGGAATTAGCTTGGAAATAGAGTACAGATATAGATTAAGAGACATATTTCTTCATCTTTATTTTTATATTTATCTTCACCGTTCCCCCATTTTTACCTTTCAGATAAAAGATAAATACAAGAAGATAAATATAAAGATACATATAAATATAGAGACAAATGAATAAAGGTAAAGATAAAGATACAGATAACTATAAAGATAAAGATAATAATAAAGATAAATATAAATATAAAGATAGAGATAAATATGTATAAAGATAATGATGAATATAAAGTAAGTAAAGATAAAGAAAAGATGTCATAATGGTTAGGGCTATAGGGGGGAGATGGAAATGCAGTTATCGAATTTTTGGGTCGGACAACGTCGCAGTTGGTTCTCTGAAAAATTTTTCAGATGGGCTTTCAGAAATAGAGGTAAGCTGGTATGAAAAAAGCCGGACTTTAAGAAACAATTCAAATTTAGGACAACCTTGCCCCGGTAGTTTAATTGCATTTAGATAATTTATAATCTGTTTTAATTATTTTTATAAAATAATAATTTTTCGGTCAAAACTTTCGTCTTCAATTCGTATAATTCCATTTTCTTTCGTGCTCCTCTCGATGCCATTTTCCTTGTGATGTGATCAACCTCTTATGCGTGTTTATAAGCTCCATTTGGTTTTTTTAAAACGGAACGCTGCAACTCGTCGTTATCAGTATTAATCTATTTTTGGAAAAATCAAACCTTAAGTAACCATAACTTGACCTGATAAGAAAAATCGTAACAACTTTACCGCTTTTGTTTCAGCGCAGGCGCGTTTTTTTTCGAAGATGACACCGATGGTTGTGAATTATCTGAAATGTCTTCAGTGAATGTACCATTGCTCTCATCACATGACCTCTTCTTGTTGTTATTAGACTGAAATACACCTATTTCAAGTCCACCTATAATATCATTTAAGTGGTTATATAAAATATGTATGAAATGGAAAAGAATCAGTTACATTTTATTGGTGTGATGCTGGGGTTATCTTCGGCGTGTAGCAAATAAAGAAATAGTTTCTCAGAGTCTTTCAAATGAAGTGGGAGGTTACCAGTTCTTTTCATATCCGCTTTTACCTTTAACCGTTGCTTTAGATTTGCGACCTTTTTTATTATTTGGCTTGGATATACTATCACCAAGAAAATTATCATATGAAAAATCGCCCTCGGCTTCTTCAGTCACCCAAATAACATTCAATAACATCTTCCATGTCCGCTGCCTTTTAAAATTTTTTTGATTTAACGACAAAAAATTAAATTTCAATATTTTTTTTGCTTGTCAAATGCCATCAAAAGAAAAGCAATCACTCACTTCGAATTTTCGAACACACTCAACTTAAGTTGTTTTTTATTCATACGAATTTAGAGCAAGTGCTTCATGCCTTTACTTTACTCAGAGTTTTGTCTGGAAGAAATTGCTTGTTTTTATTAATACCACCCATTGTACTGATTTTTTCGGGAAAGGTATCTGGCAACCCTAACCTTAACTGTTAGTAATTTTAAATTATTGAAAAACTGGACTCTGTGAACTCAATGGCAATGAAAATGAAAACTTCAGTGAAAATATCATTTATATCTTATTCCCACAAAGTTTTATGCGAAAACCATTGCATTCGTTTTACACTATTGATCGCAGTACATGGATGACGCTCCACATTGGTCGCGCATCAACAAGTTTTGATGGGTTGCAAAATATAAAAACAAATTTGAGATCCAGGCTGCGACCCATCAAATCAAGAATATGTACATATCGTGTAGCAGGAATTTTGTGATTCGCAAGGACGCGTTGAGCATGAACGGAGTTTCAATTTGATATCTCACAAACTGCATTCATACCGACGAACTATACGAACAGACGGACAGAACTGCAAAGTCAAATATATCCTAAACGAAAGCCAACCTAGAAAAGTGAATAGCACCATGGTGCTCAGCATAGCCGAATTATCTTTACTAGGTATTGCGCGGAACACAATTGCGACGGGTCAACGGAAAACGGGCCAACGGGTAGTGAACAGCTGATATTTTCCGTCGGAAAATCCGTCCGGGCACACACAATTGTGGCGGAAACTGATTTGACACAGGATCCACTAAATAATGGTAGTCGCAAAAGGATTAATGCCAAACATGTGCACTCTTGTGTCAAAACGCACAACAACCAACCACCAGTCGACCAAGAAGAGGAAGCATGTTTTGATGTGGTATGACCATGAACTATATGGATCCAGATTTAACAGAAAAAATCAACTCTGATCATTCCACCCGTCGGAAAAATTAAAAATGGATCTAATTATTTTACCGCCGGAATTTTTTTTTTTGTATTTTTATTTCGGATTATAACGATAACATAGGTACATATGTATATATTAATTTTAATATTCATTTTGTTTTTTTTCTTTTAACAGAAATCGCACTACTCAACATTATCGCCATCGCGCTTCACCTGATTGTAATACAGTAGCTTCGTTCGACAGTTCAACTTCGGGTTCGCGGAATGGTTTAAACCGGTAAGCGATTTAAGTTAAACTTGAAAATTCTTAACATAAAACTAACATAAACATAATTAAATATACCAGACATTGAAAATAATTGTTAACAATTTTAAAGGTTTTGAAAATAACAAAAAATCTTAGACAAAAACTCTAACAATCTTTGAAAAACAAAAATCCAAAGACAAAAAAAATAATTATTTTTGTCTGAGAGAAAACCTTATTTCTTGAATTTTTCTGTTATTCACTGATATTTATTTTCAAGAGAAAAAATTTGAGCAAGAAATAAAAAACAAGTAAGGAAGCCTAAGTTCGAGTGGAATCGAACATTAGATACTCAGCTGTATGCTTTCATTGTTTGTTTGCGTTTGTTCGATATAGGGTGTATTTTATATGAAATGAGTGCTGCATAAACAGGGCGCAGCCACGCCCATTTTCAAAATTTGTATCAATCATCCAAATAAGCATATAAATATTATTGTTAGTGCAAAATTGCATCCTTCTATGACTTTTAGTTACAAAGACTTCACGTTACAAATTCCAAAAGGGTGTTCAGAAATATCTTTGTTAAAAAGTAGGCGTGGTCATAAACCGATTTCAATAAATTTTTGCGTGTCTATTAACACATGTTATAAAAGTGCATAAACTAAGTTTCGTCATAATATCTCAGTTATTTGTCGAGTAATAGGCTCGTAGATTTCTTTGTATAAAAAGAGGCGGTGCCACGCCCATGTTATAAAATTTTTTTATTTTTTGTTTCCAGTCTATTGTAGAACTCATGTCACAAAATTTCAATGAATTATCTTTATATTTCACAGAGATATC
This sequence comes from Urophora cardui, assembly GCA_960531455.1. Classification (NCBI taxonomy): domain Eukaryota; kingdom Metazoa; phylum Arthropoda; class Insecta; order Diptera; family Tephritidae; genus Urophora; species Urophora cardui. The sequence continues at coordinate 82,749,957 of OY482671.1, read as the reverse complement.
GCTAAAAATGATTTTATTAGGTCACTTTATAATACCCATATATAAAAGTGGGCGTGGTCGTCAACCGATTTTGGTAACTTTTCGTCCACACATTTGGCTAAGTAAATATATCACGCGTACCAAATTTCATCGACATATCTTTAACGGTTTCTGAGTTATGGCTTATAAAACTTTCAATATTTGCCCCTTAATAAGTGGGCGTGGCACCGCCCATTTTCCAAAATTTTTGTATTTTTTGTTTTACGTCCGTAGTTGGACTCGTGCCACAAAATTTCAGTGATAGATCTTTATATTTGACAGAGATATCGCTTAAAATGTTTTTATTAGGCCCCTTTATAGTTCCCATATATAAAAGTGGGCGTGGCCGTCAACCGATTTTTATAATTTTTCGCCAAAACATTTGTCTAAGTAAGCAAATTACGCGTACCAAATTTCATCGATATATCTTCAACGGTTTCTGAGTTATGACATATAAAACTTTCAATGTTTGACCCTTAATAAGTGGGCGTGGCACCGCCCATTTTCCAAAACTTCATCAAATTTCTTCATAAGGGCCTGAGCTCAATACGTGGGTAAAATTTTAGCACTCTAGCTATATTAGTGGCTGAGATACCAAATTTCCGATTTTTTCTATATAGGAAAAGTGGGCGTGGTCATGGTCCGATTTCGCCCATTTTCAATACCAACCGTCCCAGTCTCGATACCAACTTGCATTTCAAATTTCATCAAAATATCTCAATTTTTACGCGAGTTATCGTGCGTACGGACGGACGGACGGACGGACGGACGGACGGACATGGCTCAATCGATTTCTCTTTTCACCCTGATCATTTTGATATATATAAGTCCATATCTATCTCGATTATTTCATTATGTTACAATCCACCGTTATGAAATCAAAATTATAATACTCTGTGTACTAGTACAGCTGAGTATAAAAATATATACATATCTACATACATTCAATGAATATTTTTCAAATAAGTGTTTTTATATTTCTCAACATATGAGATTTATTTTGAAAAATAAAATATTTTTGTTACCGAAAGACCAAAAAATCTGAATCTCATTTTTTTTGTTGAGACCAAAATTTTTATTCTTCTGTTTTTTTGTTTTTTGTCTGTGTAAAACAAAAATATTTTAAATGTTAACAGTTAAATTCAATCTCTGAAATATACAATATTTTTCAGTTACTATAGACAAGCTTGGGAAAATCTACATGAATCGGCATCGAAAAGCAGCACACATCATGCCCTACGCCGCAAAGAAACTCTTGATCCACCTAGTACAATGCATTCTCGTGACAATTTACGTGAAAATGTTCAACGTTCCAGGGATAATCTCGACCGGTAAGAATTTATATATTGAGGTACCGCCATGAGAATGTAAACCCATGTACCTAGTAACTTTAATTGAACAACTAATTCTCAAGTGCGGGTTCATTAAAACATTATAATTTGACAGAGGGACAGAATTTGTAAATGAGCTAGTGGCAAATGTGTGCAATCTACTAACACTAAACAAATATTTTCCACGCCATATAAACGTCAGACAATTAAAATAACAACCCGACTAATTGGGAACCACACAGTAGACCCAATATTATTTGGGACAATTTCCCAAATTTATGCGTGGTCAAGAATTAAACGATTTACCTAACTTCTCCGAGTCTGAGCAGACTTTAAAGAAGAGCGAACCATGTAAAACTTGTTTAAAAAAAATTTAATTACATATGTGCTATCCGAAGAGGTCTAAAACTTACTTAGCAAAATGAGTACCTATTTCCTATCTTATGGGCATGTACATATGTATGTACATCAGAAATCCTCCGTGTTCCTCATACTCATTGGCGCACACAAGGGGGGGGGGGGTTTTGGGGTTAAAACCCCCCCCTAAAATTTGACAGCACCATACCAAAAATAATTTTATAAAAGATGGTACATGCACAAATATTTGTGTAAATACATGTTGTAAAATCTATGAATATTCGTGGATGTACATTGCCAATATTTGTCAACAACTACTGATTATGTTTATAAACAAGCAGTGTGGAGACATTTCCCTAAAAGTATGCTGTGGATATTAGCTGAGGTTTCTTATACTCAGCTGTGCTAGTACACAGAGTATTATAGTTTCAATCACATAACGGTGGATTGTAACAGAATGAAATAATCGAGATAGATATAGTAAGTCTACATCTATCTCGATTATTTCATATATATATATATATATATATATATATATATATATATATATATATATCAAAATGATCAGGGTGAAAAGAGAAATCGATTGAGCCATGTCCGTCCGTCCGTCTGTAAACACTCTAACTCGCGCAAAAATTTGGATATTTTGATCAAATTTGGAATGCAAGTTGGTATCGAGACTGGGACGGTTAGTATTGAAAATCGGCGAAATCGGACCATGACCACGCCCACTTTTCCTATGTATATGGAAAAAATCGGAAATTTAGTATCTCAGCCAGTGTTGCCAGATTTTTTTGTCCCAAATCGTCAATGTAAAAATAAAAATCGTCATCCATTTTTTGCCCCATCTGCGGCAAATGCAATCATGTTTTCATAAGGCACATTTTTCTCGATGAAATACTCTTTTATCTCATTATGTAAACTGATAGCGTCGCAGATTCCAACACGGACCAAAAAAAGTCTCACTGAAAAATTTATACATACTCTCACTACAAGACTGAGTAATTTCGTATTACTTATATCAGTGGATTCATCAACGCACAATGGAAATTTAGTTGTTCGGAGTATGGCACATAGCGATTCTAGCTGGTACTGCCCAAGAGCGTTCTGAATAATACTTGTTGCTTTTGTTCTTCCACACGATAAAGCTGCCGCCGTTTTAGAATCGTCGAAACTGCTTTTTATACACTTTACAAGATCAGCTACGGCGGAGAATTGTAGATTGGGTTGAGCAATGAATGCACTTATTCTATTCGTGTAGCAGTGCGCTCAGAACCAAGACAATGTTGCATTTTAATGTAGTAAAAGGATTTATGAAAACCATAATAACAGTGTTGGAAAAGAATTGAAGAAAACCAATCAGATTGCCCTAATTTTTTTTCTAATTATGGAAGTTTGTATAAAGTAATTAATTTTTATTACAAATAAATCTATATTTCTCTGTACTTCCTAAAATCGTCATTTTGTGACATGAGATCGTCCCATCGTCATGGAGTCCAAAAATCGTCAAAATGACGATGCCATCGTCATTCTGGCAACGCTGATCTCAGCCACTAATATAGCTAGAGCTATAAAATTTTACCCATGTATTGGGACCAGGCTCTTAAGCCTATATGACACTACATTTTTTCCCTGGTTTTTTTGGTTTGGAAAACCCACCGAAAGTCAAAAAACAAAAACAATTCTTCCACAGGTTGAAAAGAGACAAATACTCGTGTTAGAGTCACCCTGTGACATTTCTATTTTGTTCTTCTTTATATACTTTTAATTCCATGACATATATATGTACATACATAGACAAATAAGTTCAGTTGCTTATGTATACATAATGACCGCTATTGCCCGTTAGAATGTACATGACGATTTCATATGTTCATTGGCAAGAAAAGTTGGTAGAGTGCAGATGTGCCGGTAAAATACAACGAAAACGGTAAAATGAAACGACCGAACTACAAACGACCAAATTACAAACAACCAAAACCAAATAAAATGAAAGTTGATAAATATTTTAAATAAAACAACAGCAATATATGTATTTTAAATCTTGCCAATCGTGTTTAAATTTCAACAACTCCCTCAAAAACAATTTGATTGACATTAAACTTCAAACTAAATGAAAATAATATTTATTTCAAAAATTATTTTTTTTGGAAATTTGAATTTAAATTACTGAAATAAAAAAGTTATGAAACCCAAAGGGCAGGATAGCTGTGCATTCCATGTTATAAAGGGAAGCCAGTACGCAATATAATTTTTCTTGCGGACTTCTTCTTTACCCTTACGGCCAAAGCGGAAGCTTATAAGAGGCCAATTTAAAACTTGTATTTCCATATATTTTTTATTTTAAATATAATTTATTTTCTAGTTGTCAAATTGAAACAATTGTCAGAAAAAATGACCGAATGCCAAAAAACTTACCGAAATACAAGCTGGCTCGTTGGTTTTTAACCGCCTAGATGGTATTTTGTTTGGTTTTTTTCAATATAGCTTGCTCGCTTGCATCAACGCAAAACTGTATTTGACCATCTCCTTCACACAAAAAACCTGGTAGAATACCAGAAAAAAAAAATTTAGTGTCATATGGGCTTTATGAAGAAATTTGATGAAATTTTGGAAAATAGGCGGTGCCACGCCCACTTATTAATGGGCAAACATTCAAAGGTTTAGAAGCCATAATTCAGAAACCGTAGCAGATATATCGATAAAATTTACTTACTTAGGAAAATGTTTGGACGAAAAATTGCCAAAATCGGTTGACGACCACGCCCAAATTTATATATGAGAACTATTAAGGGGCCAAATAAAAACATTTTGAGCGATATCTTTGTCAAATATAAAGATATGTCATTGAAATTTTGTGTCATGAGTCCAACTATAGACATAAAACAAAAAGTTGAAAAATTTTGGAAAATGGGCGTGGCACCGCCTCTTTTCAGACAAAGGAATCTGCGAGATTTCGGAACCCATAACTCTACAAATAATTGAGATGTTATGATGAAAATCAGTTTGTACACTTTAATAACTTGTGGTAATACATGCTCAAAAATTTAGCGAAATCGGTTTATGACCACGCCTACTTTTTAACAAAGACATTTCTGGAAAACCCTTTTGGAATTTGTAACGTAACATCTTTATAATTAGAAGTCATAAAGGGTTGCAAATTTGCACTAACAATAACATTTATATGCTTAGTTGAATGATTGATAAAAATTTTGAAAATGGGCGTAGCTGCGCCCACTTTATGCGGCACTCGATTCATATAAAATGCACCCTAATCGAACAAACGCAAACAAACAATGAAAGCATACGGCTGAGTATCTAATGTTCGATTCCACTCGAACTTAGGCTTCCATACTTGTTAGATTTAGTTTAAATACAGAGAAAATGCAATGAATTGAGATTTAAAAGGTGCCTTTGTTTAATGTGTCCATACGTAGGTCCACTCCCCAAACATAAATTTAAGTAAAAATTGTCCGGACGAGTTTCAAGTATTTTTTTTTTAATTTTCCGTTGGATATTGAAACCCCCCCTCCCCCCCAAAATATTTTTCTGTGTGCGCCACTGCTCATACTTAACCCTAGAATCGGAATCGGAAGACGGTTTTACCATGCGTTATTAGTAACCCTATGTAAATTTTACGTATTACACCATTTAGGTGTAATATTTTAAATAAATGGCCAATAAAACCTTATTTGGCAGTTTATTTATTTAAACGAGTCACCGACTAACACTCATACCGAGCAGTTGTGTTCCGTTATCGTTCTCTCGCTGACTTCTCTCAAGTGATAAAAACTTCCACGTGTCTTTGAATATATATACTTTTGTGGTTATTATTTTATTCTTTTTCCAAACTATAATTAAAAATAATAAACCAGCGCCGTTATAATTCCGCATGGAAAAACCCCACCAGTTCCCCTCGGGGAACCGGTTCAGCATACTATCGGATGGTTTGCTGAACTCCCCTAAAACCAAGCGCAAAAAATCAACCAATACTAAAGACAATTTTCCACCATTGCCCACACCAATAAAAAACCCCAAGTGTCAATGAACCGAAGTTTATCGTGATTAAACCCACTAATTCATCCAATCCAATTTCAAAATATAGTGTATTTGCCATTAAAAAGGCTCTTGACAGCATCAGTACTGAATATGAGAACACTTCAGTGAATATTCTTCGTGACGGAAGCTTACTCGTACTCGCAAATTCAACCAAAGTAGCAGAAAAATTCTTAAAATGTAATAATTTTGGTGGCCTATGCCCAGTTTCCATCAACCTTCACACATCACTAAACACGTGTAAAGGAACTATTTATGACACCAACCTTGCGAATACGGACGAAGAAGAGATTCTCGATGGTCTCAAATCCCAGGGCGTTGTTGCTGTATACAAATTCACCAAAATCCGTAATGGAGAAAGAACTCCTACAGGTCGAATTGTCTTAACATTCAACCTTTATAAGGTACCGTCTGACATAGACATCGCTTGGTATTCGGTAAAAGTAGAAGAATACTTCCCAACACCAATGCGATGCAGGAATTGTCAACTGCTCGGTCACACTAATAAAAGATGCAACAACAACGCCACTTGCGAGAACTGCAATTTCCCCCCACACCAACCTGTACAATGTCAACGCACCATGTGTGCAAACTGTCAAGGTCCGCACCCAGCTTCCGATAAAAATTGCCCATCTTACTTACAGCAGAAACAAATACTTAAAATAAAAACTCAAAAAAAATGTAATTACAAAGAAGCAAGACGTATGTACAAAATCCAAAACCCTATTAGTCCAAACTCAGGGCTAACCTTCTCATCCATAGTAAACCCCAATCAACCACACGCACAGCAATCAAACATTCCAGCTGGGAAGTCAACAACAACTTGCACTATACAACCAAACCCTACCAATGTTAAAATCAACTCCAATTCCAATACTCCAAACACATCTCTCTCAAACTCGACCGAAATAAATTGCTCACTTAACACATCTCCTCTCACTACTCACATCTCTAAACCAAACTCAAACCAATATCCCATAACATCCACCACTCAAATCAATACGACTACCACACATTCTGCTTCTGCCTTATGTCTTGCGCACCCAGAGCCGAACAACAATTTTCAATCAAACTCACTCAACTCCACTACTAATACCAGCTCTAGCACTCCGTTGCCATCGTCTGATGCCAACAAAACGTCATATTCTTTCTCAAACCCAATCGAACTTCAAACATTGCTCTCTTCATACATCGCACCCTAGAACTCTCACTACGCATCCAACTCAAGCTCAAACCATAATCTCACCCCAGCCCCCTCTATGTCCGATCTCACCGTCGTACACTCTGTTATTTCAAACTCGCAATCATCATGTAAAATCGGTACACCAACAATGCTTTCGTTTAACCAAACCATCTCAGAAGATGAATCTCTTACAGTCGCACACAACTCTAGCAGCGATCTCGACGAACCCGTACTATAGGTTATTTCTTCAATAAAATAACCTAAATAGTGCATTTATTCTTTTTATTTGATGTTAATGATTCGTAATATTCTCCAGTGGAATATGAAAGGATATCTTAACAATTATATAGAACTGGAAACACTAATAAAAGATCGTAACCCATATGTAATTTGCATACAAGAAACGCACTTAAAACATGACTCAACTCCTCACCATCCCAAACAATATACAGCCTACTTTCACAATTTCCCTCACCATACTCACGCCAAACAAGGTTGTGGGTTATTAGTCCATAAAAGCATTCCACACAAGATCAAAAACATCAACTCTAACCTGTCAATAGTAGCTATCGAAATAAATCTGAAATATCCCATTACCATATTCTCATTATACATTCCGCCTAACCAAACCTTTTCACACTCCGATTTGTCTAATCTGATTTCAACAGTTACTACCCCTATCATTCTTTGTGGAGACTTAAACAATTGGAGCCCACTATGGGGATCCTCTTCGGTCAACCGTAGAGGTGCGGCTGTCGAGGACTTTATATTAAACTCCAACCTTATAATTCTAAACGACAATAGCCCAACACATTTTTCAACTCATAAGACGTTCACACATATAGATGTTACAATATGTTCTCCTCAGCTTCTCCCACTCACTTCATGGCTTATCTTAGACGACCTTCATAACAGCGACCACTTTCCAATAATATGTTCCATAAACCTATCCACCACAGTCACCCCTTGCTACAACAAAACCAAAAAATACATCACCTCCAAAGCGAATTGGGATAAGTACCAAAACACCTTGCTCGCCACTCCCCTACCCCCATTTGCCACTAACACCAATAAGGAAGCCGCTATAATTCAAAAGGCATTACGCAAAGCAGCAAATACTTCTATACCCCTAGCAAGATCCCCAAACTCCACAAGAAAATTGCCTTGGTGGTCAGCCGAACTCAACGCTTTGCGTAATAAAAAGGTATCCGCGTGGAGAACATACAGAGCTTCACCTTCCCTTACCCTACTTATTACATATAAAAAATGCAATGCTATATTCAACAAAGAAAAAAGACTAGCCAAACGGAAAAGCTTTGAGGAATTCACAGGTAAACTAAATCCAAATGCTTCAACTAGTAGCATCTGGAGAGGAATAAACACATTAACAGGCACATACACACCAAAAGTACCGAAACTAATAACTATCAATAATCAAACATTTTCCAAGCCAAGCGATATCTCAACAGCATTTGCCAGCCATATTTCTGAGTCATCACTCTCAACAAATTTCCCCTCAAAGTTTTTACAACTATCCTCGAATGCACCCCAAATGCAACCTAGTAAACAAACCGACAGTCTTGCCATTCCGCTGGAGCAAGATATAAACTTCATCGAACTAGAAACGGCCGTAAAAACTGCCAAAGGAACCACCCCAGGTCTCGATAGCATTAATTACCAAATGCTGCGCTTCTCTCCTGCTACTTTTAAGGAACGTATACTAAAACTATATAATTCAATTTTAACCTCAGGTATTATCCCCCCAAGCTTTAAGACAGCTGTCGTACTCCCGATTCCAAAACCCAACAAAGACCCCGGGTCCATCACCAACTACAGACCAATCTCCTTAATTTCTTGCATAAGCAAAACCTTGGAGAAAATAATCTCAACCAGACTAATGTGGTTTCTCAAGAGTAAGCATCTCTTATCGCCATTCCAAACGGGGTTCAGACCTGGCGTAAGTACCCTGGATGCCCTTCTCTTTCTCGATCATCAGATCTCGAAAAACTTATCTACAGGTAATCACACCTCCATTCTCTCTATAGATTTAACCAAGGCTTTCGACAAAATTGGCTGTCATATAGTTTTATAAAAATTGCAAGAATGGAATCTCGGCCCAAAAATATTTAACTATATTAAGGCCTTTCTCAGCAACAGAAAATTCCGGTGCAAAATAAACAACGCTCTGTCACCAATATTCCCCCTGGAAAATGGCATTCCTCAAGGCTCACCTCTCTCAGTCACCCTGTTTCTAATAGCATTTGAAGATGACCTACTGAAACAAAGAAAAACTACCATGTCATTCAAGTCTGCGCTGTGGGAAATATTAAAGCTCGTGAACGATCTGAATATCGACGCTCGCCCACTGAAATTCCCTCCTGCAAAACACCCACCATGGGTTCTTAACACAAACTCCTTTATGGATGATCTAGCATCCCTACACAAAGTGACCACCAATAACGCTGTATATCAAAAATACTTTTATAGCATAGCGAACCCAATGGTAGAGGCTGGTTGGCACTATACACGGATGGCTCCAAAACCGATAAAGGGGTATCTTTTGCAGTAGTAAACAGTGACAACATAACCATATCCTGCGGCCTCCTTCCACAGTATGTAACTATTTTTGACGCAGAACTCCAAGGCATACTATCAGCTCTATCTTTTACAAAAGACAACAATTTAAAGACTGTCATATGCAAAGATAGCCTATCTGCTTTTAAAGCCTCTAAAAGTTGCTGCATGGACGAAGGGCCTATAAACCGAGTGCAACAACTGTTAATCAGTATGGTACCAAAAGTCAAACTCATGTGGATCCCCGGGCACTCTGGACTGGTGGGAAACGAACATGCGGATCAGGCAGCAAAATCGGCCCACAATGCATGCCTCCACCTCCATATGCCCTTTGGACAGAAAGCTCTAAAAAATATATTTTCAAGGGCCTTGGTATATCGCCAAAAGATTTTATGGTCCAATTATCAACACCGATATAAAGATATTAACCCTCTCGGGAAAGCGATTATCCTACCAACAAACACTTCAACATGGATGAATAAATGCTTTACACGCTTAAGATTAGGCCACTGCCTCATAACCCACGAGCATCTCTTAAAGAAACTAAATGCACCAATTTGCACATTTTGCAACGCATCTGAATTAAATGTTCACCACATCTTGCTACGATGTCCTGCTCTTTCCTCATTACGCACCCAACACTTTGTCAGCAAATCTCCGATCGAACTTCTATCAATCCCTTGAGAAACCAATGTTAGAACGATCTTCAACTTCCTGAAAAACGCAAACATCGCACACCTAATTTAGTTACAAATAAATAATAAGCATTTCACAATTTGACATAGCCGATAGCCTTGGTAGCTAGTGCTTTATAAATATATTGTTTATAATTTCAATTATGTCAATAAATAATAATAATAATAATAATATTTATTTAATTGAATGAAAATATCAAGTTTTTTGCTCTGTAAATTAGTTATTAAAAATATTTATGGCACATTCTCCACACTTTGCACAAATTTACATAAGCGCAAGAAGTACATTCTTGTCATGCTATTTTTATACTCGGCTGTACATAGTACGCAAAGTATTATAATTTTGATTTCATAACAGTGGATTGCAATTCCATGAAATAATAGAGAAAATGTTAGCTATATCGACTTACAACCGCGCCTACATTAACAAATATATTTCTAGAATTCCCTTTAGAAATTTGTAACGTGACATCTCGGTAATTAGGTCATACAGGGATGCAACTTTGCACTGACAAGGATATTCATATGCCTGGTGTAACATTGATGTATATTTTGTAAATGGACGTGCCTACGCCCAATTTATGCGGCACTCGCTTTATAAAAATACACCGTGTTTCTATCAAACGCAGACAAGCAACTAAACCATACAGCTGAGTATCTAATGTTCGATTCCACTCGAACTTAGGCTTCCTTACTTATTTTCTTAAATTTCACCCTCAAATCACATGGAAATTACATTTCATCCACAGATATTTGCACGTTATTTACAAGACCACGTGAAAATTACGTACAAGATTTTATACGTTATTAGTGCAGAAGAGTGCAGAAGCAAAGCAGTCGCAGACAACGCCTTCACTGAACCCACAGCAACAACGAGCAAAGAGAGGGCGGGAAAGAGCTTCCGGTGCTACACCCTCCCCGGAAACGCTACCAAAAAAGAAGAAGGGGGGCCAGAAAATCACCTCCAGTGACGCAGAAGCTGCTGCGACAAAGACTGCGGACAAAGTGGAGCCAAATAAAGAGGGGGCATGGACGAAGGTGGAGACGCGTAAGATACAAAAGCCAAAGGTCCAAAAACCAAAGGCGACGCGCCCCGACGCCATAGTCATTAAACGTACGGGCGACATCTCTTATGCGGACATACTGAAGGCGGTAAAAAAAGAAGACTCGCTCAAAGAAATGGGTGCATCTGTGCGCAAGATTCGAAAGACAGGTAGCGGAGACCTTTTATTCCAGTTGACCAAGCAGTCAGAGTCTGACACAGTGAAGCTGCAAGCAGCTGTAGAGAAGGTTCTTGCGGGAAAAGCTGAAGTAAAATCCTTGATGGAGGAGTCGCTTTGCGAAATACGCGATCTAGATGAAGTAACAACGAAGGAGGAGATCTGCGAAGCATTAAATAAAGAACTCCTCGGCTACGATGTAAAACCATCGTGTGTGCGATCCATCAGGAAGGCCTATGGGGAAACGCAAACAGCCACTATCTCCCTACCAACGGAAGTAGTGAAGAAATTATTGGTTAGCGGAAAAGTTCGAGTCGGTACCCCGAAATAAGTCCCAAATGAAATAAGTCCCAATGAAATAACTCCCAATGAAATAAGTCCCAATAAAAATGAAATAACTCCCAACTTTTAGAAATGAAATAACTCCCAAAGAAGGAAATGAAATAAGTCCCAATATTTGGGGCTTATTTCATAATGAGGCCCCAAATCCCAAAAAATATGAAATAACTCCCAAATGAAATAAGTCCCAGAAATATGAAATAACTCCCAAATGAAATAAACTCCAAGAAATATGAAATATCTCCCAAAAAGTACTACGCAGAAGGACATCTATCGCACGATTTTTATTTCCAATTTTTGGTTTTTTATACTCAGCTGTACTAGTACACAGAGTATTATAGTTTTGATTTCCTAACGGTGGATTGTAACAGAATGAAATAATCGAGATAGATATAGACTTATATATATCAAAATGATCAGGGTGAAAAGAGAAATCGATTGAGCCATGTCCGTCCGTCCGTCCGTCTGTCCGTCCGTCCGTCTGTCCGTCTGTACGCACGATAACTCGCGCAAAAATTGAGATATTTTGATGAAATTTGGAATGCAAGTTGGTATCAAGACAGGAACGGACGGTATTGAAAATGGGCGAAATCGGACCATGACCACGCCCACCTCCCCTATATAGTAAAAATCGGAAATTTTGTATCTCAGTAACTAATAGAGCTGGAGTGATAAAATTTCACCCACGTATTGACCTCAGGCCCTTATGAAGAAATGTGGTGAAATTTTGGAAAATGGGCGGTGCCACGCCCACTTATTAAGGGGCAAACATTGAAAGTTTTATGAGTCATAACTCAGAAACCGTTGAAGGTATATCGATGAAATTTGGTAGGCGTGATATACTTACTTAGACAAATGTTTGGACGAAAAATTGCCAAAATCGGTTGACGACCACGCCCACTTTTATATATGGGTATTATAAAGTGGCCTAATAAAAACATTTTAAGCCATATCTCTGTCAAATATAAAGATATATCATTGAAATTTTATGGCAGGAGTCCAACTATGGACATAAAACAAAAAACACAAAAATTTTGGAAAATGGGCGTGGCACCGCCTCTTTTTAGAAACAGGAATATACGAGATTTCTTAGCCCATAACTCGACAAATAATTTATATATAATGACGAAACTTGGTGTGTACACTTTTATTACTTGTAGTAATACATGTTCAAAATTTTAGCGAAATCGGTTGACGACCACGCCCACTTTTATATATGGGAACTATAAAGGGGCCTAATGAAAACATTTTAAGCGATATTTTTGTCAAATATAAAGATAATTCATTGAAATTGTGTGGCATGAGTTCTACAGTAGACCGGAAACAAAAAGTATAAAAATTTTGGAAAATGGGCATGGCACCGCCTCTTTTTAGACAACGGAATCTACGAGATTTCGGAGCCCATACCTCGACAACTAATTGAGATATTATGACGAAACTTGGTTTATACACTTTTATAACTTGTGTTAATAGACACGCAAAAATTTATTGAAATCGGTTTATGACCACGCCTACTTTTTAACAAAGATATTTCTGGAACACCCTTTGGAAATTTGTAACGTGACATCTTTGTAACTAGAAGTCATAAAGGAATTAAATTTTGCACAAAGAATATTCATATGCTTAGTTGGATGACTTTATGCAGCACTCGCTTATATAAAATACACCGTGTTTCCATCAAACGTAAACAACAATGAAAGCATACAGCTGAGTATCTAATGTTCGATTCCACTCGAACTTAGGCTTCCTTACTTGTTTAAATATGGTGTTTGTTTTATTGGAAAAGGCGCCGCAGGCGAAAAATTGAAATAAAAAATCGCGTGATTTTTAATTCCAATTTTTGGTTTTTTTAACTATGGTGTTTGTTTTATTGGAAAAAGCGCCGCAGGCGAAAAATTGGAATAAAAAATCGCGCGATTTTTAATTCCAATTTTTCGTTTTTTTTAATATGGTGTTTGTTTTATTGGAAAAAGCGCCGCAGGCGAAAAATTGGAATAAAAAATCGCGCGATTTTTAATTCCAATTTTTCGCCTGCGGCGCTTTTTCCAATAAAACAAACACCATATTAAAAAAAACGAAAAATTGGAATTAAAAATCGCGCGATTTTTTATTCCAATTTTTCGCCTGCGGCGCTTTTTCCAATAAAACAAACACCATATTGGGAGTTATTTCATTTGGGAGTTATTTCATTATGAAATAAGTCCCAACAAAATATTATGAAATAAGTCCCAATGCATTGGGAGTTATTTCATTATGAAATAAGTCCCAATTTGTATGGAAAATATTTGGGAGTTATTTCATTTTTTTTTGGGACTTATTTCATTTGGGACTTATTTCGGGGTACCGTTCGAGTCGGCTGGGTTGTTTGGAGGATCAGGGCGAAAGTGCAGCCCAAGCGTTGCTTCAAATGTCTTGACTTTGGTCATATTTCGAGGAACTGCACGAGCCAAGGTGACTTTAAAAGTGCATGTTTCAAATGCGGCTCTGCAGGACATGTGGCGAAAACATGTACCAATGTACCAAAATGCCTATTGTGCATCAAAAGGGGGGCCAGCAAATCTGATCATCCAACAGGGGGAAACCAATGTCCCGTTTACAAGGAAGCAATCAAGAAGCTGACCCTACGATGAGACTGCTCCAACTAAACCTGAATCATTGCGAAGCGGCGCAAGACCTACTAGCGCAAACGGTGATCGAGCTAAAAGTAGACATAGCCTTACTTAGTGAACCGTACAAAGAAAAGTCAGCAAATTGGGTACAAAGTGTTTGTAGTAAGACAGCAATTTGGTCCTGTGCGCAAAATCCCTTACATGTAGAGACTGTAGTAAAAGAAAATGGATTTGTCTGTGGGAAAGTTGGCGATACCTACGTTTACAGCTGTTATATACCGCCAAGTACCCCACCAGATATTTTTGAAGCTATCGTCGAAAGAATAGCCATGGATGCGACAAGTAGACAGCGTTTCATAATAGCAGGCGACTTTAACGCCTGGGCTACTGAATGGGGCTCAAAAAGGACCTCACCAAGAGGCAGAGCCCTACTTGAAGCATTCGCCTGTCTAGATGCAGTTTTGTTGAACACTGGCAACGAAAACACTTTTTACAGAAATGGCTATGGTTCCATAATCGATATAGCATTTGTTAGTGCAAACTTGTATAGGTTTTCCAAGTGGAAAATCAGCGATTGCTACACCCAGAGTGACCACTCGGCGATACTAATGGACATCACATTATGCTCAGGTAAAGTGGCAAGTAAGAAAGCTCCGTTAAAGAGATACGGTTGGAAAGCTAGAACTTTCGACGAAGAAGTATTCAAGGAAATGTTCCCTACAACACAATACAGCGGGCGAGCAAATGACATGGCAACTGCAATAATGGGCGATTTACGAGCAGCTTGCAATGCGTCAATGTTACGGAAAAAGAAATCCAGACCACAATCAGCCACATACTGATGGAACGAAAGCATTAGCCTACTACGGAGGGAGTGCATTCACGCTAGAATGCACTTTCAACGTTCCAGAGGTAGAGCCGATTTCGAGGAACTAAGATCAAAATTCAAATCAGCTCGACGATCTCTGAAGGCTGCTATTAAGCAAAGCAAGCGTCAATGCTTTTTAGAACTTTGCGATGATGCAGAGAATAACCCGTGGGGATCCGCGTACAAGATTGTGACTAAGAAATTAAAAAACGACAGGGAATCGACACCAACTTGTCCTATTTTCCTGGAAAAAGTGGTAACTACTCTTTTTCCCACCCAAAGGAAACTAGTTTCCCCGATATCGAGTGCTATATTGCAATCATTCGGGGAAGTAACGGATGAAGAAGTTCTCCAAGCAGCTAATGGACTCAAGGAGAACAAGTCCCCTGGACCAGACGCGATACCTAACAAAGTGCTTAAAGTAGCCTTTAAACATGCGACATCAGTGTTCACGAAGCTGTTTAATTCATGCCTAGCAGAAGGTACATTCCCGACGATATGGAAACACCAAAAGTTGGTACTACTACCTAAGCCCGGTAAGGACCTCACTTTATCATCTAGCTACAGGCCCATATGCCTACTTGACTCGGCCGGCAAAATCTTAGAAAGAATCATCTACAATCGCCTGGAAAGAGAAGTCATGGCATTAGAAGGCATATCCGAGAATCAATTCGGCTTTAGGAAAGGGAGATCCACCGTTCACGCAGTGGACGCGGTAAAAAAGGTAGCCCAAGACGCCATAAGTGGCACTCGATGGCTGTCAGGTACTAAAGAGTACTGCCTTATAGTAACCCTGGACGTTAAGAACGCATTCAATACTGCCAACTGGGCAAAAATCCTAGATGCGCTCGATCGCATCGGAACACCAAAATACCTGAGAAGGCTGGTACGAAGCTACTTCGAAAATCGAACGCTGGAGTACGAAACCTCAGCCGGCACTAAGAAATTAAAAGTTACCGGCGGCGTCCCACAAGGCTCAGTGCTCGGCCCCCTCCTGTGGAACATAATGTATGACGGTGTTTTACGCCTTAGGTTCCCGGAAGGCGTAAAAATATTTGGCTTTGCAGACGACATTGCCCTGGTTGTTACCGCTAAGCAACTAGACGATATACGCACAAAAACGAACGAAAGCATAACCCGCGTTCAAAGGTGGCTGGATAAAAATGGCTTGCAGCTGGCGGAGCAAAAAACGGAGTCAGTGCTCATATCAAGCAGAAAAAAAGTTGAGCATACTATAATAAGAAGTGGAAATCATGACATCGTCACGCTCCAAGCAGTAAAGTACCTGGGAATTATGATAGACAGAAGACTATCATTTAAAACCCATATTGAATACGCAAATGATAAGGCTTCAGCGACCGTGACGGCACTAACACGCATAATGCTGAACTCACGTGGTCCAAAGCAACGGCGGCGACAACTTCTTGCGTGCGTCGTAAGGAGCCAAATTCTCTATGGCGCCCCTGTGTGGCACCACGCTATAGAGCATCATAAAGCCCAAATTACATCAGCGATGTGGCAGCGGGCAGCGACGGTTTTCGAAATCAGCTGATGCGTCTAATATGAGCAGTGACTGCCAGACCAAACACAATAGAGCGTTCGCAGTATTTGGCAGTGACTTCTTTATATATTCGGTCTGTTTCCTTTTACCTTGGAAACGTGGTGACATAAATTTACTTACCATTTTCATGTTCACTTTTTTCAATAAAAATAATCAATCTTGTTTCATTTTTTCCTCTGCTCTTTCTTCTTCTTTGCTTTTGCATCCCGCCAGCAATATTTGCTAGTGGAAATTAATTAAGTAAAAATTAAATTATCTCCCGCTTGCTGGCATCAAAGTACGGAAACACAAAATTAGTAAAAAATATATTACTTTGGATAGTACGGAAACAGACATAAGTTCACATCAACACTTAGAAGTTGGCTGCGATCCAAGGCAGCAGCAGCGAATTTAGAATTTGGGCTAAACGGAGCGGTGCTGCCAGCTGCCTCTGCTGTATTATGTGCCGCTTCATTGCAAACCGTAGTTTCTAAAAATCAGCTGATTTCGAAAAACAGACGCTGCCACAGCCACATCGCTATTGTAATTTCGGCTTAAGTCATATTTTCGCTGCATCAAGTCGACTTACCGCCTGTGCGCGTTAAGAGTGTGTTGTGCGTTTAAAACAGTGTCGGATGAAGCCGCTCTGGTTATTGCCAGTCTATACCCTATAGATATACTGGCAAAAGAAGCTGCAGTGACTGCACAAAGCGAGGCGGAGCGCTCCGAGGCGAGAGAGGCCAGCATGCAAAGCTGGCAGCTCAGATGGAGCAACTCCACGAAGGGACGCTGGACATATAGATGCATACCAGACTTGAGAATCTGGTTGGAAAGAGCACACGGCGAAGTCGATTTCTACTTGACGCAGTTTCTATCTGGACACGGTTGTTTCAAGGCCTATCTTTACCGCTTTAAGCACGAGTCAAACCCAACGTGTGATTACTGCGGGGGGCAAACAATAGAGGATGTATATCACGTATTCTTTGAGTGTGCAAGATTTTACGAATCTACACTCAGAGAAAAAATGCATTGTAAAATCAAGTACGAGCATACTTAATCTTACAATGCTAAATTTGTATTAAAACAATCTTGTTTTAACTATGAACAGCTTTGAATTAAAATTGGCAATTTTGATTTAAAAACTCATTTTTAATTCAAGATTGTAGCCATCTTAAATTAAGGTTGAGCTATGTATTTTGATTCAAAATTGCGCAATCTTAGATCAAGTAGAACGTGCTTGATTTAAAATTTCCATGCTTAAACGCGCTGTGTTTTGGATATTCTGTGCAATTTTCATTCACTAAAAAGCAAGCAAACCCTACGAAGTGAAATATTTTGATTATTTAATATTTTCATATCAAAATGGTAGAAATACAATATATTGATGGTATTGTATACACAAGTGAATTAGTGGAAATGGACCCCGAAATTTTGGTAGCTGAATTCCGTGAAAAATTGTTTACTTGGAGGAAAACGGAGGTGGGTATTGATGATATGGATTATTAAGTATTACCCTAAAGATATATTTTTTTCTCAGTAACTATGGAATTGTCGATGAAACTATGTCTTTGTCCAGTAAGGTAACCGAGTGGCTTACGCATAATTAATCTTTTTCATAAAAGAAAAGTGTTATAAATTTGTGTACATATGTAAATATTTAAAAGTTTATCAAATAAATTCGCAAGTTCATATGCAAGTAATAATAAGGATTTTTTTGGGTAGGTTTCGTGGTGAAAAATAAATTGGTTGTGGGGAATATGAAAAATAAAATGGTTCAATGTTAAATTGAGAACATTCCACCTTAAATTAAGATTGGACGTTTTTATTTTAAGATTGCACGATTTTATTTTAAGATTGAACGATTTTATTTTAAGATTGCATACTTTTAAAATAAATACGAATCACTGTAAAATGAAGCATGAACCACGTTAAATTAAAAATGTTAAATGTTATAATTCCATTATAAAATCAACATTGTCCATACTTGGATTAAGAATTTTCCATCTTAACTGGAAATCATGACGGTTTATACTTGATTTAACATTGTTCATGCTTGATTTTAAAATGTTTTTCCCTGAGTGTAGAAACAAGCTCCGTAGACTATTTGGAGGCAACTATACACCAGAGTCATTCGTGAAGCATATGCTAGAAAGCAAGGCAAAATGGACTGCAGCAAGTGACGTAATAGCAGACACCATGAAAACACTGAGAAGCCTGGAGAGAATACGGCGAATGAGCGGCGACTAAAGAAACACTATTCATGTCAGATTACAGTCTCTAATCAAAGATACTTCGAGACCTCGAGTGGAATGGATACGTATAGGAGTTCTGCCTCCTACATCCGTCATCGCGCGTGCCGCGGAACTTAGGCGTCCGCATATCACTTATCACAGAATAGGTCGACTAATTGACCACTTCGAGTGGAACGGATACGTACAGGAGCTCGGCCTCTTGCATCCATCATAGCGCGTGGTGTGGAGCTTTGGCCTCCGCAGACCACCTGACCACTAAACAATGACCACTTCCAGTGGAACGGATACGTACAGGAGCTCGGCCTCCTGCATCCGTTACGGATACGTACAGGAGCTAGGCCTCCTGCATCCGTCATAGCGTGTGGTGTGGAGCTTCGGTCTCCGCAGACCACCAGATATCTAAAGAACGACCACTTCCAGTGGAACGGATACGCACAGGAGCTAGGCCTCCTACATCCGTTACGGATACGTACAGGAGCTAGGCCTCCTGCATCCGTCAGCGCGCGTGGTGTGGAGCTTTGTCTCCGCAGACCACCTTACAATGACCACTACGATTGGAACGGATACGTACAGGAGCTAGGCCTCCTGCATCCGTCATAGCGTGTGGTGCGGATAATTGGCCTCCGCAGACCACCTAACAGTGATCGCCTCTAGGGGAACGGGTGAAGCCTCCTAAGGCAGACTGAGGGAAATAACGCGACCATTACGAAAGCTTCGAGCCCTGTGCTCAACCCACCTCCCGGGGGGTTCGGTACGATGACAGTAGGAGGTTTAGTGCTGGTTAGAGTCCCACACTGACGGGGTAAAGGCTTTCGATGCTTCCTCCTCGTAAAACAAAAAAAAAAAACGTTATTAGTGCACACTAGAGGTCGGAAACTATCGATAGTCAGCACCATCGATAGTGTACGATAGTTTTTTGCAAACTATCGATAGTATATCGATAGTTGACGATAGTTTCGGGTGATTTGGGGGAGTCTACGGCTACGCTCACACTGTAACCGCCTTTTCCCGTCCGGCAGCAAACACATCCACAAACACATCTGTTTTAAATGAGCTCACCCGATTTCACCCGAATGTAAACAAACTTTGCCCACCTGTCTTGGTCTTATTCTTACCAATACATGAAAGTAATAGAAGATGATCCAATAAAACTTTTTTCAGTACATTGTTTTTATACTCAGCTGTACTAGTACACAGAGTATTATAATTTTGATTTCATAACGGTGGATTGTAACATAATGAAATAATCGAGATAGATATGGACTTATATATATCAAAATGATCAGGGTGAAAAGAGAAATCGATTGAGCCATGTCCGTCCGTCCGTCCGTACGCAGGATAACTCGCGTAAAAATTGAGATATTTTGATGAAATTTGAAATGCAAGTTGGTATCGAGACTGGGACGGTTGGTATTGAAAATGGGCGAAATCGGACCATGACCACGCCCACTTTTCCTATATAGAAAAAATCGGAAATTTGGTATCTCAGCCACTAATATAGCTAGAGTGCTAAAATTTTACCCACGTATTGAGCTCAGGCCCTTATGAAGAAATTTGATGAAGTTTTGGAAAATGGGCGGTGCCACGCCCACTTATTAAGGGGCAAACATTGCAAGTTTTATATGTCATAACTCAGAAACCGTTGAAGATATATCGATGAAATTTGGTACGCGTAATTTGCTTACTTAGACAAATGTTTTGGCGAAAAATTATAAAAATCGGTTGACGGCCACGCCCACTTTTATATATGGGAACTATAAAGGGGCCTAATAAAAACATTTTAAGCGAAAGCTCTGTCAAATATAAAGATCTATCACTGAAATTTTGTGGCACGAGTCCAACTACGGACGTAAAACAAAAAATACAAAAATTTTGGAAAATGGGCGGTGCCACGCCCACTTATTAAGGGGCAAATATTGAAAGTTTTATAAGCCATAACTCAGAAACCGTTAAAGATATGTCGATGAAATTTGGTACGCGTGATATATTTACTTAGCCAAATGTGTGGACGAAAAATTACCAAAATCGGTTGACGACCACGCCCACTTTTATATATGGGTATTATAAAGTGACCTAATAAAATAATTTTTAGCGATATCTCTGTGAAATATAAAGATAATTCATTGAAATTTTGTGACATGAGTTCTACAATAGACTGGAAACAAAAAATAAAAAAATTTTATAAGATGGGCGTGGCACCGCCTCTTTTTATACAAAGAAATCTACGAGCCTATTACTCGACAAATAACTGAGATATTATGACGAAACTTAGTTTATGCACTTTTATAACATGTGTTAATAGACACGCAAAAATTTATTGAAATCGGTTTATGACCACGCCTACTTTTTAACAAAGATATTTCTGAACACCCTTTTGGAATTTGTAACGTGAAGTCTTTGTAACTAAAAGTCATAGAAGGATGCAATTTTGCACTAACAATAATATTTATATGCTTATTTGGATGATTGATACAAATTTTGAAAATGGGCGTGGCTGCATGCTATGCAGCACTCATTTCATATAAAATACACCCTATATCGAACAAACGCAAACAAACAATGAAAGCATACAGCTGAGTATCTAATGTTCGATTCCACTCGAACTTAGGCTTCCTTACTTGTTTTTTATTTATTTATTAGCCATTTATTCTCGTTCAAAAAAATTAATATATTAACCAGAGACCATAACAATTATAACAAATAAATATAAAAATCACTTGATAACAATTATTGAGCAATGGAAAAATTGTTCCATCATCAATAACAATTACTCAAAGATCGATATTTTTTCGATCAGATCATAATTGTTATGAGCAATTGATATTTTTTTCGATCTTCCATAACAATTTCTGGATGATGGATATTTTTTTGATCAGCTCATAATTAATTAAGACTCGACCCAATGATACCCCTGTGTCAAGGGTTTGGCCTATAAAGCACTGTGTCAAGGGTTTGGCCTATAAAGCACTGTCATGGTCAAGGGTTTTTGGCCTATAAAGCACTGCCCGTGCTCAAGGGTTTTGGCCTATACAGCACTGTCCATGGTCAAGGGTTTTTGGCCTATAAAGCACTGTCCATGGTCAAGGGTTTTTGGCCTATAAAGCACTGCCCGTGGTCAAGGGTTTTGGCCTATAAAGTCAAGGGTTTTGGCCTATACAGCACTGTGTCAGGGGTTTGGCCTATAAAGCACTGTCTGGCCTAGGCCTATAAAGCACTGTCCATGGTCAAGGGTTTTTGGCCTATAAAGCACTGCCCGTGGTCAAGGGTTTTGGCCTATAAAGCACTGTTTGGCCTATACAGCACTGTGTCAGGGGTTTGGCCTATAAAGCACTGTCTGGCCTATACAGCACTGTGTCAAGGGTTCATGGTCAAGGGTTTTGGCCTATAAAGCACTGTCCATGGTCAAGGGTTTTTGGCCTATAAAGCACTGTCCATGTCAAGGGTTTTTGGCCTATAAAGCACTGCCCGTGGTCAAGGGTTTTTGGCCTATAAAGCACTGCCCGTGGTCAAGGGTTTTGGCCTATAAAGCACTGTCCATGTCAAGGGTTTTTGGCCTATAAAGCACTGCCCGTGGTCAAGGGTTTTTGGCCTATAAAGCACTGCCCGTGGTCAAGGGTTTTGGCCTATAAAGCACTGTCCATGGTCAAGGGTTTTTGGCCTATAAAGCACTGTCCATATCAAGGGTTTTTGGCCTATAAAGCACTGTCCATGTCAAGGGTTTTTGGCCTATAAAGCACTGCCCGTGGTCAAGGGTTTTTGGCCTATAAAGCACTGCCCGTGGTCAAGGGTTTTGGCCTATAAAGCACTGTCCATGTTTTTGGCCTATAAAGCACTGTCCATGTCAAGGGTTTTTGGCCTATGGTCAAGGGTTTTTGGCCTATAAAGCACTGTCCATGGTCAAGGGTTTTTGGCCTATAAAGCACTGTCCATGTCAAGGGTTTTTGGCCTATAAAGCACTGCCCGTGGTCAAGGGTTTTTGGCCTATAAAGCACTGCCCGTGGTCAAGGGTTTTTGGCCTATAAAGCACTGCCCGTGCTCAAGGGTTTTGGCCTATACAGCACTGTCCCATGGTCAAGGGTTTTTGGCCTATAAAGCACTGCCCGTGGTCAAGGGTTTTGGCCTATAAAGCACTGTCCATGGTCAAGGGTTTTGGCCTATACAGCACTGTGTCAGGGGTGTGGCCTATAAAGCACTGTCTGGCCTATACAGCACTGTGTCAAGGGTTCATGGTCAAGGGTTTTGGCCTATACAGCACTGTCCATGGTCAAGGGTTTTTGGCCTATAAAGCACTGTCCATGGTCAAGGGTTTTTGGCCTATAAAGCACTGCCCGTGGTCAAGGGTTTTGGCCTATAAAGCACTGTCCATGGTCAAGGGTTTTGGCCTATACAGCACTGTGTCAGGGGTTTGGCCTATAAAGCACTGTCTGGCCTATACAGCACTGTGTCAAGGGTTCATGGTCAAGGGTTTTGGCCTATAAAGCACTGTCCATGGTCAAGGGTTTTTGGCCTATAAAGCACTGTCCATGTCAAGGGTTTTTGGCCTATAAAGCACTGCCCGTGGTCAAGGGTTTTTGGCCTATAAAGCACTGTGTCAGGGGTTTGGCCTATAAAGCGGTCAAGGGTTTTGGCCTATAAAGCACTGTCATGGTCAAGGGTTTTTGGCCTATAAAGCACTGTTTGGCCTGTACAGCACTGTGTCAGGGGTTTGGCCTATAAAGCACTGTCTGGCCTATACAGTCAAGGGTTTTTGGCCTATAAAGCACTGTGTCAAGGGTTTGGCCTATAAAGCACTGTCCATGGTCAAGGGTTTTTGGCCTATAAAGCACTGCCCGTGGTCAAGGGTTTTGGCCTATACAGCACTGTGTCAAGGGTTTGGCCTATAAAGCACTGTCTGGCCTATACAGCACTGTGTCAAGGGTTTTTGGCCTATAAAGCACTGTCCATGGTCAAGGGTTTTTGGCCTATACAGCACTATGTCAGGGGTTTGGCCTATAAAGCACTGCCCGTGTTCGGTATTCTATATTCGTATTCGGTATCCATATTTATCCGCTTTTCCACAATTATGAGCTGACCTAATCGAAATATATCGAAGTCCAAATGAAACCTGGGGCCATCCCCTTTTGTATGATACCCATATTGTAGTGTAATTTTAATGTTTTTGGGCAATCATATTTTGATCGATAACTCAGTTATCGATAAATTTATCGAAATATATCGAAGTCCAAATGAAACCTGGGGTCATCCCCTTTCGTTTGATACCCATATTGTAGTGTAATTTTAATGGTTTTGGGTAATCACATTTTAAACGACCATGCGACTAGAATGCATAGTCGTATTTATGTTGCTTTGACTACTTGCTAGTCAGCAATTCAAACCCTGCATGGAATAGTTACCGTTTGTTTGGTGCCTAGTGGTCACATTTCAAATTTTCAATAAACTATCGATAGTTCAAACGATAGTCGAAAACCATCGATAGTGTAAACGATGTTCAGAAACCATCGATAGTGACGATAGTGCCATCGATAGTTTCCGACCACTAGTGCACACTTTTTTCGTAGGAAGTAATGATCAAAGCAAGCTGCGGACTGACCACTGTAGACCTGTAGGCAAGGTTAGGTGAAAAAGAAAAAATGATTGTCCTTTCTGGAGGTGAATATAGCGGACATTACAGCACACCACACATCAGAGTTGCATATCAGTTGCTCTAAAAAACTTTAGAACTTGAAAACAAAAAAAACAAAAAACAAGAAAACTGTCGTATTTGTAATAAAGTAGTGAAGTCAAAGAGCATTTTCTAATTATGCAAATGAATACACATATGTATGTTTTTTCTATATTATTAAAATATACCACCATTCTACCACGACCTTAAAATATTTTCTCACATAGTTTCGCTGTGCTGGCAACCTTCTTCTGTGGATGTTCATTTGGGAGGTGAATTTCCCAAAATCCCATCTCAAAGCTTGCCTACAGTTCTACAGTGGGACTGACAGCCGACTAATAATGTACTTGTTAGTGAAGGGCGAGTCCGAGATGTTTCGAAAATCGAGGGAATCGCCATCGTTGCAAAATCACAATCGAGTCAAAAGTTGACTCGCTCCTCGACTACACAGTCGAGATGTTTTTGCGATTGTTCCGAGTCGGCGGGCCGGCTTTTGTTTTGATGATATGTTTTAGTTGATAAAATAAACTGAATGAGTGTTGTTGATGAAGAAAGTAGAATTTTTACTGGAAGTGAGGCAAATACATAAATAAATGATCCTAAATAATTGAAAAATATGCTATACAAAGACGCTCCATTTTTGCAATCACAACTAAAGAGTGTAGTGCTTAATAATAATAATTAATTATTTAAACAATAAATTAATAAATCTTCTGAAGTGAGACGCTTACGAAACAAATGGATATTACGAGCAACAACAACGGCAATAGATTTGTACCATTCTGTGTGTGCTTTTTAAAGCGATTTTGATATTCAAGCGGCAACAACAAATGTTGTGGATTTTTTGCAGCGAGTCGGAGATGTTGTAGGGTTGCGTTGAAAACGAGAGGAATCGTTGGCGAGTCCGAGATGTTTTAGCGATTGTTTCGACTAACGGCAATTTACGACTTGACTCGAATACGAATGAAAACCATGGAGAGCACTCGAGATGTTTCAACATCGAGAGGATCGAATACAACAGCTCGGGCTCGCCCATTACTAGCACTTGTTAATGCCACAATAAAATAAAGAAAGCACTGCGTAGGCCGCTCAGCGATTGGACATAATGGTAAAAAGTTACACGACTTGTTTAGCGTCTTACACGTAATATTTACGTACATATATTACGAATGCATGGGTTAACTAACTAATTAAATTTACTTGTCGCTAAGATATCTACATACTTCTCTGGAATGCTGCTTTTCTAGTATTTATTTTAAAGCTGACATAATGGCACAATTTATTTATTTAATATTCTTGCTATCCTTTCAGAATCGGTCGCGAGAACTATGGCCTGCGTGAGAACTCTGAAATGGTTGTATCCGATGTATGCCTAAAAGGTAAGTGTCATAATTGTATTTAGCATGAAATTTATTTACTCATTTCACACTTATATGAAAAACAAGTGAGGATGAAAGTACCTACTGCCCATAGCTAGTAAAGTGGGAAACAGCTATACCAGCTAAATAGGCGCGGATCCGAGGGAGCAGACAGAGTATGTGCCACATTACAATTTTTCATCCACATATTTATGCTTTTTTATGTGTAAACATCTTTGCTGTACCTACGAGTAATTTCGGAAAACGCGTAAATTTTACGCGTAAACCGTAAACGACTTTGTGTTAGTGCACTGCTGTGTACGAGTGAATAGATTGATATTAGCCTTCCCTGCAAAAAGTGGGACCACGTAATATGGTAGTACAGGACCAGGGTACGTTGTGATAGTTCCTAGTTACAGAGGTGGTCCAAATATATGAAAAAAATATGGTTACATTAACATTGCGATGTCATTAGACATGACCACCCCTGCTTCACCGCTGCATAACAAAGGACTATATAAAACACCACCCTATTTGGGCCATATACTAATCTGCTTACAGTGGACCACGTTTTAAACTACATCCCAATACCCTAGACCGAGCCAAATTGCCGACCAACCACGAATTAGTTGGCGGCGAACCACAATTTACATTCGATGTTGTCCGATGCAGCATAACATTAACCAAGTCCGTAACCACGTCCCTTCAGACCTACTTTAAAGCCCCGTCCCATTGGACTACCTGGTCCTCAAATTTTTGAAGGGCTGTTTTTATTTAAGCGCATATACATCTGCGCTTAAATTTTGTATGGACTGCTAAGCGCGGATAGAAATGTGCGCTTAGAAATCCATACAAAATTTAAGCGCAGATGTATATGCGCTTGAAAAAAACAGGGCTATTGTCAGTGGTAGGTAGGTAGGTAGGCATGTATTTACAAATTCTTAGACTTAGACATGCATTGTTGCTGTTGTTGATATTTGCAAAAAAGCGACAAATAGACAAAATAAAAAGGACCCACATGTTTGAACATGTATGCAAATGTATGGATATGCATACCAACATCTATCTATCTAATTTTCTGAGCAATATGGTATCAAATGAAAGGTTTTGAACAGGACTTCGATATGAACCACTTTTAATTGTGACCCCTAGGCCGGTCTGCAGATATGGGTCAAAACGTGGACCCGGATAGCCCCAGAATATTTCTGAGCATAATTGGTATCAAATGAAAGGTGTTGAGCAGGGCTTTCACATCGAGCTCTATTCATTATGAGTCCTAGGTCGGGTCCCGAGATATGGGTCAAAACGAGGATCCGGATGATCCATTAATGTTTCTGAGCAATATTGGTATCAAATGAAAGATTTTGGGCAGGGCTTCTACATGGAGCTCTATTCTTTATGATTTCTAATCGGGTCCCGAGATATGGATCAAACGGACACGGGCGATCTTGCAATATTAGCATCAAATGAAAGGCGGAGATCAAAGCTTCAATAAAAAGCTCTCTTCGATGTTATGCTCAACCCGGTTTCCTAGGTGAAGAGAATGGTAAGGGGAAAGGTAAAGACGAACTTAATGGAGTGGAAAATGAAAAGGAAAAGAAAAAGGGGAAAAAGGAAACGAAAATGGAATAGAAGGAGCAAGAGGAAAGAGAAAGGAAGAGAGTAGGAGAGGGAAAAGGAGAACGCATAGGATGGGGAGAGAAAAAGGAGCTGTAATTGAGAGTGATAGGTAAAGGGAAACGGAAGAGAAAATGTGGCGGGAAAGGGAAAGTAAAAAGGAAACGAAACTGAAAGAGAAACGTGAAAAGAAAGGGAAAGGTAAAAGAGAAATGCAAAAGGCAAAAGGAGCGACAGACTAGGACGAAGAAGAAAGGCAGAAGAATATGAAGAGGTAGATGCCAAAACTAAAACAAAAGCAGAAGCAGCAGCAGAAGCAAAAAGAAACCCAAAAACAAGAAAAAGAACAAAAAATAAAGAAAATAAAAAAACAACAAAATAGTAGCAGTGAAAATGACAACAAAAAATAATCGTATTTTAATCCAAAGAAAACCAGAAAGGGAATAGAAATCCTATTTCGAAATTGTTTACCCATCAACGTTCATGAATACTCGTTATTCACGCTTTAATTTTTTTACTAAACTAACTATGTTAGATGTGAATTATAAAAATTTTCACATTTCGTATGCATACGAGTATGATGAATTTCATATCAAAGGCTGAAAAAACGAACATTTTGAACCCGGCCCCCGCAGAATTTGATGAAATTTTGCACAGAGGTACATCTTACCTACCCAAACACAACCTCATTTTTAGAAATTGCATTTTCGAAAAATTGTGGGCGTGGCAAGGTATCGAAATATTCGAAAATATTCGAAAAATTACGATAATAGGTACTTTTAAAGTGTGATTACTAGGGAATGGCTTTACCGATTTCAAATATCTTCATACCATTAGAAAGATATTGAAATTAGCTTTCAAAAAAATACACTCTAAGTTTCTATTTTTGTTTTAGTACACTGAAAAAAAAATGTTTTCTAAAATAAAATTTGAAACTGAAAAAACACTTTAAAGATCAAGCGATTTTGAACAATAAGAATTTTTTTTTAGAAAGGTCTATTTAATATATATAACATATCTGAAAACTAAAATGGCCTTTTTTAATTTTTTTATTTAAGTAAATGCATCTCTTGGCTTTCTTATATTTTGATATCACGCGTAAACTAATCAACCGATTTCAAAAATTTTTATACCGTTAGAAAGGTACTAAAATCACCTTTTGAAAATATACACTGTAAAAATTCTATATTACATATTACACAATATGTTATACAAACATATAGCTGAAGCTTATGCAAGTATTTTAAATCATAGGCAAGGCAGATCTAGGAAGGTAGGCCCGGTGGCGAATTCAGAAAATACTTTTGGGTCAGAATTTTTCAAATCAGCACAAAAAAATTTTTTTTCTTTGATTTTTATGATTCGTGTCTTAATCGATAGGTCTCCGTGTCAAGAATTAGTTCCCGAAATATTTTTGCAAAATGAAAATTTTTGCAATAGTTATTCGCCAAGAAAGTTTTACATCAACTTCTTTAAAAAAAATTACTGTTAATCGACGGTACGATTAAATTTAACGCGAACTACGCCAAATTTTAGGTAATTATGTATATTTTAAAAAAGTTTTTGAAAAAAATTAAAAAAAAAATTTTCTGTATCTGTATATCTGTATCTGTATTTCTGTATATTTTTAAGGATAATTGTTGTTATCAATGTTCTCCGCCTAGGAAAAATTCGGAAAAAATATTGTAGATGTAATGATGCATCGTAAGCTGAATTCCGAAGAAAAAAAGATGGGGACTCTTACCGTTTAAATGCAAAATGCGATTGAACGATTCCCCTCTTCAGCTTAGTAACATTACACTACTCTAAAATTATTAATTTGAAATAATTCCAAGAGATTCAGGTATAGGGGAGTTGGTCCGGTCTTCCTGATCTCAAAAATTGTTTTCTTTATATTTTGTATGGTTAGTTTTCGAGATAACGGTAAATTTTTGCAGTTTTGGGTATCACTACATTCAAACCTATTTTTCGCTAAGGTTGCAAGTGCGATAACCGCAAGCAGTACCTTGTTAGAAACATAATTAAAATACGCTTCTAACGACATGCAACTTGCAGTGATTGAACAAACCCTTGCTCGTCAAAATCAGAATTTTGTTGGATTTTCTGATTAATTTTTTTATTCAAATATTTATCGTTTTTATAAAAAGGATTATGCACAGTATACACAGTAGATTCTCTACATTACAAAGTTTTGGCAACGGTTGTTATGAACGAGTGGTACGATCGAGTTCCAACTAAGGTCATGGTTTACTAGAAACGAGTGCTTAAAGCATTCTTTTCGATTTATGCTCCTCTAGTGAGCATTTAATTACCTACCACTTTTTTACATTTTCTGGCTCACTTTTTTCATTTATCCTTTTACGATCTACTTACTATCAACTGTGACCATAGTTGGAACTCGATCGTACCACTCGTTCATACCAACCGTTGCCAAAACTTGTATACTGTGCATAATCCTTTTTATAAAAACGATAAATATTTGAATAAAAAAATTAATCAGAAAATCCAACAAAATTCTGATTTTGACGAGCAAGGGTTTGTTCAATCACTGGAAGTTGCATGTCGTTAGAAGCGTATTTTAATTATGTTTCTAACAAGGTACTGCTTGCGGTTATCGCACTTGCAACCTTAGCGAAAAATAGGTTTGAATGTAGTGATACCCAAAACGGCAAAAATTTACCGTTATCTCGAAAACTAACCATACAAAATATAAAGAAAACAATTTTTGGGATCAGGAAGACCGGACCAACTCCCCTATACCTGAATCTCTTTGAATTATTTCAAATTAATAATTTTAGAGTAGTGTAATGTTACTAAGCTGAAAAGGGGAATCGTTCAATCGCATTTTGCATTTAAACGGTAAGAGTCCCCATCTTTTTTTCTTCGGAATTCAGCTTACGATGCATCATTACATCTACAATATTTTTTCCGAATTTTTCCTAGGCGGAGAACATTGATAACAACAATTATCCTTAAAAAGGATACATAAAAATTTTTTTTGAATTTTTTTCAAAAACTATTTTAAAATATACATAATTACCTACCATTTGACGTAGTTCGCGTTAAATTTAATCGTACCGTCGATTAACAATAATTTTTTTTAAAGAAGTTGATGTAAAACTTTCTTGGCGAATAACTATTGCAAAAATGTTCATTTTGCAAAAATATTTCGGGAACTAATTCTTGACACGGAGAGCTATCGATTAAGACGCGAATCATAAAAATCAAAGAAAAAAAAATTTTTTGTGCTGATTTGAAAAATTCTGACCCTTTTTTTATAACAAAGGTAGAGTGTAATTTCAAAATCCAAGTGAATTCACATCATGGCCAACAGTAATGGACGAACCCCATGCGAATTCAGATTTTAACCACGGCGAAATAACATTTTAACATTACACTCTACCAATTACAATAACAAAATACATGGGAAATTTCTGAATTCGCCACCGGGCCCACCTTCCTAGATCTGCCTTGATCAACTCTCGCGTTCCTTATCAACAACTTTCCATGGCCATCTGGGCCACATATCGGTGTATATGTATCATGATTACTACTATATTTTGAAACAAATATTGCACAAAAATGTTTCGACCTATTCCGGTTCATGCCTGGGCTTCAATCTCGGGAACCGATTTAGATATCCACATGGCGTTAAATATATTTAGAAATCCTTAGCAGCACCTTTGATTTGAGGCCAATATTGCGCAAAAATATTTGGGGTCATCCCGGTCCACGTTTTGGTCTCTATTTGGAGAGCCGACTGGAAAATTGGAATGGAATGAACTCACTATTGAAGCTCTGATTTATACCTTTAATTCGATACTCAAAATATTTCGGGGGATATTTAGGTCCATGTTTTGGCCTATATCTCGGGAAGGGGTTGAGATACCAGAATTAAATGTGGTCATAATTTTAATCTAATACCAGGTAATCATAGTGTCAAAATTTGAATGTGATCGGCTCGGTGGTTTCGGCGTCCGTAAGGAACAAACAAACAAACCAACTTTCATCCTTATATGTACATATGTATAGATATATATAGATATACTACTAAAATACATACATACATAAGTATATTTAAAAAAAATTATAAAATGTGTATATTTTTATAATTTTGTAGGCGAAAAGAAACGCCATCATCATCATCATCACAAGAGCAGTTCACGTAATGGGGAATATCGAGATCAATCAGCTGGCAGACGGGACTATCATAGACATAACGGTGGACATTATTGACCAATTATGGTCATTACGATTAATGTGGACCAATAAAAGCCAAGGCGAATCTAAACAAGATGGTACCATCTTCATACATACATACATACATATGTATGTATTGTAGAAATTTCATGTTTTTTTTTACTGAAATAGAGAAAGTGTCAGTCAATAAATACATATTCATAACATAAGGAAAAGTAAAAATACACAAGGAGCAAAATGTTTACAAGATATAAAAAAATTCAGAAGGAATAGGCAATTAGTTGATGGGAAAATGCCACCTTACATGAATCCGCCCTGCTAAAACAAAAAATAATAATAATAGATTAGTTATTACTAGCATATAAATTTATTTTGTGCAATTTAATCTAAACAAAAATTAAACTAAAAGGCGAAATTCACGTCAAATACATACATACATATTCATGCATAGGCAAAAGCCAATCAGTCAGTAGGTTATCTTCAAACTCTGTACATTTTATATTCTCCGGATTCGAACCTGACATAAATCTGAAGTTCATTCCAACACCATCTTAAAATGGAACATTCAACATTATATTGATCTTTAGTGATACTTTTATACTTCGCCTTTTTCGAGCACTATCTATGAATTACCTATAATTTTAAAAGCACAAAAACAAAATCCTTTTTACCTAAATACTTAAAATATAAAATTTGGTGAAGATCGGATAAGATTTAGTGGCCGATGCCAGTTAAACCTATTTTTATCTTCACGTTAAGCAATGGGTTAAAGTCCAAAAGTTGGAAAAATTCATCTAGTTTCTGAATAACCATCATAACCAAAATTAACGAGAAAAAACGAAAAAACAACAAACGCCACAAAACCCTCTCCATGCAAAAACGAGTTAACGTAGCATTTCGTCGTTTAAATGCAAAACCGCCTATCGACCACGTGCAAACCGCGTAAGTGATATTTTTGCCAAACATGAGATTTCCCCAAACACACATTCCTG
Source organism: Urophora cardui (assembly GCA_960531455.1). Lineage (NCBI taxonomy): Eukaryota > Metazoa > Arthropoda > Insecta > Diptera > Tephritidae > Urophora > Urophora cardui. The sequence continues at coordinate 82,717,086 of OY482671.1, read as the reverse complement.
GGGTCCGACCCCACCCATTCATACAAGGATTTTAGCATTGGAAAAACGCGTCAAAATTCGTCCCAACTCCAGATTTTGAGGGAATTGGGATATTGGAAATTTTGAGTATGCAGTTTTTGTACACTTAGTAAGGCCTACAACAATATGTAAACCTTCCAAAAGGTACTTATAAAAATTTCTTTTTGTCGCACAGTGTAATTACTGCTTAACGTATCTGTAATAACTATAATAATACAATGGCGCTATTATAACTCTGACGAGTTTTATGGCCGAGCTTCTCTCCCAATTCGAGGTGTGCTCCTTTTTGTTTTTCCTACTAATTGGGTGGACCTACAGTTTTATGCCGGCTCCGAACGGCGAATGCATTTTTTGTGAGAAGCTTTTTCATGGCAGAAATACTCTCGGAGGGTATGCCGCCCACTGCCGAGAGGTGACCGCTGCTCTTAAAAAACCCAATAATTGGATTTTTACTAATTAGAAAAATTTGTTTGGCTCGGACCGTGGTTTGAACCCGAGACCTCTGGCATAGCAGGCGAGCACTCTACCCACTGCACCACAGTGGGTCTGTAATAACTATGATACTACAAACTTACATATCGCACCCTAAATCAAAAAGTGGCACAACTCAAAATTTTACGAAATCGAGTTTTTTTCATAAACGGGTATACGAAACATATCTCTAGCGATTGCCAAAAAAAAACTTTTGAATAACTTCCTCTTTCGACCGAAAAATAACCATTATACCTGGCCCTTTGCCATGGGTTGGGTACGAAATGTCGAAAAAAAAAATGTCGAAAAAAAAATGTCGAAAAAAAATCTCGAAAAAAAAAATGTCGAAAAAAAAATGTCGAAAAAAAAAATGTCGAAATGTTAAAATGTCGAAATAATGTAATTAATGATGTGTAAAATTCGCGCCAGGACTGGAATTTTTTTTGTTATTTTCGAGGGGAAGGGGGGGGGGGGTCGTATAGATCACTAAGATGTAAACCAGCGTTGGGCAAAGTAGCTCCTGGTAGCATTTTGCACTTAGGAGCCGACTTTGCACATTTGGGTGAGGGTGAGGGACGCAACCAAGTGCAGCATAAGGGGAGAAGAACTGAGGAAGAACTCACTAACACATAAGCAATATTGAGAACGAGAGAGTATGTCGCCGCCTGATTCGTGGCAGTGATGGAAAATGAAAGTTTCCAATTGTGTCAAATTTGTACAAAAAGTGGTGAATTTTTGAATTTCATTGTGCAATCAATTTGAAAATCGTCAGTTGGTACCATTACCTTGATAAAATCAGTTTACAGCACATATTGTATAATAAGGATCTCATACAAAACCTTTCTTACGCATATTTGTGCGTCCTACTTTTATGAAGATTACTTTATAATAAAGTTTATATGCCTTCATAATAAAAAAAACAACCGTCTGTTTACTATGAAGCAAACAAAAATGGCATTGTAATCGAAAAATATTTATAACCTGAATTGAGTTTTGCAGAATAGTGCGAAAATCAATTGATTATATATAAGTGCCTTGCTACTTCCCAAATAACCGAAAACTGCATAGGCACGAGTCATTTTCCATCACTGGTTCATGCCTGAGAGGCAGTGTGCAGCAGTGTTGCCGCAGCGTCAAACATTTTGGTATCACAAATTGGTACTTTCATGGGGTTTTCCTCGTATCACCTAAAAATTATTGAAAAAAAAATTAATTAAATGGAAGGCCAGCTTAGCACCTTTCATTTGGTACCAATATTGCTCAAAGTCTATCTGGGTCACTCTGGGTCCACATTTAGGCCCGTATCCCGAGAAGTTCCCACTTATTGAAATTCTATATACCCTATCATGTGCGTTAATACCACATGGATCTACTGCAAAAATTTCATAAAGGTCGGTTGATTAGTTTGGGAGTCTATAAAGGACAGACACACATTCTTTTTTGTATAACAGATTTTATTTAATATAAGAGAATTTATAAATGTAAGTTCTTGAATTTTGACATTGCTAAAATAATATAAAAATAAATTATCTATCTTCTATGAATCGAATGTGAGTGAATTTCATAAACCAAATATTATTTCCACTAAAATAATATATGTATTGTAGGAGCGGCAACTCTGGGGGAAGAGCGCCGTTGTCAACAGGGAGGGTGTCATTGTTTAAGGATTGTATAATAAATGTGTTTTAGTACTCCCCTGCAAAAAATGCGATTAATCCGGGACGTGTCCGGGATCAATCGCAAGGGAGCATGCGACTAATACAATTTTACATCCCTTTATATGGAGTGAATTGATCGCATTTGTTCGAGCATGTCCTATGAAGAGACCAATTGTTCAACTTGTATACCCGAACGGGTACCAATGTAGATTAATCACTAACATACCGAACGGGTACAAATGTAGATCAATCGCTTTCATCCCGAACGGGTACGAATGTAGATCAATCGCTTTCATACCGAACGGGTACGAATGTAGATTAATCGCTTTCATCCCCAACGGGTACAAATGTAGATCAATCGCTTTCAGCACGAACGGGTACAAATGTAGATTTTTCCTTAAAAAATTTTAAATGTTCATGCATATTTAAATAAAGATTATATAATGTTTTACTTTTGTAAAAAAATCTCAATACATAAATTTAAAAAATTGTAAGTTTTGAGTATGCATTATATCGTCCCCTCAATATAACAATAGCGTATGTGCTCATACGCCATTATTTTTTTATTGCATATTTAGAATCTCCATCATTGATTCTATGTCTGGTCAAAATTTCGTCAAATTCTACTTCCACAAAGTGGGTCAAAATGTCATTGGAAAAAATGGTGTATAATTTCTTGTTCAAAAATTTAATAGACATCTGATTTGACAAAAACTTTAAACTCGATTTTCTCAAAACCTAAAAAAAATTATACGCTATTGTTATATTGAGGGGACGATATGAGCAATATTTTGATAAAATTGTTATTAAAAAAGGGTGTTCAATTCCTTTTACCGGTTGTTCTACAATTTTTTAAATACATTGCATATTTTTATAAAATGTCTACATTTAAGGAATCTAGATTTGTACCCGTTCGGAATGAAAGCGATTAATCTACATTTATACCCGTTCGGGATGAAGGCGATTAATCTACATTTATACCCGTTAGGGAACAATTGGTCTACAATTAGTCTACATTTATACCCGTACGAGAACAATTGGGGACTAATTGTGGACCGATTGTTCTCGAAAGAGATCAATCGAGGACAAATCTCTTTCGGGATTGATCGCACATTTTTTTGCAGGGTCTTTTCTACAACAAATACTACTACAACTACTACTCTTAAAAACTAATACATATGCTTTGCTACTATCAATACTAAAAATAAGTATATAGTTTGTAAATAAATCGATTTGCATGTAGAAATGAAATACGCACAAACTAAATGTATATTATAAAGTCGTTGCTACCTAAAAGTCGAAAAATTCAGTATTAATTACTTTTTTCGTAATTCTTGGCAAAAATTGTATTATTTTGTTTCCGTACTACGGCAACACAGTTTTAGAATTGTTGATCGTGGCTGAGAGTTCGTGGTTTTGGTTTTTGATTTTTAGTGTTTCCGCAGGCTTCTTGCGATGAATATGACGAGCGAGGGAATATACGCTGATTTTAATTGTTTTACATTCCCCTTATCACCGAAAAACAAATCAGCCCCTCTCCATCCTCTTGCTGGCTCCGAGGCTGCTGCAAGGGCCAAATTTTCGCCCATCACTGATGTAAACCATAGGGCGCGAAAATGTATAGTTTATTAATAATAAATCGGTAAAGGTGAAAGGTCACCTACCTAAAAAGTCAATTTAAAGCGCTAAAAATACCCGTATACCACAAAGTTCACTCTAATACTCTCTTACTGGAGTAAAATCTATAGACCCATCCACAGTGCTTTTGTATAGAACACCTTGCGTTGGCGGCCTTCGGCCGCGCTTATAAAAAATAACCCTGGGCTACGCCACCAAAGTCCGGATATACAACCTAACCGTGGCTACCGCCACGGTGATGTCCTTCTGCGTAGTACACCCTTCAGCGTAGGCGGCCTTCGCCTTTATTTATTTATTTCATTTATTTAGATGAACATATTTTTTATAAAATATGGAATCTCTTAGATACTCAGTAGGGCGCATTATATCGAAGCTGACCCACCTACCGAAAATAAAGAAAAAACATTCCAAGTATTTATCCACATTTTCGACATTTTTTCGACATTTTTTTTTCGACATTTTAACTTTTCGACATTTTTTTTTCCGACATTATTGTTTTTCGACATTTTGAAAATTTGAAAATTTCGACATTGGTTTTTCGACATTTTTTTTCGACATTTCGAGGGTATGAGGGTATCCCCTTTGCCATACGATTGCTTGTAATGAAAAAAAGTTTTTTGGCTCTCCTGAAAATTTTTGAATTTTGAGTTGTGCCACTTTATGATTTAGGGTGCGATATGTATTTCTCAGGTAACTTTTGTAATTATACCTTTCATAAGAATGAAATTGCATTATAACTTTGTGCCGAAATATAAATCTTGAAAGTACCAGAAGAGGCGTGACAGACCCACCGAAATATATACAAATATGGTCAGGATCATGAGCTGAGCCGATTAAGCTGTTTGAACGCAAACTATTCCCTCAGTTTTTGAGATATCTGCTTGAAATTTGGAAGGTGAGTGTATTTTTGGGAAAAACTGATCTTTTGTCGGAATCTGCCGAATCGGACCACTATAACATATAGCTCCCATACAACCGATTGTTCAGATATGGACATTTTGGAATATAACTTCTCCATTTAACCAGCTAAGGATATGAAGCTTTGGAATATTTTTACCCATATTGACCCAAATAAGGTTACCGAAAATGTTCAAGATCAGACCACTATAACATATAGCTCCCATAACTTCTCCACTTAAATAGCTAAGGACATGCAACTTTGCACCCATATGGACCTAAATGATGTTACTGTGAACTGTCAAGGTCAAAATATATGTAAAGTAAAAAAATTATTGGGGTTTTTAGAAATAGCGGTCACCTCTCGGCAGTGGGCGGCATACCCTCCGAGCGTATTTCTGACATGAAAAAAGCTTCTCACAAAAAACGCATTCGCCGTTCGGAGCCGGTATAAAACTGTAGGTCCACCCAATTAGTAGGAAAAACAGAAAGGAGCACGTCTCGAATGGGGAGAGAAGCTCGGCCATAAAACTCGTCAGAGTTATAATAGGGCCAGTTTATTATATTATGATTTATCTTTAGTCGGATCTGCGCGGCCACTAAATCTTATGCGATCTTCACCAAATTTTTAAGTATTTAGGTAAAAAGAAAACTTTCTAAGCCCGGCGGTTTAAAATTTATTTATAAGGGCCGGTCTTATGCATATGTATGTATAAACCAACCCGTAATTGGATGTTCCATTAAAGCTTTTATTTGTATTTGTACAAACTCAATTATGTACATACATATGTATATAATACTACTGTACTAAAATTAAAAAACAAAAACATGTAGGTATATTTATGCAATCATTTTCTATCTTTGCGAATATACATATGTAACATTAACTCCTACTTCGTTTACGAAAGATTATGAACAACTTGATGAAACTTAGTAGTACAAATATTTTTTTATTTGAATTTAAGCTTCATTGACTTAACAAATATTACAAATTAGAGAAGTGGTAATTAAATTTGACGACCATTACGTTAAAGGTGTGTTGCGCCCAGTGAAATTAACCTTCCATTTTGAAAACCACATATTCCACCAAAACCCCATATTCCAACTGTAAGGAAAACACCCATGTGTTTAGTCCAAAAATCACCACAAATTATTTAATCTTAGAATAATTAACTTAAAATTAACTAAAATTTTACGCACATACATACATATTTAGCTATGCTTATATTTGTACATTTGTATGCATGTACATTAGAGTGCGTTTAATTTGTACTTATAAAAATATAAAAAGTTTATTAAAATACTGTATCGCCCTCTCAATATGTAGTAACATAGTCAAAGATATCACATATAAATTTTGGCCGCGATTGATGACGGCTTAGCTAACAATCGGGCCCAAAATTTATGCGTGATATCTTTGACCATGTTACTCTGAAAGAGAAAAAACTTTGTAAATCGACAACTTTGCGCAGTTTAAATGTGCCCTACAATGTTCCGTTTTTGTTTCAAAAGTTAGAGCATTGTTGATTCAAATACTTTGTATTTAGGTCAACAACGGAAACTGTTGAAACCTTTGGAAAAATTTGTCACTTGAAAATAAAATTTTTGTTTGCATTTTTCTCTTCATCTTCTCTCCATCCGTGTCCGAACTACAAATATGTAGCCTCCGCTTGTTCTCTCCCTCTTCTCTCCTTCTTCGCATTCACTGCTTGCTATTTTCATTTTTTATTGTTCTTGATTTTATATTTTCCCCCGGATTCTAACCATGAAATCAACACGAAATTCAGTCCAACGGCATCACATATTGGAACATTCAACATTATACTGAATTTTAGTGATTCTTTTATACTTCACCCTTTTCGAAAAAAAATCTATGAATTATATGAATCATTGTAGAAAAAAAAATAAAAAAAAAATTAGTTCTCACAATTGTTTTTATTGCATTTCTCAAAAAAAAAATATGTTCTCACAAAAAAAAAAATTAACAGCAAGCGATGTTTTGAATCTACAACGCCCGTCTTTGAATTAACTACGGAAGGTTGTTGCATCAAAAACTTTGCTGTGAAAACAATGTTTTTTTGCTGTTGAATCAAAGTAGTTGATTTATTTACGGGTGTTTGTTTCAGAGTAGACAGTAAAATAACTTTAATTTGAATTTTAAACGCACTGTAATGTAGATACATATTTATTTTTTAATTAAAGTGCCATTTCCGGCAACTTGCGTAAATTCTACATATGTATATATTACTTATACCTAAATGTAGCACTACAAAAACAAACAAATAATAGACGTAAATACAATATTATATATTTACATACGAACATACATACATATATATCTAATATCAGTGTGCATTTGTACATACAAACATATGTATATACATACCTATATAGCAATTTTTTTCTTATTTCGTTTTAATACAGTCTAAGACCCCGTAACTGCCAGACCTTTATAAAATGACGAAAATAAAGTGTTATTTTTCCACATTTTTCGCCTGATATCTTCTAGAGCCACGATTACTCAAATTTCATTTTATACCATCATTCATAGTTTTGTTGGAAGTATGCGCTGAGGAAGTTTCAGCTTTAATAAAATGGCGAAGGTGTGGCAGTCACGGGTTCTTGCTCTAATAATAGTTGTTTCTGTTTGCAAAAACTAGTTCATAAATGTATGTGTTAAATAATATAAGATGTACATCGAATTAAAAGTATTAAACAATTAATTAAAATATACATACATACATATTTCTTGATTTGTCGTCCATATTATAGTCCTAACGTACTTAACAAGTTTTGCCATAAACTTCCAAGTCTTTCGAATGCAAGGTTAGATTTAACTGAACTTCAGATAAAGATATACATATGTATTACATATATCCAGATTGGAATGCATGTGTACTTGACGTATTTATGACCGATTATAATTTTTTTCCATTTTATTTATATATGTATATGGATAGTAATTGAGATCATTATTAGAGAAGACAGATATGCATATTTTGCCCTAAAATGCATATTTGCGGTCAAAATGAATGTTCGTGCAAATTTTGGCACTTATATTCCATTATCTACTTTTTCGAGGTTAACACAAAATTTTTGACTGAAATTCGAGATTTGCCATACAAAAATCCGCTAAGAAAAATCCGCGATTTAAAATGAATCTCGGGTTATAACGATACTTGTGCATACAACCCTGTGTTTTTGATGTTATCGATATTTTATTGGCGAATTTGGGAGAAACGTCAAAATGAAAAGTAAACAAAATAGACGCCAGTAAGCATGGCCCAATAATAATCGGCTAAGCAATAGTAAGTCGCTCTACTTCTTTCTGTTTTATAGATTATGAAATTATCGACTTTTGTCTTAATTATACATTCTTTAACGTGTTAATCGTGCAATAGCTTGTGTGTTTGCTGGCGTTTTTCAAGTAAAATAAAACAAAATATATGGTTTTTACATTCGTGAAAACGGCCGTCGAACGGTAGTTGCCTATTCTCTTTTGACTTCTACGACCATATCGACGCTTCCAAACAATACTCTACTAAGTCGACTTAGTACATTTGCCCGGTGTTTTCAAGTGTAACGTGTCTTAATTTGGATGCTGTAAAATTTTGGTAGCAATCGGACAATCCAATCAAAAGTTATAAGCAAAAGTATACATATAATACAACTCGTGATTTTTACAGAATAAAAACTTTGAGAGCTTGCCATGAAAAACAACGTAGCAAGTTTTTATTTTTTCTTACGGTTTTATATAAAGCGTACTCTAACTTTGATACTGTCGAGTTTTGGTATTGATCGTTCAATCTAAACAGAAGTTACAAGTGAAAATGTACTCAGCATACAACTGCAGTTTCAAATCGAGTTTAAACTTTGAGAGCTTCTCCTGCAAAACACAGTTTTCTGACTTAGTACAGTATTGTTTGGAAGCGTCGATATAATTAGTGGGTCATGCAGGTAAGGAAAATTTACAGTTGATAATCGTCCCCCAGCAAATCTAAGTTTCACGTTATATGTACATTATTTAAATGAGATTTATGGCTAATCACGTTATATGTAAACTTGGCATTAATGGAGTAATAAGTATTATCCGGTAAGCATATGACCGGAAATAAATACAGTGATGCGCGTACATAAATGCAAGGGTGATTTCGTTTCAAATAAAATAAGTTTGCCCTCGCACTGGCTCAATGTTGCAATCACACGATAAAAATGCACGATGTTGCCTTCTATTGGCGAGTTTTCACCTTCTATGAATCGAACACTAAAGAATGCCCTGAAGCGAATTTTTTGTTTAAAATAATTAACCTTTTATTATAACAAGATCATCATAACGACCATATGAAAAAAGCATGCGGTTTGGAATGGAAACCCGACGCTCACGAACAATTTTCACTTCATTGCTTTTATACTCAGCTGTACACAGAGTATTATAGTTTTAATCACATAACGGTGGATTTTAACAGAATGAAATAATCGAAATTGATATGGACTTATATATATCAAAATGTGAAATGTGTGGGTGAAAAGCGAAATAGATTGAGCCATGTCCGTCCTTCCGTCTGTCCGTCCGTCCGTCCGTACGCACTCTAACTCGCGCAAAAATTGAGATATTTTGATGAAATTTGGAATGCAGGTTGGTATCGAGACTGGCACGGTTGGTATTGAAAATGGGCGAAATCGGACCATGACCACGCCCACTTTTCCTATATAGAAAAATCGGAAATTTGGTATCTCAGCCACTAATATAGCTGGAGCGATGAAATTTCACCCACGTATTGAGCTCAGGACCTTATGAAGAAATTTGATGAAATTTTGGAAAATGGGCGGTGCTACGCCCACTTATTAAGGGTCAAACATTGAAAGTTTTATATGTCATAACTCGTAAACCGTTGAAGACATAACGATGAAATTTGGCACGCGTGATTTGCTTACTTAGACAAATGCTTTGACGAAAAATTGTCAAAATCGGTTGACGGCCACGCCCACTTTTATATATGGGAACTATAAAGGGGCCTAATAATAACATTATAAGCGATATCTCTGTCAAACATAAAGATCTATCACTGACATTTTGTGGCAGGAGTCCACATACGGACATAAAAAAAAACACCAAAATTTTGGAAGATGGGCGGAGCCACGCCCACTTATTAAGGGGGCAAATATTGAAAGTTTTATAAGCCATAACTCAGAAACTGTTAAAGATATATCGATGAAATTTGGTACGCGTGATATATTTACTTAGGCAAATGCGTGGAGGAAAAATTACCAAAATCGGTGGACGACCACGCCCACTTTTATATCTGGGTATTATAAAGTGACCTAATAAAAACATTTTAAGCGATATCTCTGTCAAATATAAAGATAATTCATTGAAAATTTGGGACATGAGTTCCACAATAGGGTGGAAACAAAAAATAAAAAAAGTTTGGAAAATGGGTGTGGCACCGCCTCTTTTTAGATAAAGGAATCTACGAGATTTCGGAGCCCATAACTCGACAAATAACTGAGATATTATGACGAAACTTGGTTTATACACTTTTATAATTTGTGTTAATAGACACGCAAAAATTTATTGAAATCGGTTTATGACCACGCCTACTTTTTAACAAAGATATTTCTGAAACACCCTTTTGGAATTTGTAACGTGACGTCTTTGTAACTAAAAGTCATAGAGGGATGCAATTTTGAACTAACAATAATATTTATATGCTTAGTTGGATGATTGATACAAATTTTGAAAATGGGCGTGGCTACGCCCACTTTATGCGGCACTCGTTTCATATAAAATACACCCTATATCGAACAAACGCAAGCAAATAATGAAAGCATACAGCTGAGTATCTAATGTTCGATTCCACTCGAACTTAGGCTTCCTCACTTGTTTTACTACACAAAGTCATTCATGCTAAAACGGCCATAGATGTGCGATAGTCATGGGGCATACTCATGAAAGTTGTTATGTTTCCTAAAGGAGGAATGTATTGATGATTTGCAGTACCTTGGACCTACTGGTTAAACATACACATGAATTTCATCAAAACTATATACATAGGTAATTCATTTACGATACTTTTACGATAGTTTTGTCCAAAAAGTATTGCTAAAATTTCTAAAACTTACACATTCTCGTGAGCGTTGGTTGGGTGGGATGTGCCAAAATATCAGTTGATCTTCAATGAAACCATCTAGTGTCATATCAACACAGGGGAGAAAATGTGCCTTTTTGCATTCTGGAAATGTAACACTTTTCAAAACGAACATAACTGCTACGCTTACTTTTCTTTCAATCGAACACAAAAAAAGAAGATGGCAAAAATACATACAGTGCCGAACTAAAGTATTGGCACAGCAAGATGCTTCAACTTTAACACTGTTTTTTGGCCGCAAGTGAAGAGATTTCTAAAAAATATAAAACATCCCTGGATTGAATGATAAATTGTTAACCATTTCCATTTTATTTCATTTAATTATCTCTTTTATTGAATTGACGGCAGCGATTCTAAGAAAAAAAGTACTGTTTTGGGCTGAACAAAAGTATTGGCACAGCTAAATATTACTAGCTATTTTGCGCTGATTTATCGGTCTAGCAACTTTTTTTAATTTGTCATGCTACGAGAACGTGTGACATACGTACGTTGCTCTTAAAATACGAGCCGCGGACGTCGCAGTGTCTTAAATAAGTAAATTTTCCATTAAAGTGAGTAGCAAAAAAGTAAAAACCGCCGAATCTCGGCGAAAAATTATGTCGCATTTGCATGATTATGGAAAATCAATCTCTGGGATTGGTAAAATGATGGACAGAAACCGGAAAACTGTGTGGGGTAACCATAACAGCTTGCATCTAGTTATACGAGAATGGTAGTTATTTTCCTGTAAGGCTCCCCGGATCGTTATGGCGTGCATATCTCTTCCTAATTCTGTCTTAACGTCATCTGCGATGTCGGTGGAATATATTCTACGATTTTTTTCACTCTTCTTACTATCTGACTGCGTTTACGGTCGTTTAAAGCCGTAGGTCTATCCGTTCTTTGTACACTTTGCAAAGATAAGCCTTCTTGAAACGTTGATAAATGCTCCGAATAGTGTGGCGGTTTCTGTCCATCATTTTACCAATCCCAGAGATTGATTTTCCATAATCATGCAAATGCGACATAATTTTTCGCCGAGATTCGGCGGTTTTTACTTTTTTGCTACTCACTTTAATGGAAAATTTACTTATTTAAGACACTGCGACGTCCGCGGCTCGTATTTTAAGAGCAACGTACGTAAGTCACACGTTCTCGTAGCATGACAAATTAAAAAAAAGTTGCTAAACCGATAAATCAGCGTAAAATAGCCAGTAATATTTAGCTGTGCCAATACTTTTGTTCAGCCCAAAACAGTACTTTTTTTCTTAGAATCGCTGCCGTCAATTCAATAAAAGAGATAATTAAATGAAATAAAATGGAAATGGTTAACAATTTATCATTCTATCCAGGGATGTTTTATATTTTTTAGAAATCTCTTCACATGCGGCCAAAAAACAGTGTTAAAGTTGAAGCATCTTGCTGTGCCAATACTTTAGTTCGGCACTGTATGTATGTATGTACATATTTTACTAAAGTCATACAGGGATGAAAGTTTTCACTAACAATAAGATTTATAAGCTTAGCCTAATTATGGATAAAGTGTTTGAAAATGACATGTCTACGCCCACATTTAGAACCTCAGGTAGATCTACTGAACGAACTTGGCTTTATTCGCAAATTCTGTCTTAAAACAATTTGATGTAGACCAACAATGCGATATCATATTCACCGACTTTTCGGAAGCATTCGATAGTCAGCCATAGTATTCTTATTAAAAAGCTGGGTTCTATTGGTTTTCATCCAAGCTTACTGAAGTCGTTTTCATCCTATCTCACTGGCAGAACTCAATTTGTTCGTAATCGACTTGTGCCACAGTGCCATTTGTAATGGTTATAGAAAAATGTATTAAATTTAGTTTGAGCACCGTAAAAGAATTTGAACAAAGCGAAATATGTCAGGATAAACAACTGAAGAATCTGGATTGAGTTCGAAAGAAGAAATGCGACGATCTCTGATTGAAATTTTGGATAAACCTTCTATTGAAATATCCGCATGATTGAAGAAACTGATCAGCGCTTTGGTTTCGTTTGTAACTTCGTTATACATTTCATCAATGGAATCTGCGAGGATTACGACGATTTAATATGTGAATTTGCAGCAATTAAATCGAGAAAAGTAAACTTTTGAGTTCTCCAATAAGTTAAAAAATTTTATGGTTACTGGTTTCACTCGAACTTAATCTTCCTTACTTGTAAATTTTAGCTTTTTATGGAAATCAGTAATTTATTATCAAATGCATCCACTCCTAAAATTTCAGAGCTGTGAAATATACCGTTTCGAAGTTAGAACCTAAATTAGTTTCAGGGCCGCATACAAACTATAGAAGACTTAAATTTTTAGTGTCGCATATGGTAATCTGAAATTTTACCCCTATGAAACACCACTAAACCGTTATCAATCGGGATCGATAATATAATACAATGGCGCTATTATGACTCTGACGAGTTTTATGGCCGAGCTTCTCTCTCAATTCGAGGTGTGCTCCTTTAGTTTTTCCTACTAATTGGGTGGACCTACAGTTTCATGCCGGTTACGAACGGCGAATGCATTGTTTGTGAGAAGCTTTTTTGTGGCATAAATACACTCGGAGGGTATGCCGACCACTGCCGAGAGGTGACCGCTTGCTCTTAAAAACCCAATAATTGGATTTTTACTAATTAGAAAAATTTTATTTGGTGTTTGCTCGGACTGGGGTTTGAACCCGAGACCTCTGCACCACAGCGGCTAAGATTTTCGGTATTAGATAATTAAAAAAATATTTAGATTTTTTACCCTTCATAGTCTTCTGAACCTCTATACGCTACGCCTTAATCGCAACCAATCGGGACCAAAATTTATGTGATATCTTTTACCATGTTATTTTTTTCATACAAATTACGCGCTCTAATATATGTACATACATACATACATACTTACATATGTCGCCCGTTTTATGCAATAGGGATTTAACTCGAAATTTTCGATTTCTGGGGTTTTGCCATATATTTCAATAACTGGGTCGTGCCTTTGAGTCTACTCTTATAAAATACTCAAAAAGTTAAAAATGGCGGAAATAAAAGTGATTTTGTAGTTAGCCGTAGAAGGAAACTATTTGAAATTATAAAAGTTTATTTGCGTTTTCCCGAAAAAAATTTTTTTTTAGTTAAATCCCTATTGCATACAACGTGCGATGTATTTATTTGGTCCGATAAGGGAATTATAATCAAATCTAAGGAACTTTCGTTCTCATAGCAATCTTAGCATTGACATAAAATATAAACAGAATATAAACAAAAGGATTTTCAATGTTGTCATAACAAACCTTCCGAAAGCAGAGATGTTAAGTAATGCAGTACTTTGTGACTGCACAGTCTTCTGATTGGGGTCAAAATTACTGCTATTCATTTTCTTCCAGTCATGAATGGGAATTAAAGAGAAAGCCTTCATTCTGACTGGTAACTTTAACTGTGCAGTAGTGCTGAAAAACCATCGATAGTGTTGGCCCATCGATAGTTTTAAAGGCAACCATCGATAATATCGATGGTTTCATATATGTACGCGCGTAGGTGGCCCGTTAAAGGGAAATGTGGTACTCAAATATTTAATGCACATACCTATATGTAGGTACATACATATGTATGCATGTATGTACTAACGTTCTCGTATTTAAAAGAAAAATATAAATTTACATTTGAAATGTATTATAAAATGAATATAAAGCTAAAGATTATGTAAAAAGTTCAATACAAAAAATAAATAAATAACTATTCAAAGTACATGGAAAAGGAACTACGGTACATACATTTGTACATATGGGCATTTCCATGGTAACTCGTGCTACATCACCGAAAAAAATGAAGCATTTAAACGAGAATTTCTCTTTAGTTTTAGACTTTGCAGATAATACGGAAATTGCATTAAAATCCAGTAATGGAGCTTTATTAAGTATCCCCATGTTTTTTTTTTTTTCTACATTATTAAGAACAAGATAAAAATTTACTAAAAAAGTCGGTAACTCGCGTTACACTTTTTAGTTCAGAAATTTTAGAGCATTTTTTAAATCACAGTCTCTCTGAAGTGGCTGGCATTACCTTATTCGTAATGATGGAGTTTTATTAAGAAGGGTTTGAAGTAAGATATACAAATAAAGTTAGGATCCTAACTTTACTCTGTTCGAAGATATTCAAGAAAATTACGGTAGCTCGCGTTACATGAATTTGGAAACTCGCTGTTACATTCGAATTGTACCAAAATACATATATGCTTATAAAATCGACAAAGAGATTACAGGATGGTTGAAAATGCACCAAAAGCAGCCAATATTTGTGCCACCAACGTATTATGGCTTCGTTACAGTTTGCTTTTAATTCTAATTACCTAAAATTAAAATTTTGAAATACATGTATTTTCCGCTAAAACGCGGTGTATAACTAAAGTATAATGATGGGATTTATGAAAAACAAGTTTATATGTATTATTCTTTTTAATATCTATAAGAAAAGTTTTATTTAAGAAGAAATTAAAAAAAATTCCCATGAAAATATATGAATTTCATGATATTCCATTTGGTAACTCGCGTTACAACATAAAAACGCTTATAAAAATATTTACACGTTTGATACGGCTAAAAACGTACAAGAATATGAAATGATATACCAGTTAAAGAATATAAAGTTTCAAGAAATTTGAATTAAAACCCAGGATTTCTTTTTTGTTGTTTGCTTTTCCGACACGGTTGTTTGCTTTTCCGACAGGGTTGTAGTAATGTGCCAAGTAAAATGGTAATCGCTGTGGCATTGGCCCTATACTATTTTCTTGATATTTTAAATCATCAGTAAAAAAAAAAACAATTGAAAGGCTTTATTCAAGACTTCAAGAAAAAGAATGAGACTTCAAGGGCTGAAAGTCACGATGATAGCAATACTTAACATACCTAACCGAAAGCGAAGAGTCTCGGGCAAAAGTCGTATATGTATATTGGGGTAGTCCAAATTTTTTTCTTTGTGATTTTGACCCAGGCGAACTCGTAATTTTGTTACCCAATCAATCGCATTATCTATGCGAGATTTCAAAGTTTTACGACTTCTGAAAGAAAGTGCTCAGCGCAAATGAAATAAAGTATTTCTCCAAAAAGTACCACATTCCATGATTTTATAAATTTTACATCATCTCAAACTAACTCATTGATCGATCATAACTTAACATAAAGTGGGAGATTACATATTATAAAAAGGTATTGGTCCTAAATAACTATTTTTATCGGTAAGTGTTTGAATTTATTAAAAAAAAATAAATAAATAAGTATGCAAGCATTTATTAAATATTTCTAAAAATATTAGTGAAAATAATGGCCAGCTCAACACGTCAAAAAGACGGAATTTTCATTCTTGAATTTAACTACCACTCAATTAATTAATTCAAGATATAACTACCACTCAAATTGAGTGGTAGCTGAAAATTTGAGTGGTAGTTGAAAATGAGTGGTAGTTGAAAAATGCCCATCCTTGATTCTCGGTGTACGAGATTTGCAACCGTTAACTCGCTTTAACTTCCAACTCTCAGACAAACACTTTTGTGTGTTTAACGAGCTTCATTCACGACAGAATATAGGCTAGTTGTGCATTGGGACGGTAAGCGTTTGCTTGATAATATAAACTAGTATCGCCGGTGCTCGAAATTCGACCATGCAACTTATTTTTTCAAGTTTGTATTGGTACAAAAATTATTCCTTTTCGCGGAGATAAGCAACACTTTCCAAATTCCAGTTGTACCGTAACACTGATTTGCCCTTTTGATCACGGTCCGACGAGAAATCATGGTCAAAATCAAGGCAGATCTAGGAAGGTAGGCCCGGTGGCGAATTCAGAAATTTCCCATGTATTTTGTTATTGTAATTGGTAGAGTGTAATGTCAAAATGATATTTTGCCGTGGTTAAAATCTGAATTCGCTTGGGGCTCGTCCATTCCTATTGGCCATGATGTGAATTCGCTTTGATTTTGACATTACACTCTACCTTTGTAAACAAAAAAAGAAGTTTTTCAATTCGCCGCCGAGCCTACCTGTTAGATATGCCTTGGTCAAAATTAAAATTACTCAGTGTGCTCTTTCGCACTCTCTCTCATTTTTCGCTTTAATGGAAAAGCAATAGGAGATATTTGGCCGCGTTAATTTTGGTCTGAGCGTAAACTGGGCCAATGCATATAAAATAGAGAGAGCGCTTTGAAATTAAATCTACTATTCAACTGTGTTTACGATATTTGCAAACACGTTCACGATATCTATTTCTCTTAACTAAAAATTTTATTTATTAATTATAAACAAATTAAATAATTTCTAGAAAAAAGTATATTCCTATGCACTGCTCCTGACTCATACGAACACATAAATATCAATTTTATGTGGATATGAATCTGTTAAATGTGCTAAATAGCCTGGCAATTGTTTGTATGGAAAAAATGTTAGCCTATTAATATATAGATATAGATAACAAAACAATGGAGCGGCTGCCTATACTCGTGTCTGGAAATGGAGGTGAAAAACTGCTGGGTGTTCCCAAATTGAAGGCTGGAACGGGGAAACAAATTTCAAGTGCCGTGTGTAAACTTTTGGAGGAGTGGGAATTAAACGGTTAAGTTAGTTCTATGAGTTTCGACACTACATCTTCGAATACAGTTTATAAAAGTGGAGCATGTGCTCTACTCGAAATAAAGCTTGATCGCCACTTATTATGGCTAGCATGTCGCCATCATGTGCTCGAAATAATTCTTTCCAAAGTGTTAATTTGTACTTTGGGCCGTCTGTATCCCCAGAAATCCAATTATTGTAAAGATTTAAGGAGGTCTGGGAAAATATTTCGCGAGATAGTTACACAACCCTTGATTTAAGTTCAGCTTCTAACTTATAATATAATATAATATAATATAATATAATATAATATAATATAATATAATATAATATAATATAATATAATATAATATAATATAATATAATATAATATAATATAATATAATATAATATAATATAATATAATATAATATAATATAATATAATATAATATAATATAATATAATATAATATAATATAATATAATATAATATAATATAATATAATATAATATAATATAATATAATATAATATAATATAATATATCCGGATTTGATACCATGAACTCGTTGAACTTACGTTGGTCGTTTTAAATAAACCTCCGACAAAAATTCATTGGCGAGCTTCTGGGCCCATACATCATGCCCCATAAAGGGCCAAGTTACTTTGTGCCTTTAAAATATTTTTGTTTAAAAATCAAAGGAACAAGTTCAATCTGACCAAGGAAGAAGAAAAGCAAATTTCTCGATTTGTGCTGATTTACACCCAAGCGTGAATACAAGCCCCATTGACAGCAGAAGCACCCTATTGTGACTCGCAGTTATGGAAAAATCTCAAGGCATATGAAGAAATGGACTCTGAAAATGGAAATGCAGCAAGAAGTGTTTTGGAACGTCACTTGTTGTATTTATCTGATGAGCTTATCGGGCTCGCTCTATTTTTCGACAATCTGACTTGTTTACAAAAGGCAGAAATCATTCGAGGAATAAATGTTGAACCAGGGCCACGAAAAGTATGAAGTAGTCCCCAAATGTTAACTCCTCAATCTATTTTGGGTGATTTGGCCACAAAAAGGACGGCAGAAACACTTTCCAAATTAAATCTTAGAGATTCTTTGCAACTTTCTCCTGAAACATGGAATGAAAATTTGGATTACACAGGCCGACAAGAAATTTGACCATAAACCAGACCATACTTTTCTAAAGGTTTTCGATGCGCTGAATTCAAATCTGGACGCAGAATTGCTCTATCACGTCAGGATTTTGAGATATCCTAACCTAAATGTGCAAAAAACACCATTTTTGCCTATTTTTGAGGTTATATATAAACGGCAGATTATTTTTTTTAAAAAAAGCACACATAGCAGCTTAAAAAAGAAGTCTTTCTCTTACGAATGGCGTTGAGTTTGCTCAAATATCTTTTTTTTCGCTAAGATAGAGCGATTTAAAGTTTATATGAATTAACGTAGGTATGATGCAGTAGAACACATACCTCTTACGATAAGTCTGCAAATTTCAATTGCTCTATCTTTGCGAAAAAAAAGATATTTGAGCAAACTCAACGCCATTCGTAAGAGAAAGACTTCTTCTTTAAGATGCTATGTGTGCTTTTTTTTTTTAAAATAATCTGTCGTTTATATATAACCTCAAAAATAGGCAAAAATGGTCTTTTTTGCACATTTAGGTTAGGATATCTCAAAATCCTGACGTGATAGAGTAATTCTGCGTCCAGATTTGAATTCAGCGCATCGAAAACCTTTAGGAAAGTATGGTCTGGTTTGTGGTCAGAAAAATCGGTCTCATTTTGTCGGCCTGTGTTATCTTTAAAAAACACGAATCAAACACTTACGCGTGGTCAATGACACTGCAGAAAGATGTGTAAAACTGTTCGAAGATTTAGCAAGTCCCTAACGAAAGACGAAGATGAGAAGCAATTTCTGCTGCAAGCTGTTCAATTAAATCGTAAGCTCATATCAGCTGATATAACTAAAAAATCCCTTATTTCAAACAAAACCCAATGTTTTGAATAACATTTACTACATGAATTATATTTTACAAATATGTTTTGATTAATACTATGTGAATAGTATTTACATATTTTCTTTCCAAAATAAAATTATAAAAAATATATTGTGTTAAAATAAAGCCTCTTTATTTACAATAAAGCAGTTTTCGAGAATTTTTAAAAATATAACATCGATGAGCACACTGTTCCTTTCAACCAATTTTCCTTCATTTTGAAATTTAAAGGCTGTGTGCCAATCGGTAACATTTTTCTCTATGGGAAAATGAGGTAGAAAATTTTACCATGTTGAGAAAGAAAAACCAATTTTGCTGTGCCGAACGGAAGAGAAAATTTTGACAGTTACAAAGATAAACTTTTGGGCGAAAACGAACAACGATACAATTTGAACACGTAAAATGAATATAATTGTTGATGGCAATATTGATGGAAGCAGAAGAAATGTATTCATGTAATGATCTGATGTTATTTTGTTTTTAAATATTTGTGTTACTTGTATATGTATGTAATTACAAAATGTCAAAATTTTACCTAGCCCATTGAGCTAGGTAAAATTCTGACGCTAGAATTCACCACGAATACTGCCAAAATTTTACTCCCTTATGTCAAAATTTCGTTTTTGCTACCGATTGGCACACAGCCAAAGTTTACTAAGTATGGGTAACAAAAAATTTAGTTGGCGTGAAATTTCTGAGAAAAAAAAAATTTTTTTTATATATACGTGGACCACCCTAATGTTCATCTGTCAATTTTTTTCAATTGGATGGAATCATATTAAGACATTATACTCTTATCACTTTTCAACTTTTCATATGATATTTCTTAAAATAAAGAAAATAACTTCATCATTGGAAAATATATAATGGCTGAACATTCGAGAATGGAAAAATTCCGCGCAAAAGCCAATGAAATGGAAATTCGATATGCACCGCTAAAGGGTTGTAAAAAGGGAACAGCACCTCGAAGCAGTGTCAAAAGCCGGAGAGTAAGCGAGTTCAAGCCTACATGCAGTTTGTCGCCAACTACAATAAAAACGGGTGCATCTCTTATACCGGATTTGAACAAATTAATTGATCGGGTGCGAGAATTTCCTGATTGCCATTTTACCTACTTGACATATATTCTGGACAAATCAAGTGAATACTTCACGCCTTATAGTCTGATGTAAGTTATCCACTTCATTAGAAGGGATTCGTATAAGGATAGCATTGTCGGGTTCACGTTTACTATTTTGTATTAGTATAACAAGTGGTTTCTAAGTGTTTTATTTGTGCTTTTAATTGGTTGTACTACTTTGTAGACTACAGAATGAATGTATACCAGACAATACTGTACTCAGTCTGAAAATTGTGTTTTGTAGGGGAAGCTCTTAAAGTTTAAATACGACATGAATCTTCGGTCGTATGCGAAGTATATTTTCACTTGTAACTTCTGTTTGAATTGAACGATCAATACCAAAACTCGACACTATCTAAGTTAGGGTACGCTTTATATTAAACCGTAAGAAAGCATTAAAACTTGTTACGTTGTTTTTCATGGTAAGCTTTCAATGTTTTTATTCTGTAAAAATATGTACACGTTTGCTTATAACTTTTGATTGGATTGTCCGATTTATACCAAATTTGGACAGCATCCAAATTAAGACACGTAAGTAATGCTTCAAAACACAAAAACGGGAAAACGTACTAAGTCGACTTGGTACAGTATTGTTTGCAAGCGTCGATATGAGTAAATTAGTTCATTACACATATTCTTAAACCAATGTAGCGCAAATCTCTCGGCACTCACTAACCGACTTTCACTTAAATAATCAAATTCACTGGTGCGAATAAATATAGAACTTCTAATTAGTAACTAAAGATACCTGCTGCCGCCACAAATATTTATATTGTTCTACTTGCAAGCAAGGTTGTTGATTTGACGACTTTTGACGTCATTTTGATGATTGTTTTTTAACAATTATGTATGATTTGATGATTTATTTCTGAAAATTATAATTTTTTGGTCGTCGTAGTACGAGAGTCACTGCAAAAGTTTGCGTGATCACGCACTTCCTGTACTGCCAGCGTTGTGCGATTGTCATATTCGTAAAATTTGACATTTTCTACCTATTATTCAGTTGACAGTTCGGTTTCAAACTGTTCCATTTCAAAAACATAACGAGAGTAGTATTTGTGTGAAAAATGGAAATTTCGGGACTTGACTGAGAGATTTTGTTTTATGATTTTCGATACGGTTTTACACTGTATAGAAAAACTTAATTCGCTTTTGGGGATAAAGCACCATTCAAAACATTGGTTTACAAATGGTTTGCAGAATTCAAGCGTGAAACACCACCATTTTCGCGAAGGTCGTCCATCTACCTCTGTTGTTGCGAAAAATATTGAAGCTGTGTGTGATAGGAATAGCGCAGAAACAAATATAAACGATTTTCCACTATCATTTGCATGTCAGGAAACTTTGCAGTAGTTGGATCCCACACAATTTGAAAGAATCTCTATCGGCATTAATCGCATATTTTTTGCAGGGATGCTACAAGCATCTATAGATAATAATAATAATAATAATAATAATAATAATAATAATAATAATAATAATAATAATAATAATAATAATAATAATAATAATAATAATAATAATAATAATAATAATAATAATAATAATAATAATAATAATAATAATAATAATAATAATAATAATAATAATAATAATAATAATAATAATAATAATAATAATAATAATAATAATAATAATAATAGTAATAATAATAATAATAATAATAATAATAATAATAATAATAATAATAATAATAATAATAATAATAATAATAATAATAATAATAATATTACGCTCACATCGACGCTTCCAAACAAAACTGTACTAACTGTACTACTGTACTAAGTCTAAAAACTGTGTTTTGCAGGAGAAGCTCTCAAAGTTTAAACTCGATATGAAACTGCAGTTGTATGCTGAGTACATTTTCACTTGTAACTTCTGTTTAGATTGAACGATCAATACCAAAACTCGACAGTATCAAAGTTAGAGTACGCTTTATATAAAACCGTAAAAAAAATAAAAACTTGCTACGTTGTTTTTCATGGCCAGCTCTCAAAGTTTTTATTCTGAAAAAATCACGAGTTGTATTATATGTATACTTTTGCTTATAACTTTTGACCAAAATTTGACAGCATCCAAATTAAGACACGTTATACTTGGAAACGCCAAAAAAAAACGGGAAAATGTTCTAAGTCGACTTAGTACAGTATTGTTTGGAAGCGTCGACATAATGCATACTCAAAACTTACAATTTTTTTATTTATTTATTGAGATTTTTTACATAAGTAAAACAATGTATAATCTTTATTTAAATATGCATGAACATTTACAATTTTTTAAAGATTGTTATAAAAAACAGCCTTGGCTAACAACTTTGAAAAACCTATATTTGTACCCGTTCTTGCTGAAAGCGATTAATCTACATTTGTACCCGTTCGGGTATACAAATTAAACAATTAGTCTCCTCATAGGACATGCTCGAACAAATGCGATCAATTCACTCCATATAAAGGAATATAAAATTGTATTAGTTGCATGCTCCCTTGCGAATGAGCCCGGACACGTCCCGGATTAATCGCATTTTTTGCAGGGATAAACATCAACCAATACACCGCATCGTATGATTTATAGAGTCGCCACACCAGCTGACTCTATCGGTAACTAGCTCAACACAACCGAACTCTGGTGGTGAATGGCAAAAATTCGAATCCGTCCGAAGCCCTCTTACATGGGGTGCTTATATAAAACAAAAATTAATGTTTAGCAAGTTGGGCGTACTTTTGCAGGTCGCTTAGAAGAAAAATCGACCATTGACAATAAATAATATTGTTATACATATATTTGCTTCTAAAAATGTATGTGTGTATAAAAAATTTGTGTACTTATTGGCAGGGAAGTTAAATATGAAGAGCTACCAAATAAATATCATTATTTCACGATGAGTCGTCACGGCGTTACCTATTGGCATTTGTCCGAGAACTTTTTCACACCACTCAACCAATGGCAGCAGGAGTTCCAACAATTTTCAAGCATCATTAAAATACACAGTTTCGCCATGTTTCGTGTATGGAAAGGATTCAAAGTATGGGAGAAAACCGTTAAGTGGCGTAAACTAAACGAAGCAAGAGCCTACCTTCATGATCACCTCTTTATTGCGATACTACCACTCGCTAAAGTGATTCTACGATTCCGCGCAAATATTGTGCAACTAGTTAAACTCTCTTTCATTAACGTGTCAGGTAAGATTATATTAATATAGAATGGCCACTATGTATAAGGATTTTTGAACACAGTTTTTAGATACCAATCGAATAAGTGACTTAATCGTGCCTAAATATAATTACCTTAATTCTGCAAGACTATTTTTTTTTTCGTCAATGCTACCCGCATATGGTTGTGTTCGTTGTGGTTTGAATAGATGCAACTTTAAGAACGTTATTTATTCGTACTACTGTAAAGTGAGATCTAGCTAATTTCCCAGTTTGACTGTCTAATATAAACTAAGGTTGTCCTCTAATTTCCCGTTCTTTTAATTTCATTTTCTGTTTCTCCATACTCTGTTTATTATATTCTTTTTCGGATAAATTCCTTTTCCCTGTAGGTTAAGATAGTAGCCGCTTTCGATTCACAATTTCCCTGCTGGCTATAAATTTCCTTCTGTCAAATTTATATGTGAATGATAGCGAGCAGAGGGAAATTTTTATCGACCAGTTAGCGAGTATGGCTACTACTCATTATGGA
The DNA here is from genome assembly GCA_960531455.1 of Urophora cardui. Lineage (NCBI taxonomy): Eukaryota > Metazoa > Arthropoda > Insecta > Diptera > Tephritidae > Urophora > Urophora cardui. Next base: position 82,692,871 of record OY482671.1, on the reverse strand, counting down.
TTCAAACATTTTTGTTCGATCCGACCTCGCTTGTGTGATGGCGAATCGAAAACGACAAGTATATCCTTAAGTACAATGTTGTTAATTTTTGAACTGTTTGTTTATATTTGTCGTTTTCGATTCGCCATCACACGAGCGAGGTCGGATCGAACAAAAATGTTTGAATCCATAATGAGTAGTAGCCATACTCGCTAACTGGTCGATAAAAATTTCCCTCTGCTCGCTATCATTCACATATAAATTTGACAGAAGGAAATCTATAACCAGCAGAGAAATTGTGAATCGAAAGCGGCTATTGTACTATAAAAGATCGTTATGATCTTATTGTGCTAATTGGCTAATAAATAAATGAAATTAAATTAAAATTAAATGTGTTGTACTATATTTTTAGTGATCGAAGAATGGCATCCCTTTTATTTTCTGGAAACACAAATGCGTGTTTATGAGCATATGAAGGAAATCCTGCACGATTTTCACGATCGTTCCAAAAATATGTTGTGTAAGTCATAAGCAAAATTATATTGTACCCTAAACATTTATGATATTTTAATAATTACAGTTGATGCATGTACTGCGGCCATTGTGCAACGTGGCTTTTTTCCAACCGATGAAGTAAATTTTTTCCCATCTATAAAGAAAATGAGGGATTCAATGAATTTTACAGACCGGGCGAAAAAGCGTAATTTCTGCAAAATTCTATCCAAGTAAAATTTTCCGCACTTCCCCAATTCTGGAATGAAAATAAGCTAATTTAAAGTTTCCATACGAAAAATATACAGCTTCCTTACTTATTGTGATTACATGATGTTCAATCTGTTGCATACCTTGACAGCCAGCAGTTTTCGTCGCTTGGTCGAGGCAATGGAATTGCATCATGCAGCTGGCCCAACTATGATGGAATTACAGGAAAATCAAGCTTTAAATTTACAAATCGAATTAACCCGCAAAGATAATACACCAGCGGTATTACATATAAAATAAACTAATTGATGAAATATTTATTTGAAATAGTTTTGCGTTTTCTACTGCAGAATCCATTTTTCATTGCTGACCTGTATATGTTGACGGATCGTATAGATGTCGAACCCACCGAGTACTTGGCTACTTGAATTTAAATTTCGACAAAATTGTACAATTTTTAATACATATATTTTCATTTTATTCCCCTTTAGAGACATCTTGAAACAAATTTTTCAGCGTATATGTTCTTTAATATTGGAAACGGTTACCGAAATGGAAAATTATACCAATGATAAACAATTTAATCAATACACAGAGTTAGTTATTTATTATTGAAAAACCACCCTTATCCTTCATTTTTCAAAATTTTTAATTCAGACCTTCAATTATGGGTCGCCAGGAGGAACGTTTGACAATGACTGCACCAGATTTAAATTTTCTTTTAGGCACAGATGAGCGATTTCAAACCGATCGGTAAGTGTTTACAAATCCATATAAGTAAACATATAGGTAGATATACTATGAATGGATACATATATTCACCGACACTTAAGTAGAAATAAATAGTAACCAATTTCATATTTTGCAGAAAACTCATATTCAGTTATATTCACCGTGCCTACGAAAAGGCAATCCTCTATGCCGAACGATTCGAGGGTATACGTAATAATTACGAGATAGATATGACTACAGATCCAAAAACATTAACATCGGAAAGAGGTAAGTATAAGTTTAAAGCTATGCTTCTAACTTTGTTTTTTTACATTTGCTGTGTTCTTATGCAGATTTGGAAGCGCTACGTACTTACTGTCATCGTTACGGCAACAATGTGCGCGCATTAGATGACATGCTATCGGTTGTTAATTTAGGTCTATTGCAGTTAACCCAAACCAGTTTTAAAGAAACCGTAACACCGATCTGTCAAAGTCTTCAAAACGTGCTGGCTGCATCCATACCAAAGTAAGTTTTCTTTTCGCATCGATACATACATACATATCGCCCGTTTTATGCAATAGGGATTTAACTCGAAATTTTCGATTTCTGGGATTTTGCCATATATTTCAATAACTGGGTCGTGCCTTTGAGTCTAGTCTTATAAAATACTCAAAAAGATAAAAATGGCGGAAATAAAAGTGATTTTGTAGTTAGCCGTAGAAGGAAACTATTTGAAATTATAAAAGTTTATTTGCGTTTCTCAAAAAAAAATGTTTTTGAGTAAAATCCCTATTGCATAAAACGTGCGACATGTATGTCAGAGATTTCCCTGCAAGAACTGTGCAGGTCATTTGACCGGTCATATGACCGGCAGGCATGACCAAAAGTTTTGGGATATTTCAGGGATTATCACACTAACACTCTCACATATTGTGCATGTGTTAAAAGCACAAAAAACTCTTGCCTACACCCAAAAGAAACTCAATCATGGTCGAAGACTAAAATTTTGAAATTGGAAATGGATATTATTATTAACTTCACAAAAAAACACAAACAAAATAAGAGCAAGAAAACAAAGCCTAATAAAAATATTACGTAAAAAAATTAGATAAAAAAAACCACCTCCAACGCACAATCATTTACAAGCGTTCAGAGACTGCGCGAGCAGCACAACCTTCTAGCTCAACAGCCTAAAGCTGGGGTTATAGATACTTAACGTAGCATGGAACAAGTTGAAAAACGGGCCGTTTTATGCGCGCTCTGTAAAAATCTAAATTGATCAGACTTCTATGTTACGCTAAGTGTGCGTAATCAAATGTACTCAAGCCCCATTGAACAGAAATTTTGAGCGAGTTTGTTCATGCTACGTTAAGTACCTATAACTCTAGCTTAACGCTGACTAGAAATCGTTGAACAAAAATTTGCAAAAAAATTTCTTTTCGTGCACGAACAGTTCTGTAGTGTCGGTGTGAGGCTGTCGGTTTGAAAGCTACAAACACCTTTTGCACGCGTGCATAGCAAAAGCAACTCTGCAAGAAAGTGCAATATTGTTTGGAAGCGCGATATGGTCCATTTGTAGTAGGTTGGCGTACTTTCAAATTGACCATTAACATGCCCAAAGGATCGACTCATCTAAAACAAGTAAGGAAGCCTAAGTTCGAGTGGAATCGAACATTAGATACTCAGCTGTATGCTTTCATTGTTTGTTTGCGTTTGTTCGATATAGGGTGTATTTTATATGACACAAGTGCTGCATAAACAGGGCGCAGCCACGCCCATTTTCAAAATTTGTATCAATCATCCAAATAAGCATATAAATATTATTGTTAGTGCAAAATTGCATCCCTCTATGACTTTTAGTTACAAAAACTTCACGTTACAAATTCCAAAAGGGTGTTCCAGAAATATCTTTGTTAAAAAGTAGGCGTGGTCATAAACCGATTTCAATACATTTTTGCGTGTCTATTAACACATGTTATAAAAGTGTATAAACCAAGTTTCGTCATAATATCTCAGTTATTTGTCGAGTAATAGGCACGTAGATTCCTTTGTATAAAAAGAGGCGGTGCCACGCCCATTTTCCAAACTTTTTTATATTTTGTTTCCGGTCTATTGTAGAACTCATGTCACAAAATTTCAGTGATAGATCTTTATATTTGACAGAGAGATCGCTTAAAATGTTTTTATTAGGTCACTTTATAAAACCCATATATAAAAGTGGGCGTGGTCGTCAACCGATTTTGGAAATCTTTCGTCCACACATTTGGCTAAGTAAATATATCACGCGTACCAAATTTCATCGATATATCTTTAACGGTTTATGAGTTATGGCTTATAAAACTTTCAATATTTGCCCCTTAATAAGTGGGCGTGGCACCGCCCATTTTCCAAAATTTTTATATTTTTTGTTTTATGTCCCTAGTTGGTCTCCTGCCACAAAATTTCAGTGATAGATCTTTATATTTGACAGAGATATCGCTTAAAATGTTTTTATTAGGCCCCTTTATAGTTCCCATATATAAAAGTGGGCGTGGCCGTCAACCGATTTTGATAATTTTTCGCCAAAACATTTGTCTAAGTAAGCAAATTACGCAAAACAAATTTCATCGATATATCTTCAACGGTTTCTGAGTTATGACATATAAAACTTTCAATGTTTGCCCCTTAATAAGTGGGCGTGGCACCGCCCATTTTCCAAAATTTTTGTACTTTTTGTTTTATGTCCGTAGTTGGACTCCTGCCACAAAAATTCAGTGATAGATCTTTATATTTGACAGAGATATCGCTTAAAATGTTTTTATTAGGCCCCTTTATAGTTCCCATATATCAAAGTGGGCGTGGCCGTCAACCGATTTTGATAATTTTTCGCCAAAACATTTGTCTGGGTAAGCAAATTACGCATACCAAATTTCATCGATATATCTTCAACGGTTTCTGAGTTATGACATATAAAACTTTCAATGTTTGACCCTTAATAAGTGGGCGTGGCACCGCCCATTTTCCAAAACTTAATCAAATTTCTTCATAACGGCCTGAGCTCAATACGTGGGTAAAATTTTATCACTCTAGCTATATTAGTGGCTGAGATACCAAATTTCCGATTTTTTCTATATAGGAAAAGTGGGCGTGGTCATGGTCCGATTTCGCCCATTTTCAATACCAACCGTCCCAGTCTCGATACCAACTTGCATTTCAAATTTCATCAAAATATCTCAATTTTTACGCGAGTTATCGTGCGTACGGACGGACGGACGGACGGACGGACGGACGGACGGACATGGCTCAATCGATTTCTCTTTTCACCCTGATCATTTTGATATATATAAGTCCATATCTATCTCGATTATTTCATTATGTTACAATCCACCGTTATGAAATCAAAATTATAATACTCTGTGTACTAGTACAGCTGAGTATAAAAATCAGTATAAATTTCTGTTACTTGAGTTTGAAAATTTTTTGTCACTAAACGACAGTAATGAAGCTGATTCCACATAAAACTTTTTCCGCGCGTTATGCCACAATGAACGTTGTAACATCACTCAAAAAATATTTATTTTCTGAAAAATTTGTCATTCTCCGTTTTATTTACAAAAAAAAATAAATAAGGAAATAAAAATCTATTAAATTATTTTCTAATTGTGTGAAATTTAAATTTGTTTATTTACATTTTAAGTAAAGGGAAACTAAAAAAAAAATTTCAACGCGCCCAAAAGTTGAGATTTGGGCAACTTTGTGCTTTACGTTACTTCGGCGTTGCGTTGCTTTTTGATATGTGAGAAACCTCATATAGATACATGTATTTTATCCCAGCTGTCACGCAGAAAGTGTCAGGTAGCGCAACACAAAGTTCTATGTGGCAATAGCTTGAATGATTTCAAAAATATTTATCCCAGTCAAAAATTTTATTTTGTTTTTTTTTTGTCTGTGAAAACCCCAAAGGAATTTTTAAGGTAACAATTATTTTCAATCTATGTTCTGATTTGAGTTTTTTTATAATTCGCTACTTTTACCACTTAGCAACGCCAAAGTGGAAAGGACTTTTTCCGTAATGAATGTTGGCCAGAGCTGGATAGTAATCATTACTTTAGGAATTAAATTACTCTCAATTCCCCATTACATGTAATTAGGAAAAGCAATCAATTCCTTTCATCAAAAGAAAAGGAATTGATTACATTTCAATTCCTAAAAAAAAATACCAAAAGTATTCCATAGTTTTGAGGCTCAAGTACAAGTTATTTTTTTTTTGGAATTGATAAAAAAATTACTTTGAGAAAATGTAACTGCCGCACCATTACTTTTGAAAGGAATTGCAAATGTAATTGAAATTTTTCCAATTACTTGTTGGGGTAAGTGGAAAAAAATTCAACAACTATTTACAGCGAAGGTTGAGTGTATAGCTATTTCACGAAAAACCATTTTCGATCATCAGCACTCTTTTCGGAAGTGGATGCACCGGGGATTGAACCCGAGTCCATTCCAACTTCAGCCGCAATGACCCAACGGATAAACTAACTCGGCCATTGAGACTCTGTGCAAGCTGTTGGATTTTCCCCACTTTTGCCTTTTTCATTTTCAACATTAACGTTAGTGTGTATATGCTTTTGCATATATTCTCCACAAACGTGCTGAATTTTTGTTGTAGGCAGTTCGCAATGAACATTGTTGTTGGTATTTATTTTTATGTATATACCTAACAACGTTAACAATTTTACTTGAAAGAGTTTTTAGTGCTTAGCACGAAATTTTTATTTTTAATTCAATTTTTTTAATTGTTGGGGTAAGTGGAAAAAAATTCAACAACTATTTACAGCGAAGGAGTGCTGATGATCGAAAATGGTTTTTCGTGAAATAGCTATACACTCAACCTTCGCTGTAAATAGTTGTTGAATTTTTTTCCACTTACCCCAACAATTAAAAAAAAATTGAATTAAAAATAAAAATTTCGTGCTAAGCACTAAAAACTCTTTTCCAATTACATTACAAGGAATGGAAAATGTGCTTAAGAATTTCCCATTCCTCAAAGGAATTGCAAAAGTGATTGAAAAACTAAGGAAGGTCCATATGCGTATACAATTCATTTGCGATTAAAAGGGTGGTTGTGTGTAACCATACTACATATTATTTAATATTATTTTTCTTATTTAGCAAATAAAATCATACACTATTATGCCAGTAACCAAAAAGGCGCGCTGGCCTTATCCTCTTTATGATCAGGGAGGGAAGCTGAGTTTTTCACAACCTATTTACAGCGCAGTGGGAACTTTTGTATTTCTAGTTTACCTCCAGTAAGTGTTCAGGACCACTTTCTATGAGGAACCTTCCTTATCTATTTGGCCTTTTCTGAGTTAATCAATTACTCACCGCCTAATGACCAGAATGTTGGCATGTTTTATTATTTATTTTGGCTCATCTCATCCCCATTTATCTTCGAAGGCATTCTCTACCACTGATTTATATTGCATGGAATTCGGCTGGAACGATAGTGGGGCAGTTACCTACTTGCACCGATTTTTTTACATCTTTGCTAATCATGGCTTCCTCAATGCCCTGAGAGGAAAATCTTCTGTTCTGAACTAGCGTGCTTGTAGTGCATGCGGAACCAATACAAGTTCACCCTCAATCTCTGATTTGAACTGGCGAATTTAACAAGATTATGTCCTAGGCAGTGGAAATTGTTTCTGTCTGCATTACCTTTTCTATAGTTCTGAAGTAGTTGAAAATTCGCCAATTTGGATCTTGTTAATAAATGGATACTAATTCCATAGTTCTGAAATCCAGTTTGTATATAGTTGCTAAATCTGCTATAGTTCCTAAACTGCTAAACGTAAAGGCAATAAAGGGCGTCGAAAGTGGAGAGCATGGAGCAATTACGATGCATAAGGCCTCTGGCTGTCTTAGCGGTCGATCCACGGTTACGAACCTCCCTTAGTCAACAAGTAGACTTTGTTAAATTACTATGTGTGGGTTGACTCGCGAATCTGCTTTGTTTAATATTTTTTAGGAGCCAGTAGCTAAAGAAACTTCCTTTTTATCAAACGAAAGGGGAAGGCCACGGGTTTCATTTGGACTTCGATATATTTATACATTTCATGAGCATGAAATGGTATTATAATTTTGGTCCGATGTTTGTAAGTATCAGAAGAAGAAGAGGTAGACCCACCAATAAGTATACCGATATGATCAGGACGATGAGCTGAGTTCATTTAGCCATGTCCGTCTGTCTGTTTGAACGCAAAATAGTCCCTCAGTTTTTGAGATATATGGGGTCAATATGTTAGGGCTCTTGTTTTCAATCGATATTATGTACATATATTTTCTTTCTATTTCTATTTTTTTGTGGTTATTTGTGGTCATTTTGGGGTCAAAGGATCGCAATTTAGTAGCAAAATGATATTAAAATAACAAAAAAATAATCCAAAATTGACCCTAACATAATCCCAATATGACCCCAAACTGATCCCAAATTGACCCGAAAATGAGCCCAAGCTGAACCCAAAATGATCCCAATATCGCCCCAAAATGATCCCAAAGTGAGCATGACCCGCAAATTCCATTTACATAAATCGCAATACGTTTTTATACACCAATTAACATTTAGCATTTCAATTACTTTTTCAATTCCTTTAAGGAATGGAATGGGAAATTCTAACGTACATTTTCCATTCCTTGTAAGGTAATTGGAAAAATTTCAATTACATTTTCAATTCCTTTTAAAAGTCATGGAGCGGCAATTACAATTACACAAAGTAATTTTTTTTCAATTCCAAAAAAAAATACCTTGTACTTGAGCCTCAAAACGATGAAATACTTTTGGTATTTTTTTTTTTTTTAGGAATTGAAATGTAATTAATTCCTTTTCTTTTCATGAAAGAAATTGATTACATTTTTCAATTACTGAGGAATGTAATTGTAATTGTAATGGAATTGATTTTACCCAGCTCTGATGTTGGCAAAACCAAAAACCGAAACAAAATGAGTCATACCGTGTTGAAGGCAACTTTAACTATAAGATATGACTTAAAGAATAGAAAGTGTATCTCTTTAGGGGACGAATAAAGTGTAGGGACGTTGAGAAGAAAAAATTTTATTTTTAATATACAATAATATGTAAAAATGTACATATGCATGTGCATAAGTTAGAAACGAATTATAGTAGGAAAGAAACTAGCAACAAATTTCTATCAGATGTCGAAGGCAATGGCTCAGTGGTTAGAACTGTAGTCATCATACTGCAAAGGGCGCAAGTTTGAGTCTTAGCAGAAGCAAAAGTAAAGTGTGTCTTAGAGGTATCTAAGTTGAAACAGCTATAGTTACATCTATGCTTAAAAATTTTTTTTCTAGTTTTTAAAAATAAAAAATAAAAATATGTATAACCTGGTCCTGTGCTCGTTAAATTTAATAAATTAAAATAAAAAAAAACTTTAACGATATTTTATTTTTTATTATTTCTAACCAGAGTTGGGCAAAATTTATTCGAATAACGAATAATAGATGAATACATTTTTTTATTTTTATTTGAATAATAAATAGTTTTGTTTATTCAGAAACCAAATTATTCGGATAATAGATACCCAGCAGTATTTGAGGTAAGGAGGTGCATATTCAGTAGAATATTCAGTATGAAAAATAACCTGAAACTGAGTTCAAAATTCATTGCTGAAAAAATAACTGAACACGAAGTGAAGCCGTCAGGTGTATTGAAATATATGCTATGGAAGTTCTCCCTGCGTATTCAGGCCTTTTTTCATACAGAAACTCTCCCTTCTCGTTCTGCAGTTTTCAGGTAGTTGATTTTCGACGCCACCTTTATATAAAAACGAAAGAGAAACTTCAGATTTTAGAACTACATCTCTACTGAATATTTAGTAGGAAATATGTGCTGTTTTCTAGCTGATAAATACTGCTGGGTAATTTTCATTTACATATACAAACAAACATACAAACAAAAAAATAAACAAATTTTTTTTTATTATTACTCAGTTGTTTTTGTTTTTGTTGTACCCTAAGTTCTTATTTATTATTTGAAATAACGAATAAACCTCAGAATAATTATTCGTAGGGAATTTATCTGAACAAAATTTGAAAAATAAATTTTATTCAAATAATTATCTAAATAAAAATTTATTCGAATAATACCCAAGTCCGTTTCTAACCAGGGACCGTAATAATTATGAGTTTTATAATAAATATCGCCATTTAATCATATATGTTGAGTTTTTTTTATATTTCATCAAAAATAATCATTATTTTTTGAAATTTATTTTTTTTGATCAGAAATAACACTTATTCCTTGAGTGACATATTTATCGTTCAGAAATAATCATTATTTTTTGAGTTTTATTTTTTTGATCAGAAATAACACTTATTCCTTGAGTGACATATTTATCGTTCAGAAATAATCATTATTGTGAGAGTTTAATTTTTTTGATCAGAAATAACACTTATTCCTTGAGTGACATATTTATCGTTCAGAAATAATCATTATTGTGAGAGTTTAATTTTTTTCGATTAAAAATATCACTCATTCACGAAGTTATATCGATGGGAATTTTTTAGTACCTAATTATGTTCCAGAGCACTTTAGAGACGATTTAAGTTTTTCGACCTAAGCAAAAAAATAAAACTCAAAGAATAATGATTATTTCTGAGCGATAAATATATCACTCAAGGAATAGGTTTTATTTTTCATCATAAAAACAAAACTCAAAAAATAATGATTATTTTTGAATTTTATGGATATCGCTTAAAATTTTTCGATCATAGTGGATTCGGATAGTGCTCTTTCAGACAAGTTCATATTTGATTTTTTTCACTGAAAATATAGCGGGTCAGCTAGCCGCCAGACGTTGTTCTGCCTAAAATTTATTCCTATATAGCCTAAAGGAAAAGTCCTAGATTACCGTGTTGCCGTATCCCTATCCCTAATCCCTAATCTCTAATCTCTAATCCCTATCCCTATCCCTATTCCTATCGCTAACCCTATCCCTATTCCTATTTCTATTTCTATCGCTAACCCTATCCCTATCCCTATTCCTATCGCTAACCCTATCCCTATTCCTATTTCTATTTCTATCGCTAACCCTATCCCTATTCCTATCGCTAACCCTATCCCTATTCATATTTCTATTCCTATTCATATTTCTATTCCTATTCCTATTTCTATTTCTATTTCTTTTTCTATTCCTATTCCTATCCCTATCCCTATCCCTATCCCTATCCCTATCCCTATCCCTATCCCTATACCTAATCCCTGATCCCTAATCCCTAATCCCTAATCTCTAATCCCTAATCCCGAATCCCGAATCCCCAATCGCTAATCCCTATCCATATACTTATCCCTATCCCTATCCCTATCTCTACCCCTAACCCTACCCCTATCCCTATCCCTATTCGTATCCCTATCCCTATCCATATACCTATCCCTATCCCTCCAGACTTTCTAGGGTCACCCCTGGTCCACATTTTGGTCGATATCTCCGAAAACGGGTCGCATAGGGTCTTGAAAATCACCTCTTTTTTAAATACTCACCAACACCTTTTATTGATACCCATTTTGTAGAAAACACGTTTGGGATCACACCTGGTTCATATTTCAGGAAATACCTCGAATACGGGGTCTTATATGGGACCAATAACTACACCTTGTTCAAGCACTCGTCAACACCTTTCATTTGACCCCCTATCGTACGAACCCGTTATGGGGTTACCCTGGTCCACATTTTGTGGAATATCTCCAAAACCTTCCCGGATTCTTATACTTTTTTTGGCTATAAACCATTTCGGGATCAATCGAAAACTACGTGCAAAATTTCATTTAATTCAGCCGTTCTGGAGTTAAATCATCAGGGAGGAAAATCCGACTTATTTTTATATAATAACAAATAATCATTATTATGGGTCCCTGTTTCTAACAATTCAAAAATCCTATCAAATTCAAATTCACATATGTACATTAGGCCTTCTCGCCTTATATGGTCCAAAAAAAAAGTCCGCCTTACGCCGCCCATATGATTTCTCTTTCGAAAACATTTCTGGAAAAAAATTTTAATTTTTTTTGGACGCCGTTAGATGTCGCTAAAATTAATTTTTTTTATATCTTCGGTATTTATTGTCCGATCCCTAAGTTTGATATACCAATCTCTTTGGCTTGAGAGGAGGGTTTCTACGTTCTAATTGCATTAACCCTGTGTGCGCCATTGGGGTAACTTCCACCCAGTACTTAGTGGATACCACCTTAATGTAACTTTTTTTCCGGCATGTTAAACGTCGTTAAAAAGCATTAATCTTTTGCGAAAGAAGTATTTCGATCGATTCAGTAGAACCGGAAATAAAACACATTTAACATTCGGAGGAGCAGACCTGTAAAGTGGAAGTACCGGTACAAGTACAAGTACTACAGTACTTACAATTGAAGTTGAGAATTTCCAATTGAAGTTCAGAAAGTTACAATTCAAGTTCAGAAAATTTCAATAGAAGTTCATTTGGAAATTCTGAGCTTCAATTGTAACTTTCTGAACTTCAATTGGAAATTCTGAACTTCAATTGCAATTTTCTGAAATTCAATTGTAATTTTCTGAACTTCAATTGTAACTTTCTGAACTTAAACCGGAAAAGGTGTAGTGCATTTTTCGCCACTACTAGTGCGAGCTAAACCTCTTTCGCATGTTATCAACCGGCGAATTTAGCACGGCGATGTCCTAGGCGGTATCAATTGTCACTGCACTACATTTTCGATAGTTCCGAACTAGTACTAAATTCTACAGTTTCCACAAGTTCGTTTATTGACACAATTTCGATAGTTCTGAACTAGCTACAGTTTAACATGGCCAAACAGACCTATCTGACTGTAGGGCGGACGAATTTGCGAGTCAGGGCACTACCGAGAAGTTTCTTCTTGACAAAGAAGGCATAGGTCTTCCATTTACCACAAGCAAGCTAATGCTTAAACAGGATGTCTATAAACTAGCGATAGATACCGACAGAACCCAGTATGTCGAAGATGAAAGCAAACCTGGCAGAAATGGTTTCACAAGCGATCTCATCAAATAAGTACTCTAAGGAGAGATGACATCTCACAGGACACTATCTAATCGGGAAGCACGCAGAGAGGCTAGGTGCACTCTACCGCAGATGCTGCATAAGTTGGAAAGATGATGAGGCGAGCAGACAATCGAACACCTCATCTACCACTGCCCGGCTCTTAAAAGCGTCGGACGACGCTTTCTTATGACTCCTTTCCTGGATAGCCTATGCAAAGTTCTATTCCATATATTCTATACAATAAAAATTTTCTTTCGAATCGAATTTCGCTTTCGAATAGAACTACAGAGTAAGGGCCCTGGTGAACTTCATTATGTTTTCGAATTGGTTCAAAAAGGAGGAGTAATCTGTTTTCTTCTTGTGGTATCACAATCGGTCTCTGCACTGGTCTAAGTGTGACTATGGCAGCCACTCCAACCTAAACTATTCGTGGAATAGAATATCAGAAATTTCATGAAAGTGTTCCAAAAATCGGATATACACATGTACATATGTATATAATAGAGAATTTTCCAGCGAACACGAATATGTAACCTTTACTAAATAGAAAATTTTAGTTTGGGAGGTAGAGCAGTTCTAAGTTTACGAATTTTCAACACAGAAAAAAATTAGTTTTTTTGTTCTTCTTTTTGCATTTAAAATTGTTTTGCCTGTAGGTAAAGCGGCCGGTTGCTACTTCTTTGTATTTTGATGAAAGGTACTTCAATTCTAAGTTTAGACAAAAAATAAAATTTCTTGCTCTCTAGTAAAAGTTGTCGGATATACTTATGTATGTACCTGTTTTTCGAAAAGCCTATTTTTAGGCCTTTTTCAAACTTTGATGGAAAATAAAAAAAGGTCAAAAAAGGTATGTATTCGGGAAATTAACAGTAGTTATTTGCTGAATATTACTTTACCAGAATTCATAAAGTCTACATACGTCCACCTGCGATTTAACTTTTTATATCAAATAAAGTGAAACAACCTTGGGTATAAATACGTGTCTGGGCAGGTACAGATATGGATATCTCAGTCACTAATATAGCACGAATGATGCAATTTCATCCACTTAATTAGATCGGGCCGTTATAAAGAAATATTCCAAAATTTTCGAAAATAGGCTGCACGACGCCCACTTATTAAAGGACAAAGTTTTGTAAGTGATAACTCAGAAATTTTAACAGATATATCAATGAGATTTGGTATGGGTGATGTACTTGCTAAGGCGAATATTTGGTCGAAAAATTGCCAACATCGGTTGACGACTACGCCCACTTTTATAAATGGGTATTATAAAGGAGTGTAACTAAAACATTTCAAGCGATATCTTTGTCAAATATAAAGATATATCATAGAAGATATATCATAGAAATTTTGTGGAAAATGGGCGTGGCACCGCCTCCTTCCTTCCTTTAGAAGCAGGAATATACGACATTTCGGAGCCCAAAATTCGACAAATAATAATCATATTATGACGAAACTTAGTGTATACACATACATATTAAAAATTTTACGAAATCGGTTTATAACCACACCTACTTTTTTACAAAAACATTTCTAAAATGGCCTTGTGAAATTTGTGTCGTGACATCTTTGTAACTAAAAGTCATAAAGGAATGAAATTTTGCACTAACAATAATATTTATACGCTTAGTCGGATAATTAATACAAATTTTGAAAATGGGCGTGGCTACGCCCACTTTAAGTGGTATCCGCACTATATAAAATACACCGTGCTTCCGTTAAACAAACAAAAAATGAGAGCATCCCTTTGCCAAAATAGTTGACTTATCTGGTCTAACGCTCAAATGGAGCTTTATAAACCAAATTTCATTATTGTTTTTCATTATGTTTTTACTTACAAATTCTTGTTTTCGCATTTTCATAAAAATTTTAAATTTTCACGAATTATTTTGATGCACCCTGTTATTGTGCGCCTATGAACTTTCTACCACAAAAAGGTGCCGTGATTTAATCCCAAGTGGCATAACCCCAACTTTAAAATTTGGGATTATGTCACTCACCATGGTGTGACATAATTCCAACTTTTTTACTTGGGATTATGTCACCTATGTTGGAGTGACATAATCCCAAATAAAAGGGAGCCAGAATACCAAATCACTCGAGTAGGTACTATCGCGAAGCAAAATCGCGATTTTTGCTTCCAAATTTAAATTTTTTATAGACATACATATATACATATACATATATAGCTATTGTTACATTAATCACACTGGTAGGTACTAGTGTACATACATATGTACATATCGCCCGTTTTATGCAATAGGGATTTAACTCGAAATTTTCGATTTCTGGGATTTTGCCATATATTTCAATAACTGGGTCATGCCTTTGAGTCTAGTCTTATAAAATACTCAAAAAGATAAAAATGGCGGAAATAAAAGTGATTTTGTAGTTAGCCGTAGAAGGAAACTATTTGAAATTATAAAAGTTTATTTGCGTTTTCCCAAAAAAAATTTTTTGAGTTAAATCCCTATTGCATAAAACGTGCGATATATATGTACCTATCAATGTATAAAAAAAAGCGCCGCAGACGAAAATTTGGGGTCCATGACATAATACCGACATTCGAAATACCGAAAACAAAATGCCGACATTCGAAATACAGACAAATCAAAATTTAAACAAATCAAAATGTTGAAAGTTAAAAAATAACCCGCCATGCCAAGTCTTTCTGCGTAGTACGCCCTTCTGCATAGGCGGCATTCGGCCGCGCTTATAAAAAATAACCCTCAGCTGGCAGAATTCTCTTTCCAGAGTAATATCTATGGCCCGGTCCACAGCAAGGCAGATCTAGGAAGGTAGGCCCGGTGGCGAATTCAGAAACTATTTTTTTTATATGCAAAGGTAGAGTGTAATGTCAAAATCCAAGCGAATTCACATCATGGCCAATAGGGATGGACGAGGCCCAAGCGAATTCATTAATTTTGACATTACACTCTACCGATTACACTAACAAAATACATGGGAAATTTCTCAATTCGCCACCGGGCCTACCTTCCTAGATCTGCCTTGGGTCCACAGTGCTTTTGCGCAGAACACTTTTCTGCGTTGGCGGCCTTCGGTCGCGCTTATAAAAAATAACCTTGGGCTACGCCATCCGTACGTACGTGTGCCCTAACCGTGGCTACCGCCACGGTGATGTCCTTCTGCGTAGTACACCCTTCAGCGTAGGCGGCCACAGTACTTTTCGATATTTCGAGGGTACCCCATAGCTGAGGCTTGCAAATTCTGCATTTTGAATTGTCTGCAATTTGATTTGTCTAAATTTTGATTTGTCGATATTTTTATTTGTCTGTATTTTAATTTTATTGTTATTTTGTATTCTGTCTGTATTTTGATATGTCGGTATTTCGATTTTCGACATTTCGAATGTATCCCGAAAATTTGTAATCAAAAATCGCGCGATTTTCTTCCAAATTTTTATGTTTTTATAGACAAATGTACATACATACATACATATGTATATACCCAATAAACACAGACGCGAGGATGATATCGCGGCGAATTCGAGGCGAGTTCGCGAAAACAGATTTTCGCGAACGTAATTTCTCGGACTAGCCGCGAGTTCGCGGCAAGTTCGAGAAAATCAATTTTCGCGATATTAATTTTTTCAATTTTTTTAAAGTTGTTTTGCACTAAAAAATGATTATAGTTCTGAAATTTTACATTTATACCTGAACTTGAAAAGCTTTTGTTATTCATGAAAGTTAAACTCTCTTTATAAAAATATTTTAAGTGCTTTGTATTATTTTATACGGATTTAACCCATTGCCAGTAAACCAAACGCTCAACTTTTAATTTTTCGAAACGCCATTTATAAAAAAAATCTGAACAAATTTTCGAATCGCCAACGATCAGAGAAATTAAAAATTCTCGAATCGCTAATGATAAAAAATTCGAATCGCCAGCGATCCGAGAATGAACAAATTCTCGAATCGCTAGTGATAGGTGACATGCCGATCTATCGCCGCGAACTATTGCCGCGATAATATAATCAGAGAAAGCGAATCCGACGCGAATTCGAGGCGAATCCGTTGTGTTTATTGTGTACCTATCGTTTTATTGAAAAAAGTCTGTATATATGTAAATATTTCTAATTTTAGATGACAAAGAAGACCCAAAAAGCGCATGAGCAGTTCCTTATTTAATTTTTTTGAACATTTTTTGAGAACATGTTTATAAATATACATGTGTAGATAAAATACTTAATTCTTATATACTAGCAGCCTTATTCATAAAAACATATCAAAGGTTTATAGATAGTTTATCAATCAAATAAGCAAAAACATTATTCATAAACAATTTATAAATTTAAAATGCTCTTAAAAATCAGATAAAATGGAAACGAATTTATAAAAAGCTTTACCCTTGTATAAGCTATTTATAAAACAATTACTTCAAAAAATAAAGAAAAATTTCAAATTCAAAAAAAAAAAAGAACCGAAATGCCCAGTATTGGTCAGCTGGAAATCAGTACATACATATGTCCTACTGAATATTCAGTAGAGATGGCCACTGTGGTGCAGTGGGTAGAATGCTCGCCTGCCATACCAGAGGTCTCGGGTTCTAACCCCGGTCCGGACAAGCACCAACAAATTTTTGTAATTAATTAAAATCCAATTGGGTTTTTATAAATAGCGGTCACCTCTGGGCAGTGGGCGGCATACCCTCCGAGTGTATTTCTGCCATGAAAAAGCTTCTCAGAAAGAAAGCATTCGCCTTTCGGAGCCGGCATAAAACTGTAGGTCCACCCAATTGGTAGGAAAACCAAAAGTTAAGGAGCACACCATGAATTACGAGAGAAGCTCGGCCATGAAACTCGTCAGTGTTATAAACGTGCCAGTGCAATATTATAGCCGCTTTCGATTCACAATTTCTCTGCTCGCTATAAAGAGAAATTGTGAATCGAAAGGGGTAATTATTTTATTATTCAGTAGAGATGTAGTTCCAAAATCTGAACTTTCCCTTTCGACCTAAAAACTGCCGAAAGAGAAGGGAGAGTTTCTGTATGAAAAAAGGCCTGAAGGCACAGGGAGAAATTCCATAGAAAAAAGCTAGTACATTGAGCTTTCAGGGAAAAATTCAATAGCACTGATGCCTTCACTGCGTATTCAGTTAATTTTTCAGGCAATGGCTTTTGAATCCAGTTTCAAGGTATTTTTTATACTGAATATTCTACTGAATATGCAGCTCCTTACCTCGAATACTGCTTGCAATAAACATGACTCGGGGCACATTTCGCAAGGAAAAAAGGTATCGTGTAAGGACTGGCGCATTCTTGTTGTTTTACCAAGGACAGCGTAAAAGGATAGTTAATTTAGTAAAAGATTATATCTCAATAAACGAGGTTTAGGGACTTCAGCGATATTGCAGGTGATAGTGGCTTTGCGATGTTGGGGTCGAAAAGAAGTGAGATATGTGTGTCATTAAAATTCATTTGAACTGCTAAGTATGTACTATGTATGTTTGCATGTATTCTATAATCCAGATTCAAGACGACGCAAGTGATCTCAACGGGCCAAGTCAGACTACTGTATGCCGTATTTGTATTTTCGGCCGTCCAATTATATTATCTACTTGTACTTGTCTTTCACTAATAAACGCACTACCACAGTATTTATTTTCAGCGAAAAAGGTTATATAGTGTACACTACTCGCGAACCTTCGAGAAATTGCGTAAACACACTCCAAGTAGGCCAGATTATTTTCTCTACTTGTAGCGTGGCGCGAACTTAGTGTATACTATTTGATCGAACAGAACAAATACTCTGAAAAAAAACGTTGTAAATACAAAGACTTTTGCAGTTAAATTAACAACTTTCCGCAGTTGAAATGTGCCCAACAACGCTCCGTTGTTGTTTCAAAGATGCGAGCGTTTTTGATTGAAATAATTTTCGTATTTAAGTTAACAACGGAAACTGTTGAATGAAATACTTTTACATTTAAGTTAACAGTGTTTGCTTTTGAATTAACAGCAAAATTTTTTAGTCCAAAAGCCAGCACCGTTGATTTAAATACTTTTCGTATTTAAGCTAACAATTTTTGCTTTTGAACTAACAGCAAAAGTTTTTGGTCCAAAAACGGGCACCATTGAAGCAAATACTTACAATTTTAAGTTAACATCAAAAAAATTGTAAACAATAGTAATTTTTTTTTAATATAATAGATATTATTTTATTTTATTTTATTTTATTTTATTTTATTTTTTTTATATAATATATATGTTTACATAGTAATATTAATACTAAGGCCCGGTTTCACCAAACAAGTGATGGTCATTTGATACATCATTTGAACAACGCGATTGATGAAAAGAGACACGTACACAAAGGTTTTCATCACATTTTTCACACCGTCCATATAAAAATTATGGAAACTTGTAGGCAGTTTGTGACAGAATTATCCATAAATCGTGCGCCTCAAATGATATATCAAATGACTATCACTGTCTGCAGGGCTTTTTACACAAACACAAACACATAAACTCAACTTATTTTTTTTATTATTTCATAACACATTCTTTATTGTTCGCCGACCGCCACATTTGTAGGTTTGCGGAATTTTATCCTGTCGGCGATGAGTTCTTTTTTATTTAATATTTCGTCGATGTCGTGGGAGCGCATCATTGCAAGCAGTTCAATATTTTTGATACCGCATTCATTGAACTGCATCAATGCACCTGTACATAACTCCCACGACAAGAATAACTTCATTATTTTCTCATCGCCGACAAGTTTTACCTGCAGATTTGGCTCGTTCGATTGCTCGCTATCGGAAAAACGGGATAATCAAACATATTTAATCTGAAAATACAAAATAAATTTTTCAACGTATATATGTATGTATGTACATATAATTTTAATATATTATAATAATATATGTATAAATAATATCATTATTGTGACTTACCTTTATTTGTAATTATATATTGCATATATGTACATATATGTATATATTTTTCCCGAAATTTTAAATTAATTGAACGAGTTTGAAAAAACAATTTTCTATTTTTTATTTACTTCAAAATTTTTCAACAGCAAGGGAGTTTTTGAATCAAAAACGCCCGTCTTTGAATTAACTATGGAAAGTTGTTGAATCAAAAACTTTGCCGTTAAAACAAATACTTTTGCTGTTGAATCAAAGACGGAGATTCAACAGCGGAAAGTTGTTGAGTTAACTACGGGTATTTTTTTCAGAGTACAAATGGTATTTGTACTCCAAATGAAGAATAGGGGATTTATTCGTAGCGGCATTTGAACTGTGCTGTGAGTATTGTACAACGCAAAGAGTATTAGTAGTGTGGATATGTACGTTCTAGACCACATTTCGTGGTAAGCTTTTAACATTATAACAGAAATTTGTATGGAGAGCTTTTAGAAAACACCACCCCAATGTTTGTTCCTATCTACAAGATGTGTTTGTGTGTATATCACAAGCATTTTTCACAAAAAATCACAAAAAAGACATAGTCTAATGTGAAATTTTTGGGCGACATCTAACGTTGAATAGGACAAGCTCAGCGATAATTGAGCCATCTGGCGGTATACAGTAAACCTAACTGTTCTAAATGTTCTAAAAATGGAATGTTTGTTGTCTATACTAAAAGCTGACATCTAAGGGATCTATACTTAAAAGCTGACATCAAATGGTTATTATTATGCATTAAAATGGTTGAAGTAGAGGATGTTTGATATCAATGCTAATGATAATAAGATTTGTATACTAGAATATATAAATAAACTTCTATGAAGATATAAACGTATATAAACATATATACATATGTATGCATATTCAATTAGGTTTCATTTTTGTGTTTGCTCCGTTTGTATGTTATCAATGTGGGGGAGAAATTCAAAAACATATACATATACATATGTATGTTTGAATTTTATGAGGATGATCATAGAGGAGATTTTTTTTCTTCGTTTAAGTTGAATGTAGAAATCTTTATATGTAGGTATGTATGTACATATATATTTATGTTGTTAGCTAGCTATGAGGAAAAGAAATGTAAACAGTCAGATATACTTACTTTTAGATTCCCATTTTAAGTAAAGGTTAAAACAAATATAAATATTTTATATAAAATTTTTTTATTAATTTATTCTTTATTGAGTAAAAGTACAATTTATACATTTTTTTTTTACATTAAATACTATATTATAATAGATTTCCATAAGTTTCCAAACTTCTCTATTCCACCTTCTTTTTTCTCCTATTTCCTCCCCCCTTTTTTTTCTTCATCATATCTTTGATTATTAGATGAGTGAGAAGTTGAACTATTTATATCATTTGATTTTAAAGAATACTGAAGATTTGATTGTATCGCTATCAATTTATTTTTATGCTCATCCGAAAGTATATGAGAGAATCTTTTTAAAAAGTTATACATTTTTTTAATTATCATAATGTATTATTATATTTCTCATAAAAACTCATATAAATATTTTTATATTATTATATATATATATATATTTTTTTTTTTTTTTTTTTTTTTTTTAATTACTTACAATACATACTTTTATTCATATCCACATATCGTTGGCTTCGTGAGCAAATGTGCTAAGTCCAATTTTTATCAAAACTGAGATTTTAATGCAGTAAGATAGTACAACTAAAAATACATCGTCTGCCAAAAAGAAGTTACCATAATGTCTGTTTTTCATGGTGTAATACAGTGTTATGCAAATGTGCTAAGTCCATAAAAAATTTTGTTTTCAAAAATCTACGTGCTAAGTCCAGGTGAAAATGAGAAATTATTGTTTTTTTTTTAATTTGTTTTGTAGAATGATATAGAATTATTAGTACACTGCTTTAATAAGCATGGCTTGGGACTGTAAACGTTAATAATTTGAGGGAGTGGCTAGCTTTCCCACCAATTTGATATGCAAACTAGTTTGCGGTACTTCTTACATTTTTATTATAATTGTATGCGTTTGATCGAAAGGCGGTGCACCTATTTTATATAGAGAGGGTACAGCATAATGTGGGCGTGGCCACACCCATTATCAACAGTTTTATCTCTCATCAGAACAAGCCTAAAATATTCTTATTAGTGCAAAATTTGATCCCTTTATGACTTTTAGTTACAAAGATGCCACGTCACAAGTTTCCAAAGGGAGTTTTACAATGTTTCTTTAAGTAGACGTGGTCACAAACCGATTTTGCTAAAAATTTACTACAAGTAATTAAAGTACATATCGAGCCATAACCGTCGGATTGACGTAACCACCATATACAAATTTCTAGTGGAGAACGTTTTCTTTTGTAAATATCTACGCAAAAAAGCTACATATTCCAACGAAGTTTTGCTGCATTATGTACCAAAAGTGGATAAAATCATCATACAAATTTTCACTGGAATGCGTTGCTCACTTACGTAGATATTCGCAAAAGAAAACGTTCTCCTCTAAAAATTTTTATATGGTGGTTACGTCAATTTGGCGGTTATGGCTCGATATGTACCTACACCAAGTTCCGCCGTAATATCTCAATTATTTATCGAGTTATGGGCTCCGAAATTTCTTAGGTTCACGATTCCACGCCCATTTTCAAAAATATTTATGGTTTTTGTCAGGAGCGGATTTACATAGGGGCAACATGGGCAGCTGCCCAGGGCGTCGTTTCAATAGGGGCGCCAAAACTAAGACGGCAAATTTTTTTTTTTTTATTTATCAAAAAAAATTTTTTTTGAATATTACAACAAGAATGAGAGCTTTTTCATTTTTTACAGAGAAAAAATGAATCAAAGTACATTTCAGAACATTGGTACAGTTCTTAACCTTCGCCCCAGTGAAACGTACAATGTACGTCGTACATATCGCTCATTTGCTGCATTTGCACTTTTCAAAATACACAACTTTTCAGGAAGGGCAATTTTGAGATTCAACCGCCATATGGTGCGCAAGTAAATTTGGTTTGTATCTGAAGCGCTTAATTTTCAACAAATAATAAAGAATTTTTTACTCAAAATGAAGTATGATGTAACTAACTATTCTGCAGCATTAACTCAAAAATCACGTTTTTTGATTTATACCGGTCTTGCAGCAAATGAGCGATATGCAAACACTAAGTTTTAGCAGCTTGTGTGCAGTAAATGACGTAAAAGATTAAAATTTAATTGAAATTGCAAATTTAAAAATTAAGTAGGCATTGGAGTATTTTTTCGGGGAAATGTGCGAGCTCACTTTTTCAAAGGAAACTAAGATCTGAATATTTTCTGTTTCTGGTTAATTTGAATAGTTCGCGCCTCTATACAATGCGCTGCGTACATTTTATGTAATCTTAAAAATCTTTCCGAGTTAAAAACATCAGAAAAGTGTCAGTGAATTAATGTTTTTGTGAAAAATAGAAGAATGAGTGCAAATATCAAAAAGTTAAGCGGCGCAGCAAACAAAAAACGTGCAGCCGAGAAAGTGCAGAAAGACAAAGATTTACTGTCGAAAATCAATAAACTTGATTGTTTTTTTCAAACTCCTCGAAAAGAATAATAACCAAAAAGGTAAAAACGCATAAGTCAATTGATCGACAGCTAGGTTAGCCCAGGTAGATTATGGGCCAGAAAGCCAGATTTCGCTACCTGGGAGGCGCCCTACTGTCAAAAATTGTGTGTTTAGTTTCAGTACGAAACATTTTCACTATAAAATTGTTTTTCAGATTCGAATCATGAACTGCAATTTAATGATATTGCGAAATCTGTGCCACCTAATAATGAGGGTTTAAGATCAGATCATTTTGAAGGTTAGAAAATCGAAAAAAAATGTCGTACCTATATAAGAGTTTTAATTTTACATATGTTTTATACATTATAGGTCAAAGTCTCGAAAGTAGAGATGGGAAACTATCGATGGCACTATCGATAGTGTCGATATTTTATTTTTTTTAACACTATCGAAGACCATCGATGGCTTTTTCAAAACTATCAAGAACTATCGATATTTATGTGTACTATCGATAGTTTTACAGCTTTTACATCCCCATATTGTACCATACTATTTCATATTCTGTTGAGGTTTTATATTCGTATATGTACAAAAAAAATTTAAACATTATAAAAGGCTTTGAAGATTTTTTTGTTTCGACTTCAAACTTTCACTTCCGTGTACTAAAATATACTGGACTGAATTTAAAAAAATTGAGATTTTGCTGTTTTCTTGACTTTTTCAAATTTTCGGCGATAGTTCTATCGATAGTAGTATCGATGGTTTATTTTTTTAAAACTATCGAAGACTATCAATAGTTTTTTTCAAACTATCAAAAACTATCGATGGTAGCACTATCGATAGTTTCCCACCTCTACTCGAAAGTGGAAAAGTCACATCAAATCCTCTTACATGTGACATACCTATTCAGAAAAATAAAGATTTGAATTCCCCACAAGACCCTAGTGGACTGGATCAATTGATTTTGAGCGATACGCTTCATTTATAAATAAAAATGAAATAAATATTCTTTCTAAGAAAACTCGAATCAAATTTTTTCAATCCGGAAAATATATCAGTAATGAAATGTCACCACACGAAGGCAAGTACGGTTTTTTGGAAATATTGGGGCGAGGCTTGATTTGTTTGCCCAGGGCGCTTCTAGAGGTAAATCCGCCCCTGGTGTCTGTTTTTGTCGAAAGTTGGACTCATGCCAAAAACTTTCAATGAATTGTCTATATATTTGACAAAGATGTCGCTTAAAATGGTTTTATTAGTTCCATTTATAGTTCCCATATATAAAATGGGCGTGGTCGTCTACCAATTTGGACAATTTTTCGTCCAAACCTTTGCCCTAGCAAGTAAATTACGCCTCCCACATTTCATCTATATATCTACTACAGTTTCTGAGTTATTTATTACTTATAAAACTTTTAGAATTTATCCTTTCATAAGTGGGTGTGGCACCGCCCATTTTCGAGAATTTCAATTTATTTCTTTATAACGGCGTAAGCTCATTGCATGGATGAAATTTCATCCATTATCACTTTTTGCGTGTTTTTCGATATATACTATATAGGGAAAGTGGGCGTGGTTATCATCCAATTTCGCCTATTTTCAATACCAACCTTCCCTGTCTAGTTAGGAGCCTCTGTACCAAATTTCATCAAAATATTTAAATTTTACTACGTATAATAATTTGTGAGAAAATGTGCCAAGTCCACCTAAAAAAACAAAATCATAGAAAGCAAATGTGCTAAGTCCTAAAGAAGCTCATAACTTTGTACCAGCTTTATATTAAAATGTGCCGATAACTGGCATTTTAGCACGACCATCTGAGGAAGAAAACTGCATTTTCAGATTTTTAAAATAGTAACAACAAAAAAAGTTAGGAGGTTTTTTGCCTCACCTGAAAAGTTACCATGAATGTACTTAGCACATTTGCTCACGAAGCCAACGATATGTATGTATATACATATTCATATTAGTTTTTAGTCTTCTTCAAAATTTAATTTTATAGTTTCTTTAATTATATTTCTTCAATACTATTTCTTTATTGTTTGCAACTACATTTTTTAGTTTTTTTTTTTTTTTTTTTTAGTTTGTGTAGATTATAGATATTTTAGTAGAAATCTTATTTATTTTTTATACTTACTTCATTTATTTACTATTATTACTTCATTATTTTTTTCTTTCCAATTTTTTTCTCATACATATTTTAATTTTTAAGATCATTGAACTCATATATACATAGATTCAATTCTCAAATTATATGAAATTGAATTTCCTGTGAGAAAGAAAATTTTTTTCTGTGAAATTTTAAATGAGATAGACAACTGCATTGAATTTTCTTTAATAATTCTAATATTATTATCTAAATTTCCCCCAAAGACGAAGTCAACAAGTTTTAATACTTACAACACGTACATGAAAATTAATATATTCATTCTATAAAATCTCACTATTCTCATATATACAGCATTCATATTTTAATTTTTAAGATCATTATCATATCAGTTTTTAGTCTTCTTCAAAATTTAATTTTATAGTTTCTTTAATTATATTTCTTCAATACTATTTCTTTATTGTTTGCAACTACATTTTTTTAGTTTTTTTTTTTTTTTTTTAGTTTGTGTACATTATAGATATTTTAGTAGAAATCTTACTTATTTTTTATACTTACTTCATTTATTTACAATTATTACTTCATTATTTTTTTCTTTCCAATTTTTTTCTTATACATATTTTAATTTTTAAGATCATTGAACTCATATATACATAGATTCAATTCTCAAATTATATGAAATTGCATTTCCTGTGAAAACTATGAGAAAGTAAATTTTTTCTATGAAATTTTATATGAGGTAGACAATTGCATTGAATTTTCTCTAACAATTCTAATATTATTTTTTATTATGTTGATAAAAGCAAATTTATAATACTTTATTTATTTTTACTTTCTTAATTATATTTATTTGATACTATTTCTTTAAAAAACTTGTTTGCAATAATTTTTTTATATTTGCTTGCATTTAGACTATTTAATATAAATCTGGACCTATTCCATTTATTTATAATTTCCGGTTTAATTCATATGTTCTTACTTCATTATTTTTTGTTTTGTTCCTTTTTTCTTCATATAATTTTCTTCTTCTACATATTATATTTAATTATTATATAAATTTTTGATGTTATTTATGTTGTTTTGTTTTGTTTTAAACAATTCCAATGATTTCATTATACCAATATAATATCTATATAATTTATTTATATTTATTTTTGTTTCCATTATATTCAATACAATAACTACTTCTTTAAATTATTTTTCAGATTAATTTTATATGAACTTTTATGAAAATCTAAATTTACATCTCCACAAATATCTTGTATATACACGTACATATTTAAAATTTTCAGACTTATTCTTACAGAATCATAAATTCCACAAATATACTTCAAAAAAAGTATTGGTCATGAGAGCTCAAAAATAATTATGAAAAAAAGTATTTTAACATTATAGTTTATTCAAATCGAAAATTTAGTAACAAAATTTCTAATTTTTATATTCTTCTAATAATCTTTTAACAGTTTGAAATCTTTGATAAAAGAATGCATATGAACAAGTGATTGCTGTATTTGAATACTTGCAATCAAATTTATGCATTCCTGTAGCTGTTTGCTGGAAGGTAATGGTTTTATATAAACGCATTTCATCAATCATGTTTTTAAGAAGTTGTATATCTTCATTTTTAATATAACAACTATATACTCCTAAAAATGTTTCCAACTCTTCTACTAACATTTTATTTTATTTTTTATTTTTTTTTTTTTTTTTGTAAGAATGATAAAAGATAAATACTTCATATATTTTTAAATATTTTAGAAATATTTTTCATCCAATATGTTTATATCAATAATAAATCTTTTCAAGTCAATAACTTCTTTGTTTTCCTTATCAAAGTAGTAATTGTATAAATTTACTAAATCCATTATATGCTTATATCGTCTTTCGATGATGTGACAATTACATGTATCAGGTCCTGATTGTATATTATTTTTACTCCAAGGACAGGTTGTATAGTGTCTCCCATATATAGATTCCATAACTAATTCATACTTTATATCTTTAATTGTTATAAATGTATTTCGTATAAGTTTTCTATGATGATCAAGTATATAGTTATAATTATTTTTTAAAAACTCTTCAATTATATTACTTTTCATACTAAAATGAAACATTTTCAATCAGATGTAAAGTAAAACTAAACCTCTCTTATCAGAAACTTAAACATATAAATAAGTTATTTATGTATATATACATTTAAATTTATATATTTATTTATAAAATAAATATACATAGATATATTTTCCAGATATATATAGTTAACATATTTTGAAATACTATTCAGTGTGCGAAGTTTAAGCTGAATGAATTAATAATGATCGATAACAAAAGTATAATAGTTATAGATGTACAGGGTTTCCATATTTCCAACAAGTTTATAGCAAAAGAAGTTAGCATTTCAGATCTAATGGATACACATAATATAAAAACATTTGTTATACATCCACCTTTTAGTTATTCAAGATTAACATTGAGAGAATGGATTGCAATGGAACGATGGCAACTCAACATTCAAATCTTTTAAGAACTACTTAAACAGATATATTAAAGATGAAAAGCGAAATATTTGTATGTATGTGAAAGGAGCACAAAAAGCAAAATGGATACAACAACTTACTGGAGAAGACATTATTATATACAATTTAGAAGATATGGGTTGTCAAAGCATAAAAAAGTTATAGAAGGATAATATCAATGTATATGCATGTAGCTTTCACCATAAACATATGATATGTGCAGAAAAAAACGTTCATTTATTTAAAGATTTTATTATATCATATAAAAATAAAGATAAAATATAACCAAAATAATTCATTAGTATTATTATATATGTAGATATATGTATAGATGTACTAGAGTTTTATTATCACATATATAAATAAAAAGTATTATTATTATTATTAAGGTTCACTCCTACATAATAGAGAAACAGTAATTTATCATATAATATTGTCTAGAATTGAAAAATAGGAAGACATTCAATACATTCAAGTATGTATGTATGTATATACCCCATTAATATTAACAAAATTACAATGATTAGTCAAAATAATCAAGATGAGATAAATTTTATCGTTAACAGATTACTTATTGGATAGTCCCTTAAGAATTATTAAGGGAGAACGAAAAACTAAATATAGGGAAAAAATTATATTGACATTAGAAAAATTTGTCGTATTCTTACCAGAGCGACTGAATAACATTACCAATAAACTGATGGAGACTTAAAATGAAAATTTATAAATCAGGATATGAAAATAAATATTTATATGATTTTACATTGAAATACGAAAAATAAAGAAACTCAAAATAAAAAAGTAAATGCGTCTTTGGTTATGTGGATATTTTGGAAAAATTAGTTTCCGAAATAATTAATTAAAACAGTATATTCATATAAAACATATTGAAATATAATGTAATTTATGCAATCTAAAACTTTGTAAAGCAAATGTATTGATAATATATAAACGTTTAGAGCATACATATTAATATATATTCATATTTTCTATACTCCTTTTATTCTATTACAATACATTAACTAATATCGATAAATATATAATGAAAAAGTTGTATTCATGTAGGTATAAGTTTGATTATACAGAAGAAGGCAGCTTATTTATACATTAATAATTTATATGGCTATGCTATGTTACAATATCTCCCCTATAAAAATTGTTTAAATTAGTTAAAAATATTGAAGACTTTAATATTCATAATGTACAAGAAAATTCTTCTATTGGATATATACTAGAAGTAGACTTAGAATATCTATCTTCATTACATGATTGACATAACGATTTACCATTTTGTTCCGAAATAAAAAACAAAATTATAAAATTAAACAAAAAACTGATATCAAATTTGAATAATAAAGAAAAGTATATAATTCATTATAGAGTTTTACAACAATACCTTAAAAATTATCTCATTCTGAAAAAAAAACTCATAGAATTCAACAATTTAATCAATCTGATTTTTTGTTTTTTTTTTTCAAGTTGTTAGTTAATACAGTTTATGGAAAAACCATGGAAAATGTTGACAAAAGGAAGAATATTAAAATAGTATGTAAGTGGGAAAATAGAGGTAAAAGGTTGGATGCCAGAGATCTTATAGCAAAACATAATTTTCATAGTTCACTCACATTTACTGATAGCATGAGTGCTATTCAATTACAACAACTTTCTATTTTATATAATAAACCAATTTATATTGGATTTAGTGTTTTACATTTATGCAAATTAAAAATATACAATTTTCATTATAATTGTATCTAAATATAAGGAAAATGTTAGTTCAAATTATATGGTTACAGATTTATTTATGGAATTTATTTATAATATTAAGACAATCGATTTTTATAATGAAATTCGTAATGATATTCAAACATATTTAGATACTTCATAATTTACCTTTGTTAAATAAAAAGGTTCTGAATATGATGAATAATGAATGTAGTGGAAAGATTATGTATAAATTCATTGGCCTAAGAGCTAAAATGTATTCATATAGTGAGGAAGAAATGAGGAAGAAATTAAAAAAATTAAAAGTGTGAAAAGATCTATTGTTTCACAACTTTTACGTAATGACTTTAAGAATTGTTTACTTGAAAAAAAAATTATATTTTGATTCCATGTATGTTTTTAAATCAAAACTTTATAAAATATATATCCAACAAATTACTAAGTTAGTTTTAAGTTACTCAGATAATATATATATATATATTCCGTCTGCTTTATATATATCAGAAAATGGAATTAATACTCTTGCATGAAGTAATTTTAAAATCTAAAAAGTTGAAATAAAAGCACAGTATATATAGATTGAAAGTTGAAATATCTTTATTAATTTAAATTATAATTTTGAAATAAGAATTTCAAACATAAATGTCCGAAGTTTTAAGTATTAAATTTTGGTTTTTGATTATAATTATATTCAATATGTAGCTTTAAATATGTAATTATTTCCAGTGGTGGTAGTAAGTTGCCAAAGCTATTAAAATATTCCTTATAATATACTACCCAATGTGTTCCATGAACAGCAGAATCATCTAAGTTAACAATATCACATTCTTGAATTCGTGGATATTTCGGTAAAGTGTCACGCATAAAAACACCTTTTTAAAGTATGCTGAGCTTAGACGCCAATACTTTGTGTTAAATAAAAAATGCTATAGAGCTTATATACGTAAAATTAAGTCTAATTTTATTCGTAATCCAAAATCGTTTTACAGTTTCGTAAACTCCAAGAGAAAAGTTAATGGGTTTCCGTCTGCTATGAGATATCAAGACAACACTTCAAGTGATAGTCAAGAAATTTCCAATCTTTTTGCACAATTTTTCAAACATAATTATTCCAACATAGAAGAACTTCCATTTCGTAACTATCCATATCGATTATCTCCTAATACATCAATTTACAAACCATATATATCTGCAGATGACGTGTTATCAGCTTTATTATCATTAAAAGAGTCATTTAGTTATGGTCCTGACCAGATACCAACATGCTTTCTAAAAAAATGTGCCATAAACCTGTTTAAACCACTAACTGCATTATTCAATAGTTCCTTAGAACAAGGCATTTTCCCTATGCTCTGGAAAGAGTCATTCATTATCCCCCTTCATAAAAGCGGGAGTAGGTCCTCCATAGAAAATTATCGATGTATAGCAAATATTTCGGCTATTCCTAAATTATTTGAAGCAATAGTTACCAATAGATTGTCTCATTCAACGTCCTCATTAATCTGTGATTCCCAACACGGGTTCTGTAAGGGTAAATCAACGGTCACAAACCTACTGGAGTTTACCACTAGTATTTCAAATGGATTTTCTCAAAACTTGCCCACTGATGTTATATACACGGACTTCAGCAAAGCATTTGATAAAGTCAATCACACCTTGCTGATTCTTAAACTTGATCTTCTTGGCTTTCAGCCCAGCCTTTTGCAATGGATATCTTCATATCTTTTAAATAGGACACAAAGGGTGATTTTCAAAAATGCTTACTCGTCTATTATTAATGTTACTTCAGGAGTTCCTCAAGGCAGTCACCTTGGCCCGATTCTGTTTTTGCTATTTATTAACGATATAACTACTACAATTAAACACTCAAAAATTTCATTGTATGCGGACGACGTAAAGCTTTTTAGATCAATCTCTTCATTTGATGATAGAACTTTGCTTCAGGAAGATTTAAATTCCTTAGTTTCTTGGTGTGACACTAACTTAATGCCACTTAACCTCAATAAATGTAAATTCATGCGCTTTTCCCGGAAAACCGTACAGCCAGCTTCTTATGCAATAAATGGCTTAGGCCTCGAACAAGTAAATGAGTTTGTGGATTTAGGTGTAATAATGGACTGCAAACTTAGTTTTAACATTCATATTAATGCTACAGCAAATAAGGCAAGAGGTGTCTTAGCGTTTGTAAAACGTTGGTCAAAGGAATTCAGCGACCCATACATAACTAAAACACTCTTTACAACTTTAGTAAGACCTATATTGGAATATGGTTCCATAGTTTGGAATCCATACTATCAGATTCACTCTGATCGCTTAGAGTCAGTCCAAAAACAGTTTTTGCTTTTTGCTTTAAGAAATTTGCCTTGGGATTCTGGTTACAATCTTCCACCGTATACTAGCCGTTTAAAACTCCTTAATCTTCCGACTCTTGCAAGTCGACGAGAAATGTTAGGGGTAATATTTATCGTTAAGCTCTTGAATGGCTTAATTCTTTCTCCTTTCTTGCTAGCTGAAATAAACTTTAACATTCCTTCTCGTTCAACAAGACACTTCAACCCTATCTACTTAAAGCAGTGTAAATCAAACTTTGAATTAAATGAACCTTTCCGGGGTTTATGTAAGAGCTTTAATTCCTATTCCAGCTTTTTAGATATTTCGGACTCACTTTTCATTATAAGGGAAAAAATACTGTCTTATCTTAACACATAGTAGCGATTATTCTGTTATAATTCTCAAGACTAACTTCAATTGTACTATACTCAGCTGATGATTTTATTTCTCTGTAGCTGAGCAGTTTAAGATCTCGACGCTTAACAAACTCCTGCCACTCAACACCTCGGCATTTTATGTAAATAAAAAATATCCGTACGTCATGCGGGTGCGCCTCTCGTGCGGTCGGGCGGGATTGGAGGGCGTGGGTTATTATTATTATTATAAAATATTTTAGCAGTTTACCAAAGTTATTTAATCGATATCAGTAACTGGTCGATTTAATAAATTCCTTGATAGTTTTTTAATTCTGATTTATAAAAAAGACCATAACCATTTTTATATGGTTTAAGGAAAAGACCTTTACCCATAGCAATGTATTCCATATATCTATTACATCGATTAGCCTCTGCCTCTCGAATATTAGCTGAAAAAGTTTGATAGTGAATATAATCTAAACATAGTAATTATAAAAGACTTTGTGGTCTGATAATACATCGTTTCTTTTTTTAAATAAATAAAAAATAAATATAAACGAACGTGTAAGCGTTTAGTTTGTAATAAATGTAATTAAGATAAAAGTTAAATTTAGATGAGGAAAGAGAAAGAAGAAGCATTCTAAAAGAAAATTATCAAAGAAAAAACTCTTTTCATCGACTGCTAAAAAATATTTCAAATATTTTAAAAAAGAAAAAAAGTTGATAATATATGTAAATGATGCTATTGAAATTGCTTAGAAAGCAATAAATTCAAATTTCAAGAGGAAAAAATCTCAAGTAATTATATTACGAGTTAGTTCTGTATCAAAATTAGGATGATTTCTTCCATTAACTCTAATTCTAACAGTAATATATGCTCTTGCAGGTTTAGCTACAGGTTGATGTTCTGCAAATGATATAAAAATGGAAAATAATAGCTAGCAGAGGCTAATCGATGTAATAGATATATGGAATACATTGCTATGGGTAAAGGTCTTTTCCTTAAACCATATAAAAATGTTTATGGTCTTTTTTATAAATCAGAATTAAAAAACTATCAAGGAATTTATTAAATCGACCAGTTACTGATATCGATTAAATAACTTTGGTAAACTGCTAAAATATTTTAAAGGTGTTTTTATGCGTGACACTTTACCGAAATATTCACGAATTCAAGAATGTGATATTGTTAACTTAGATGATTCTGCTGTTCATGGAACACATTGGGTAGTATATTATAAGGAATATTTTGATAGCTTTGGCAACTTACTACCACCACTGGAAATAATTACATATTTAAAGCTACATATTGAATATAATTATAATCAAAAACCAAAATTTAATACTTAAAACTTCGGACATTTATGTTTGAAATTCTTATTTCAAAATTATAATTTAAATAAATAAAGATATTTCAACTTTCAATCTATATATACTGTGCTTTTATTTCAACTTTTTAGATTTTAAAATTACTTTATGCAAGAGTATTAATTCCATTTTCTGATATATATATATATATATATATATATATATTATCTGAGTAACTTAAAACTAACTTAGTAATTTGTTGGATATATATTTTATAAAGTTTTGATTTAAAAACATACATGGAATCAAAATATAATTTTTTTTCAAGTAAACAATTCTTAAAGTCATTACGTAAAAGTTGTGAAACAATAGATCTTTTCACACTTTTAATTTTTTTAATATCTTCCTCATTTCCACCAAAACTATATGAATACATTTTAGCTCTTAGGCCAATGAATTTATACATAATCTTTCCACTACATTCATTATTCATCATATTCAGAACCTTTTTATTTAACAAAGGTAAATTATGAAGTATGTAAATATGTTTGAATATCATTACGAATTTCATTATAAAAATCGATTGTCTTAATATTATAAATAAATTCCATAAATAAATCTGTAACCATATAATTTGAACTAACATTTTCCTTATATTTAGATACAATTATAATGAAAATTGTATATTTTTAATTTGCATAAATGTAAAACACTAAATCCAATATAAATTGGTTTATTATATAAAATAGAAAGTTGTTGTAATTGAATAGCACTCATGCTATCAGTAAATGTGAGTGAACTATGAAAATTATGTTTTGCTATAAGACCTCTGGAATCCAACCTTTTACCTCTATTTTCCCACTCACATACTATTTTAATATTCTTCCTTTTGTCAACATTTTCCATGGTTTTTCCATAAACTGTATTAACTAACAACTTGAAAAAAAAAAAACAAAAAATCAGATTGATTAAATTGTTTAATTCTATGAGTTTTTTTTTCAGAATGAGATAATTTTTAAGGTATTGTTGTAAAACTCTATAATGAATTATATACTTTTCTTTATTATTCAAATTTGATATTAGTTTTTTGTTTAATTTTATAATTTTGTTTTTTATTTCGGAACAAAATGGTAAATCGTTATGTCAATCATGTAATGAAGATAGATATTCTAAGTCTACTTCTAGTATATATCCAATAGAAGAATTTTCTTGTACATTATGAATATTAAAGTCTTCAATATTTTTAACTAATTTAAACAATTTTTATAGGGGAGATATTGTAACATAGCATAGCCATATAAATTATTAATGTATAAATAAGCTGCCTTCTTCTGTATAATCAAACTTATACCTACATGAATACAACTTTTTCATTATATATTTATCGATATTAGTTAATGTATTGTAATAGAATAAAAGGAGTATAGAAAATATGAATATATATTAATATGTATGCTCTAAACGTTTATATATTATCAATACATTTGCTTTACAAAGTTTTGGATTGCATAAATTACATTATATTTCAATATGTTTTATATGAATATACTGTTTTAATTAATTATTTCGGAAACTAATTTTTCCAAAATATCCACATAACCAAAGACGCATTTACTTTTTTATTTTGAGTTTCTTTATTTTTCGCATTTCAATGTAAAATCATATCTATATTATTAATACGCTAACATAAATGTTGTTCCATCTTCTCCGTCGAAACTACTGAACCGATTTTAAAACTAAGCACACCATTAGAAAGGTATTGTTCTCAAATAGAACTGCGCCAATTTTCATGAAAATTGGTTGGAAAATGCGTCCACAATCGTCGTTGGAAAATTGCCGTGTGGTTGTTGTTGCATGCTTTTGCACACAACAGAGCTGTATCAATGCGCAAGCATATGTAGCTGACTTTGTGCGTTTTCACCAAACTTATCATGCAATTCTGAACATGTTTGGCTGGATGTGGTGTGTAGTTTCAAAGAAGTAGAAACGTAAAAAAGTAGCAAAAGCACTACAACAAAAACACAAAGTCAAGGACTAAAAAGGATAAGAAAGAATAATTAGCAAATAAATTGAGTAAAGAAAAGAGCAGAAATAGAAAGAAAGAAGTAGGTAGGAGAATTTGGAAGACGAGTAACGACAATAACACCAACAACAATAACAACAAAAGGAGCAGCATCAACAGGAACAAGAAGAAAATGGTAGATAACAGTGACAACAACAAACAATTATACAAAAACTATAGTTGCACTTTAGTCATAAGAAAACATCTAGAAAGACTGTCGAGTTTCGACAGTAGGCAGCACTCTAGTAAATATTTATTTTCATATCCTGATTTATAAATTTTCATTTTAAGTCTCCATCAGTTTATTGGTAATGTTATTCAGTCGCTCTGGTAAGAATACGACAAATTTTTCTAATGTCAATATAATTTTTTCCCTATATTTAGTTTTTCGTTCTCCCTTAATAATTCTTAAGGGACTATCCAATAAGTAATCTGTTAACGATAAAATTTATCTCATCTTGATTATTTTGACTAATCATTGTAATTTTGTTAATATTAATGGGGTATATACATACATACATACTTGAATGTATTGAATGTCTTCCTATTTTTCAATTCTAGACAATATTATATGATAAATTACTGTTTCTCTATTATGTAGGAGTGAACCTTAATAATAATAATAATACTTTTTATTTATATATGTGATAATAAAACTCTAGTACATCTATACATATATCTACATATATAATAATACTAATGAATTATTTTGGTTATATTTTATCTTTATTTTTATATGATATAATAAAATCTTTAAATAAATGAACGTTTTTTTCTGCACATATCATATGTTTATGGTGAAAGCTACATGCATATACATTGATATTATCCTTCTATAACTTTTTTATGCTTTGACAACCCATATCTTCTAAATTGTATATAATAATGTCTTCTCCAGTAAGTTGTTGTATCCATTTTGCTTTTTGTGCTCCTTTCACATACATACAAATATTTCGCTTTTCATCTTTAATATATCTGTTTAAGTAGTTCTTAAAAGATTTGAATGTTGAGTTGCCATCGTTCCATTGCAATCCATTCTCTCAATGTTAATCTTGAATAACTAAAAGGTGGATGTATAACAAATGTTTTTATATTATGTGTATCCATTAGATCTGAAATGCTAACTTCTTTTGCTATAAACTTGTTGGAAATATGGAAACCCTGTACATCTATAACTATTATACTTTTGTTATCGATCATTATTAATTCATTCAGCTTAAACTTCGCACACTGAATAGTATTTCAAAATATGTTAACTATATATATCTGGAAAATATATCTATGTATATTTATTTTATAAATAAATATATAAATTTAAATGTATATATACATAAATAACTTATTTATATGTTTAAGTTTCTGATAAGAGAGGTTTAGTTTTACTTTACATCTGATTGAAAATGTTTCATTTTAGTATGAAAAGTAATATAATTGAAGAGTTTTTAAAAAATAATTATAACTATATACTTGATCATCATAGAAAACTTATACGAAATACATTTATAACAATTAAAGATATAAAGTATGAATTAGTTATGGAATCTATATATGGGAGACACTATACAACCTGTCCTTGGAGTAAAAATAATATACAATCAGGACCTGATACATGTAATTGTCACATCATCGAAAGACGATATAAGCATATAATGGATT
Organism: Urophora cardui; assembly: GCA_960531455.1. Classification (NCBI taxonomy): domain Eukaryota; kingdom Metazoa; phylum Arthropoda; class Insecta; order Diptera; family Tephritidae; genus Urophora; species Urophora cardui. The sequence goes on along the minus strand of OY482671.1, from coordinate 82,655,930 downwards.
TAGTAAATTTATACAATTACTACTTTGATAAGGAAAACAAAGAAGTTATTGACTTGAAAAGATTTATTATTGATATAAACATATTGGATGAAAAATATTTCTAAAATATTTAAAAATATATGAAGTATTTATCTTTTATCATTCTTACAAAAAAAAAAAAAAAAAAAAAAAAAAATTAAAAATAAAATAAAATGTTAGTAGAAGAGTTGGAAACATTTTTAGGAGTATATAGTTGTTATATTAAAAATGAAGATATACAACTTCTTAAAAACATGATTGATGAAATGCATTTATATAAAACCATTACCTTCCAGCAAACAGCTACAGGAATGCATAAATTTGATTGCAAGTATTCAAATACAGCAATCACTTGTTCATGTGCATTCTTTTATCAAAGATTTCAAACTGTTAAAAGATTATTAGAAGAATATAAAAATTAGAAATTTTGTAACTAAATTTTCGATTTGAATAAACTATAATGTTAAAATACTTTTTTTCATAATTATTTTTGAGCTCTCATGACCAATACTTTTTTTGAAGTATATTTGTGGAATTTATGATTCTGTAAGAATAAGTCTGAAAATTTTAAATATGTACGTGTATATACAAGATATTTGTGGAGATGTAAATTTAGATTTTCATAAAAGTTCATATAAAATTAATCTGAAAAATAATTTAAAGAAGTAGTTATTGTATTGAATATAATGGAAACAAAAATAAATATAAATAAATTATATAGATATTATATTGGTATAATGAAATCATTGGAATTGTTTAAAACAAAACAAAACAACATAAATAACATCAAAAATTTATATAATAATTAAAGATAATATGTAGAAGAAGAAAATTATATGAAGAAAAAAGGAACAAAACAAAAAATAATGAAGTAGGAACATATGAATTAAACCGGAAATTATAAATAAATGGAATAGGTCCAGATTTATATTAAATAGTCTAAATGCAAGCAAATATAAAAAAATTATTGCAAACAAGTTTTTTAAAGAAATAGTATCAAATAAATATAATTAAGAAAGTAAAAATAAATAAAGTATTATAAATTTGCTTTTATCAACATAATAAAAAATAATATTAGAATTGTTAGAGAAAATTCAATGCAATTGTCTACCTCATATAAAATTTCATAGAAAAAATTTACTTTCTCATAGTTTTCACAGGAAATGCAATTTCATATAATTTGAGAATTGAATCTATGTATATATGAGTTCAATGATCTTAAAAATTAAAATATGTATAAGAAAAAAATTGGAAAGAAAAAAATAATGAAGTAATAATTGTAAATAAATGAAGTAAGTATAAAAAATAAGTAAGATTTCTACTAAAATATCTATAATGTACACAAACTAAAAAAAAAAAAAAAAAAAAAACTAAAAAAATGTAGTTGCAAACAATAAAGAAATAGTATTGAAGAAATATAATTAAAGAAACTATAAAATTAAATTTTGAAGAAGACTAAAAACTGCTATGATAATGATCTTAAAAATTAAAATATGAATGCTGTATATATGAGAATAATGAGATTTTATAGAATGAATATATTAATTTTCATGTACGTGTTGTAAGTATTAAAACTTGTTGACTTCGACTTTGGGGGAAATTTAGATAATAATATTAGAATTATTAAAGAAAATTCAATGCAGTTGTCTATCTCATTTAAAATTTCACAGAAAAAAATTTTCTTTCTCACAGGAAATTCAATTTCATATAATTTGAGAATTGAATCTATGTATATATGAGTTCAATGATCTTAAAAATTAAAATATGTATGAGAAAAAAATTGGAAAGAAAAAAATAATGAAGTAATAATAGTAAATAAATGAAGTAAGTATAAAAAATAAATAAGATTTCTACTAAAATATCTATAATCTACACAAACTAAAAAAAAAAAAAACTAAAAAAATGTAGTTGCAAACAATAAAGAAATAGTATTGAAGAAATATAATTAAAGAAACTATAAAATTAAATTTTGAAGAAGACTAAAAACTGATATGAATATGTATATATGAGGTTAATGATTTTAGAAATTAAAATATAAATGTATAGGAATTTGTATATACATACATATGTGGATATGAATAAAAGTATGTATTGTAAGTAATTAAAAAAAAAAAAAAAAAAAAAAAAAATATATATATATATAATAATATAAAAATATTTATATGAGTTTTTATGAGAAATATAATAATACATTATGATAATTAAAAAAATGTATAACTTTTTAAAAAGATTCTCTCATATACTTTCGGATGAGCATAAAAATAAATTGATAGCGATACAATCAAATCTTCAGTATTCTTTAAAATCAAATAAATTCAACTTCTCACTCATCTAATAACACTGCTCTACAGCCAAAAAATACTCTGAACGCGACCATCCTATTTATATGTAAAATCCTTCCTTTCCTTTTCATCCCTGCTACAACATTTTTCTGTAACTCTTATAGTTTCTGAAATATTGACGATTCAATTTGAATTTTTTCGATTTTTTACGATTTTTTGAAGAAAAAATTGACTTTGTCAGGCAATATCTTTTAAACCAATGTCTTCACCTTCGGTTTTACTCCTTTACGTGAAGCTCCATTCTATTGGGAAAAAGATAAGCTATCAACGAAGAAAATCCATGGTAAAATAGAAAAGTTATAGGCGATCAAGTAAATACATCCAAGTCGCGCAATGCCTCTGCACGGGTATATTCTATGCATGTTATACCAATACCTACACATCTGCAGTAGCAGCACATTGGCAGCGCAGTAGATACAAGCCCATTTACGGGTATAACATGCATAGAATATACCCGTGCAGAGGCATTGCGCGAGTTGGATGTATTTACTTGATCGCCTATAACTTTTCCATTTTACCATGGATTTTCTTCGTTGATAGCTTATATTTTTCCCAATAGAATGGAGCTTCATGTAAAGGAGAAAAACCGAAGGTGAAGACATTGGTTTAAAAGATATTGCCTGACAAATTCAATTTTTTCTTCAAAAAATCGTAAAAAATCGAAAAAATTCAAATTGAATCGTCAATATTTCAGAAACTATAAGAGTTACAGAAAAATGTTATAGCAGCGATGAAAAGCAAATTTAATTTTCTTTCGTTGAGTGTCACTCCAAGGAAGATAGCTCACTGCGTTAAAAAGGTATACAGGATTAAGTGGAGCCAGTGGCCAAATAACGGTAAATTGCCGATATCTCAAAAACCTTCCCATAGAATTAAAAATGAGCCCGATTTTCGGAATCAGCGATTTTACATATAGATAGGATGGTCACGTCCAAAGTACAGACAAAAAATTTCATTTTGTGATCCAGTGTAATCAAAGATATGATGAAGAAAAAAAAGGGGGGAGGAAATAGGAGAAAAAAGAAGGTGGAATAGAGAAGTTTGGAAACTTATGGAAATCTATTATAATATAGTATTTAATGTAAAAAAAAAATGTATAAATTGTACTTTTACTCAATAAAGAATAAATTAATAAAAAAATTTTATATAAAATATTTATATTTGTTTTAACCTTTACTTAAAATGGGAATCTAAAAGTAAGTATATCTGACTGTTTACATTTCTTTTCCTCATAGCTAGCTAACAACATAAATATATATGTACATACATACCTACATATAAAGATTTCTACATTCAACTTAAACGAAGAAAAAAAAATCTCCTCTATGATCATCCTCATAAAATTCAAACATACATATGTATATGTATATGTTTTTGAATTTCTCCCCCACATTGATAACATACAAACGGAGCAAACACAAAAATGAAACCTAATTGAATATGGATACATATGTATATATGTTTATATACGTTTATATCTTCATAGAAGTTTATTTATATATTCTAGTATACAAATCTTATTATCATTAGCATTGATATCAAACATCCTCTACTTCAACCATTTTAATGCATAATAATAACCATTAGATGTCAGCTTTTAAGTATAGATCCCTTAGATGTCAGCTTTTAGTATAGACAACAAACATTCCATTTTTAGAACATTTAGAACAGTTAGGTTTACTGTATACCGCCAGATGGCTCAATTATCGCTGAGCTTGTCCTATTCAACGTTAGATGTCGCCCAAAAATTTCACATTAGACTATGTCTTTTTTGTGATTTTTTGTGAAAAATGCTTGTGATATACACACAAACACATGTTGTAGATAGGAACAAACATTGGGGTGGTGTTTTCTAAAAGCTCTCCATACAAATTTCTGTTATAATGTTAAAAGCTTACCACGAAATGTGGTCTAGAACGTACATATCCACACTACTAGTATTTGCAAATACATATGGAAGAGGCAAATCGTACTTCGCAGGGGTTTAAATTTTATGAGGGTAGCGGTGGCACTTGCTAAGCAAGCCCAGTTGTCTCCTCTACTCGCCTTTTCACTGCATTACCCTTTTATTTTCCGCATTCGTTGTTGTTTTTCGAATTTGAATACATTTATTGACATACATATATTGTTTATTTTAAAATTGTAATTTTTTGTCAGGTTGACATTTTTTGTAACCAACATTGCCACATTTATTTTGATTTGGACAGCAAAAAACTTATAAATCAATGATAGTAATAAAACCTTTATAAATCGTTTATGAATAATGTGCATTATAACGGCTTTATAAAGTTAAAAAGAGTTTTTACTATTGAGCGTTTATAATGTGTTATAGGATTTTTTTATGAATAAGGCTGTAGATGTATTATTATATAACAACAATAATTTTGCCACATTTGAATTGTACTTAATTTTTTGTTGCCTTATTTTATTGTCAGCTTTAATTTTTATGCTCAATGTAATAAAATCTAAGAAAGACAACTGAAATGTTTTTTTTCGGCTTGAAAATGACATTATCTCAATTGGAATTATGTCACCCTAGAGGGAGTGACATAATCCCAAAAAATTTGGGATAATGCCCCTTGGGATTATGTCAGGGTACCCCACAAAAGGTTCAAATAATTAGCTTTCAGATGCAGTTTAAATCTTTGAAATATCTCTATTGGTTCAAAAGTTAAGATTTTTGCAACGAAAAAAGCCAAAAGGCGCCATAGTGCGACGATCGCCTTTTCCCATCGTAAGCGCTCATTTTACGCTCTTTGTTTGTCTGCAGTAGTGACAATCGATGTGTATACGTCTGAATCGCAAACAGCTGGTCTGCCCGCGGGCAAGAGGCTTCGCAACGCTGCTTTAAAGTTTTATGAAATTAGTCGATCTTCTATGATATGTATTTTATTCCTATTCACTAAAACAAACGTTATATACCCACAGGTTAGCTGCTGAAGAAGTCAATCGCATTACTCAGGAGGCACACGACTTGATAGGTTTAATCAATGTGGAACCAGAAAAAACTTTGGAAATCGTTGAGCACATACGTACACTAGAGCGTATTGATGAATATATGCGAAAGCTTTTAAAAAAAGTCGATTATGCTCACGATTTATTTATGCTTATAAAAGAATATGAAATACCTATAGATGATGAGCGTCGAGAGAATTATATGGACTGTGAGGATTTAGTTAATTGTGGCAGTGACATGTTGAAAGAAGCACAAGCTCAACGTCCCAAATTCATTACCTGGTTGGATCGACGCATGCAAGCCGACATTGCGATACTTTATGAAGATATACATGATATTGCGCTAACCGTAAAAAATCCACAATTATTGGAGGTGAGTTATCGATATAAACCACTATTACAATGATGTTGAGAAGGGATATGTAACTTAAAATCTTTCCACAATACAGCATATTTCCACCCTTTCGGAGAAACACAACAAAAAATAATTTTTTTATTACAATATTTAATAGTAATACGTCTTCTAATATTTTGCAGCTAAATACTGGAAGTAAAACTGCAAAAGCAATGCTAGACGAACTGCATCAGCGGCTCAGCACTTTAAAGGAGAAAGCGTATGAGTATGTTGGGTACCAAAAAGAATTCAAGGTATAATATTCGTATGTATGTATATTCACATATTATCCCTACCAGACAGGTGAGCATATCGCACACTAAATCAAAAAGCGTTACAACTCAAAATTTTTCGAAATCGGGTTTCTTCCATAAATTGGTACACAGAATATATCTCTAGCGGCTGCCGAAAAATCTTCGATATAAATCGATATTCTAACTTTATATGATAGCGCTCTTATTCGATTTTAGTAAAACTTCAATAATGTTTCTTTTGATTTAAAGAAATTCTGCGTTTTATAGCAATTTTTATTTACCAAAGTGAGGATCCTGTTTTCGCGACATACTTGCAAAACTTATAAAAAAACAACGTGTGGAATAGCCGAAACAAAGAAAATATAACTGTAAAACAGTAAAATGGTATATTCTCTTTGAGAAAAGTGAGGTAAAATTAGGATGCATTTCACGAAGAAAACTTATGTCCACATACCTATGTGGACAAAAACACTGAAGAGGATATACATTAGACTCTAATGATTAGAGCGTATCGCAAAAGAAAAGTCCACCGTACGCCCTCCCTTTTGAATTTTGAATTGCCACTTTATGATTTAGGGTGCGATATGTACAAAAAAAAAAAAAAATTACTCAGATTATGGACAAATGGAAATGATTCGGCGCTGAAGACATATTTTCATTGTTTTTAATAAAATTTTCTTTAAAACATTGTTTTCATTACTTGGCATTAATTTCAGATTGATATATCGCAGTTTTTGGAAATGGAGGATACATTCCACGAAATACGCATACGCAATAATTTATGGCAATCGCTGGATGAGTGGGAGGAGGGTTTTAAAAGTTGGATTCATACGGAATTCAGTGATTTGAATGTAGAGGATATGAACACTTTGAATATGAAAATAATTAAAAATTGTCTTCAATTTGAGAAATATTTGCCACCAAATAATATTGTTCCAAAAATGAAAGCATCCGCCGTGGAATTTAAACAAAAGTTGCCCGTTATTGGTTTCCTACGTAATCCCAATTTAAAGGCGGTATGTATATCCATATGTACATACCTTACTTGCTTACTCATTTGGAGCTTAACAAATACTTAGTATTACATGTACTGAAAACACATCATAGGCTCAAAGGTGCATATCCATTTTGGATAAAATGTCAGTGAAAGGGTAATATCTGGGATTTTTTTTATTTATTTATTTAAATGAATGACTAATGCTAGAGACACACATCGTAGTATAGTACTCTATACGAGTACCACATATGTGTAGGGTCCCCAGATATGGGTCAAAACATGGACCCATGTTTACGATATAAAATGAAATAAATATTTTAAGTTACCAACTATAAAAAATCAATACAAATAAAAGTTATTATTCGCTGATTTTGAATAAAACTTTGCGGTTTTCGATTTTTCATGTCATATGTATGTATGTCCGTATTTATCTAAACTGTGTTATCGCACCATGGTATGTACTGCTACATATTTCCGGAATGTCACGCGGCTTTTTGCGACAAAAATATTAAAAATGGAATTAATCAAAATTTTTGGTTGATTCTTTTAAGAGTTCTTGATGATATACAAAAATTTTTTTTTTTTGATCCCGCGAAATACCGCCGAAATGGTTTTTTTAGTATAACTTTGTTATTTTACATCCGATTTTCAAAATTGAGATGTCGTTATCATGGTCTTTTGAAGATCTATATTTCCTGCTAATGTCCTTTTGAACTCTGAAGTCATTTTCACATAGTTGGGTCAGCTGTTGGAGGATGGCTCCGTGTGTAGAAGTCTACGTAAGTGAGGAAAGCTTCTGAATGCCATCCACCTGGGGGTGGCCAGAGCGATTCTTTTGCATGCGGAGCAAGCAGCTCACGACTTCCGCGCAGTGTCCTCTGGATAGCCACCGAACACCCGTTTGTTGGTGAACTAAAGTGAGAAGGCGACAACTCGACAAGGCCATTCCGACATATTCGGTTTAAGGGCTTGTTGAGGGGAATAACTGCAGCGTCTGTTCACCAGTAGGTGCGGCTGCGAGCGGGCGTCTGACTTGGAGCAAGCGGCTCGCTATATAAACATGTAACAATAAACAACTCCCGCAGTGCGGGTTGCTCGTCGGGCTTGGGACCCACCACGTAAAAATCCTATCCAATGAAAAGTAAAATAAAGCCTCGGATGAGACCACCTCTTTTTAATGACGACCATGGCAAACGTTTAAAGGACTATGATTTGAGGGTATGCACCTGGAACGTCCGGACCCTTAATAGGGAAGGTGCCGCTGCCCAGCTGGTTGATGTTCTCAAGAAAGTAAAAGCTGACATCACCGCCATACAGGAAGTACGATGGACGGGGTATGACCCAAAGAAAATCGGGTCTTGCGTCGTATACCATAGTGGCCATGCAAAGGAGCACATATTTGGTGTTGGTTTTGTGGTGGGAAAGAGGCTCACCCGCCGAGTACTGTCTTTCACGCCAGTGAATGAGCGTCTAGCCGCCATCCGCATCAAAGCGAAGTACTTCAACATATCGCTCATATGTGCCCACGCCCCGACGGAAGAGAAGGACGATGCGACCAAAGACTCCTTCTATGAGCTGTTAGAACAAACCTATGATCGCTGCCCAAGCCGCGATAAAAAGATCGTGCTTGGCGATTTTAATGCCAGGGTGGGAAAGGAAGGTATCTTTGGCGGCACAGTCGGAAAATTCAGTCTCCACGACATAACTAGTCCCAATGGGACGAGGCTGACCGATTTCGCCGGGTCCCGAAACATGGTCATTAGCAGTACCAGATTCCAGCACAAAAAAATACACCAAGCCACATGGCTGTCACCTGATCGAAAAACGCGAAATCAGATCGATCACGTCATGATCGACGGCAGACACAGCTCTCGGACCATTATCTTGTGACAGCCAAGGTACGCACCCGCCTCTGTGCAGCAAAGAATGTGCCAACAGGAAAGCAAGGAAAGTTTGAAGTCGAAAGGCTGCACATGACGCAGACAGCCCATGAATACTCCACCCGGCTCTCACTCCTGCTCTCTGAGAGCAACCCTCCACCAAACGATGTATCCGAGGAATGGGAACACATCGCTCGTTCACTTCGCACCGCCGCTGAGGAAACTATTGGATACCAGCGAGCCCGCAGAAAAAACACCTGGTACGATAAGGAATGCCGCGACGCCTCGGAAAGAAAGAACGCCGCCTATAGAGCTACATTGTGTGCGGGCGCAACACAAAGCGTATGGGAGCGCTATCGGACGGCTAGGAAGGAAGAGAGGCGCCTTTTTCGAATGAAGAAAAGGGAGGCCGAAAGGCGCGAGTGTGAAGAGCTTGAGATGCTGGCGGATAGGAATGATGTTCGAAAATTTTATCAAAAAGTCAGGCGGATGACTGAAGGTTTCAAGACCGGGACAAATTCCTGCCGGAATGATAACGGCGATCTGGTAACTGATGTCCAGAGCAGTGGTGCCATATTGAGGGAAATTTCCCTTTTTGAGGGATATTTCACTGCAAAATTTTTAAAGAGGGAAAAAAGGGCCATTTTGTTGTCGTCCATATAAAAAAAGGGATTTTTTGGTTGCAGAACTGTTTACATACCTACATATGTATAATCTCCAATAACAGGTCTGTTTCTCTCGGTGTGCTGGACACATCGTCAAAAATCGATGAAGCAGTTGACTTTGTTACAAAATCCTGTAACGCTGCTTTCAAGAGTGCCTGCCCGGAGGTCAAAGTTCGGGGTAAAAAGAAACCTTATTGGTGGAACCCCGAGATCTCCAAGCTTCGGCTTAACAGCAGAAAGCTCTTCAACCAGGCGAAAATAACTGGCAACTGGCAAGCCTACAAGGATGCCTTAAAAATTTTCAAGAAGTCGATCCAAAGAGCTAAAAGAGACTCATGGAAAAACTTCGCTAGCGACATAGAAGAAATCTCTGAGGCCAATCGTCTACGAAAGGTCCTCTCTACTAACCCAGTTCCCCCAAGCTGTATCCGAATGCAAAATGGGGACTGGGCCACATCTAGTACTGATATTCTGAACACCCTGGTCACCACACACTTCCCAGGGTGCACCTCGGAACCTTATAGAACCTACTCTAACCCCAGGACATTTAATGACTTGGAGCACATAATTACTAATACAAGGGTAAAATGGGCAATTAAATCCTTCAAACCCTTCAAATCTCCGGGAATAGATGGGATCTTTCCTGCTGAATTACAGGCAGCAAGTGATACTCTAATCCCTCTTCTTGTTCCTATCTATAAAGCCTGCCTCAACCTGTCGTACATTCCTCTGGAATGGACCAAGGCGAAGGTGATCTTTATTCCTAAAGGGGGAAAAGCCTCCTACAGCAGCCCAAAGGATTTCAGGCCGATAAGCCTGACCTCTTTTCTACTTAAAGTTCTTGAAAGATTGCTGGATGTCTATATCAGGCTCCGTGCGAATACTCTATCTCCTTTTCAACACGCTTATTCCAAAGGCAAGTCCGTAGAGACTGCTCTACACGCTATCATTTCCAAGATAGAAAAGGGGCTAGCCTTTAAGGAATTCACACTGGGCATCTTTCTCGACATAGAAGGAGCTTTCAACAATGTTCTCCCGGGAGCCGTTACCACCGCCCTACGGGACTTGGAGGTAGAGGAGGCTCTCGTGAGGTTTGTTGAACTTCTTCTTAGTAGAAGAGCCATTATTTCTGTAATGGGTAATTCATCGATAACTAGGTATGCCAACAGGGGAACACCCCAGGGTGGAGTTCTGTCTCCTCTGCTTTGGAACCTAACGGTGAACACCCTGCTCTCTAAACTTCAGCACACGGACTGCCAGGTCATTGCGTACGCCGATGACATCGCCCTGACAGCGACTGGCAAGCATATACCGGTGCTGAGCGATCTTTTGCAAAATGCACTCAATATTGTAAAAACCTGGTCTCTGAATTGCGGGCTGAGTGTCAGCTCTGAGAAAACGGAAATGGTTCTGTTTACCCGCAAATATAAGATACCTGAATTCAAACCTCCGTCCATAAATGGGAAGGAGATTAAACTCTCTACCGAGGTTAAATACCTTGGTGTTATTCTAGACAGAAAATTAAACTGGAAACGGAACGTAGAAGTACGATCCCAAAAAGCCATGCTAGCACTTTACGCATGTAAATCAGCGATAGGCAAGAGATGGGGACTTAACCCCCAAATCGTCCATTGGCTGTACACAGCGGTAGTGCGTCCTATTCTCTTCTATGCAGTCACCATATGGTGGCCAGCACTGGAACTCGAAACCAATAAGAGCAAATTAACTAGAGTGCAGCGAATGGCTTCCATGCTTATTAGCGGAGCCCTTCCCTCCACCCCAACTAAAGCTCTCGAAACCATCCTATTTCTTCTCCCCACGGATATACAGGGGAAACTCATTGCCAGCTGCAACGCGGCAAGGCTCAATGCAACCGAACCCTGGAGGGACACCAGATTCGGGCACGCTCAAATTCTTAGTAACGTCCCTGCCAATTTTCTAAAGCTGGACTATGCAATACCAGCCTTCTGTTGGGATAACAAATTCTCCACAAGAATCCCGGAGAGGAGCGAGTGGAAGAACTTGGGGGATCCCGACTCTAATACACTGCACCTTTACACGGACGGCTCCAAATTGAACAATAGAGTTGGAAGTGGGTTTTTCTGCGAAAAGCTTCATCTGAAAGTAAGTTTGCGCCTACCTGATCACTGCAGCGTCTATCAGGCTGAGCTCATAGCCATATGGGAAGCAGCTCGTCGCCTGACAGATCTGCCAGACATAAATTCTATCAAAATCTTCTCTGACAGCCAAGCTGCCATAAAATCCTTACAGAGTAACAATGCTACATCTATAGTTGCAATGAAATGTAGGGAGTCTTTGAACAAACTAGCCGAAAGGTGCGACCTGGACGTCATTTGGGTTCCAGGCCATAGCAACGTTCGGGGCAACTGCATTGCAGATGAGTTGGCAAGGGAGGGCACAAGCTTGCAGGATATCACATCTGCGACATGGGTTGGCCCCCCGCTTAACTCATGCAAGCACTGGTTGAGATCTCGCTCCATTGAACAGGCTAACGCTAGATGGGCCAGGGAGTCAACTTGTGTGATTTCTAGGCAAATCTGGCCTAGACTGGATGAGGCTAGGTCTGTATCGGTGCTGCATCTGAATCGGCTCTCTATAGGTCCGCTGGTGGGACTTCTAACAGGCCATTGTCTTATGGGCACTCACGCCTCTCGCATGGGCCTATATAAAAACGACTTCTGCCGCAGCTGCAGGGACGTGGAGGAAATAGAGAGTGTTGAGCACTATCTATGCCACTGCCCCGCACTGTCGCAATCCAGGTACCGCTTTCTCCATAAACACTTTTTCGAGTGCCTGGCGGAGATGGAAAATGCAAGGACACTAGATTTTCTGCGCTTCATGAAACAAACGCGCTGGTTTAGCTTAACGGGCATCTAATCTTATCATACTTTCGAATCTAATTTTTCCGGAAAGGTTTGTAAACAGGGATAAGGAAGCTAGGGCTCCCGTGTGGTATCACAATGGGCCACCTCGGCCTAAGTGTGTCCCCGCTTTCATGAATTGCGGAGACAGCCACCTCAACCTAACCTAACCTATGTATAATTTATAGTATAACTTAAAATAAGCACATCTCACACTGAAAAACTCCCATTCAGTGTATGAATAAACACGCTTTCGCGTACAAGTAAACATACAGTGAACTACACAGCGTATACGTAATTTGTTTGAATAAATACATATGGAAATACATACAGGTGAAACTAATAAAAGCGTGTTAATAATCGCCACTTTTAGGTAATTTATTTTTCATTGTGCACATTCGTAGTGTTTTGTTAATAATCGAAAGAATTTTGGAGAATTGGGAGCCACATAAAAGCTATTTTCACCTGGCGTCATTTGAAGATAAGCGTAAAAAAGTAGAACTATTTATGAACAATTGGAAAGAATTCAAAACAAGGCTTATTTTAGATTTTTGAAGTACGTTCGTAACTTTTTCAATGAATTTAACGCATTGTTCCAAAGCGGAAATGTACTTATACATCGACTAGGGCAAGAAGCTAAGACACTTGTGTTGAAAATTGCAAGACATTTCTTAAAAGCCGACTTTTTTTACAATTCCGTAGGAACCAGAGTTAAAAGATGTGGAACTTCCAACTCCATATTTACTTGACGTGCATAACGTTTACGTTTGTCAAATTTAAATTTGGAGGAAAAGAATGTATTCAAAAAAAAGTGTTTGCGATTTATGAAGCTTCTATTTTTCAGATAATATCACGTTTTCCATTTGACGGTGTTTTCAAAGAATAGCAGTTTTTAGATCCCGATATTGTTTTTGATTTCTCTAAAAAAATCGTGTATCACTTCTTGCTCTAACTAAAAAATTAAGTCTCAATCCAATAAACTTTCAAAACTATAATGACGATTTTTTGTTTCATAATCTTAAGCAATTGGTTGAAAATATACTCACGTTACCCCATTCAAAAGCTGAATCAGAAAGAATATTTTAAATTGTGACCGATGTTAAATGTAAAAAGCGAAACAAACTATCTAGTGATATGTTAAATAGTATAAGTAAAGTAATGCTAGAGACACACATCGTAGTATAGTAGAAATATTGCGATCTATACTACATATGTGTCACTCTCATATTGTAGTTTAATTGAAAATTTTCATAGTAAAGCCAAATCATTGTATTGATATTATAATATTCATACCACATGTGTGTCTGAGGCATAAGAGTTGCTTTTCAATCCAAAAATATCAATTGCTTCAACTTTAAAATCAACAAAAATCATATCTACTTACACAATGCAAATAATTTGCACAATGGATACTTTTAGCTATTAAAAAAACTGTATTTGCCTGTCATATATTTTTATATTACTGAAATAAATGCTTTAAATTCGGTGGGAATTGTGTGGGATTTTTTTATTTAAAATGTGGGAAATTAGGGATTTTTTTCCAACTTATGTGGGAATTTTAGCGGAGATTATCTGGCATCACTGGTCCAGAGTGTACTTAAGTTGTGGGCGGACCACTTCTCCTCCTTGCTAGATAACGACAACAATGAAATTGCGGAAAGAGAAGATGTTCGACCCGAATCCCCAATAGCAGATGATGGTAGGCATGTTCCACCACCCGATCATGACGAAGTGCGAATAGCAATGTCTCGGCTTAAAAATAACAAGGCCCCGGGCGCTGACGGCTTGCCAGCCGAGCTATTCAAACATGATGGCGAAGAGTTGATAAGGAGCATGCATCAACTCCTATGCAGAATATGGTCGGACGAACGCATGCCCGACGATTGGAACTTAAGTGTGCTCTGCCCAATCCACAAAAAAGGAGATTCCACAATACGCGCCAATTATCGTGGGATAAGCCTCCTGAATATCGCATATAAGGTCTTAGCAAGTGTATTGTGCGAAAGATTGAAGCCCACCGTCAACAAGCTGATTGGACCTTATCAGTGTGGCTTCAGACCTGGTAAATCTACCATCGACCAGATCTTCACAATACGCCAAATCCTGGAAAAAACTCATGAAAAAGGAACCGATACACACCATCTCTTTGTCGATTTTAAAGCCGCTTTTGATAGCACGAATAGGAATTGCCCTTATGCCGCAATGTCTGAATTTGGTTTCCCTGCAAAACTTATACGGCTATGCCAAATGACGTTGACTAACACCACCAGCACCGTCAGAATTGGGAAGAACCTCTCCGAGCTGTTCGAGACCAAACAAGGTTTCAGACAAGGTGACTCCCTTTCGTGTGACTTCTTCAACTTGATGCTGGAAAAGATAATACGAGCTGCAGAACTTAACCATACAGGAAGCATCTTATATCACAAGAGTGTGCAACTGCTGGCGTACGCCGATGACATCGACATCATTGGCACTAACACCCGCGCCGTATGTTCTGCCTTCTCCAAGCTGGATAAAGAGGCTAAGAAAATGGGTTTGGCGGTCAACGAGGACAAGATGAAGTACCTTCTGTCAACACACAAAGAAACAGCACGCCTTGGCAGCCACGTCACTGTTGATAGCTACAAATTCGAAACAGTTAAGGACTTCGTCTATTTGGGAACCAGCATTAACACCAAAAATAATGTCTGCACTGAAATCCAACGAAGAATCACTCTTGCCAATAAATGCTACTTTGGACTAAGTAGGCAATTGAAAAGTAAAGTCCTCTCTCGACGAACCAAAATCACACTCTACAAGACACTCATCGTTCCAGTCCTCATGTATGGCGCAGAAGCATGGACAATATCAAAAGCAGATGAGATGGCGCTTGGAGTATTCGAGAGGAAAGTTCTTCGGAGGATTTATGGACCTTTGCGCGTTAGCGAGGGCGAGTATCGACGGAGATTTAACGACGAGCTGTACGCAGACATCGACATTGTTCAGCGAATATAGATCCAGCGGCTGCGCTGGGCAGGTCATGTCGTGAGAATGGACGAAGGTGCTCCAGCTAAGAAAGTATTTTTATCGAACCCGCTGAACGCAGAAGAAAAGGGAGGCCTCCACTGCGTTGGGAAGATCAGGTGGACAGTGATGATGACTCCCTAGGTATTCCCAAGTGGCGCCATGCTGCGCGAAACAGAAATAGCTGGCGCGCTTTATTGAACTCGGCCAGAATCGTCTAGACGGTTACGTGCCAATTAAGTAAGTAAGTAAGGGTCAGCTGTACGTCCATAAATTATCCTTTTTGTTTTGCCAACGGAAATTACTTCGAAATTCATGGCAATGTTGCTTTGAATCGGTTTTACTAAATTAATAAATAAAGAAGTTACGGCAGCTCCAATATTTATTATAGTAAACTCGTCTCTCAGTTTTTATACTCAGCTGTACTAGTACACAGAGTATTATAGTTTTAATCACATAACGGTGGATTGTAACAGAGTGAAATAATCGAGATAGATATAGACTTATATATATCAAAATGATCAGGGTGAAAAGAGAAATCGATTGAGCAATGTCCGTCCGTCCGTCCGTCTGTCCGTCCGTCCGTCTGTCCGTCTGTAAACACTCTAACTCACGCAAAAATTGAGATATTTTGATGAAATTTGAAATGCAGGTTGGTATCGAGACTGGCACGGTTGGTATTGAAAATGGGCGAAATCGGACCATGACCACGCCCACTTTTCCTATATAGAAAAATCGGAAATTTGGTATCTCAGTCACTAATAAAGCTGGAGCGATGAAATTTTACCCACGTGCTGAGCTCAGGCCCCTAGGAATAAATTTGATGACATTTTGGAAAACGGGCGGTGCCACGCCCACTTATTAAGGGTCAAACCTTGCAAGTTTTATATGTCATAACTCAGAAACCATTGAAGATATATCGACAAAATTTGGTACGCGTAATTTACTTGCTTAGGCAAACGTTTGGACGGAAAGTAGTTAAAATCGGTTGACGGCCACGCCCACTTTTATATATTTGTATTATAAAGTGACCTAATAAAAACATGTTAAACCATATCTCTGTCAAATATAAAGATCTATCATTGAAATTTTGGCGCATGACTCCAACTATGGACATAAAACAAAAAACACAAAAATTTTGGAAAACGGGCGGTGCCACGCCCACTTATTAAGGGGAAAACATTGAAAGTTTTATGAGTCATAAATCAGAAACCGTTGAAGATATATCGATGAAATTTGGTACGCGTGATACACTTACTTAGTCAAATATTTGGACGAAAAATTTCGGAAATCGGTTGAGGGCCACGCCCACTTTTATATATGGGTCTTATAAAGTGACCTAATAAAAACATTTTAAGCGATATCTTTGTCAAATGTAAAGATAATTCATTGAAATTTTGTGGTATGATTTCTACAATAGACCGGAAACAACAAATAGAAAAATTTTGGAAAATGGGCGTGGCACCGCCTCTTTTTACACAAAGGGATATACGAGATTTCGGAGCCCATAACTCGACAAATAATTGAGATATTATGACGAAACTTGGCTTATACACTTTTATAACTTGTGTTAAGAGACACGTAAAAAATTATTGAAATCTGTTTATGACCACGCCTACTTTTTAACAAAGATATTTCTGGAACACCCTTTGGGAATTTGTAACGCGACATATTTGTAATTAGAAGTCATAAAGGAATGAAATTTTGCACAAATAATAATATTCATATGCTTAGTTGGATCAATGATACAAATTTTGAAAATGGGCGTGGCTACGCCCACTTTATGCAGCACTCGCTTTATATAAAGTACCTACACCGTGTTTCCATCAAACGCAAACAAACAATGAAAGCATACAGCTGAGTATCTAATGTTCGATTCCACTCGAACTCAGGCGTCCTTACTTGTTAAGATATCTGCTTGATATTTGCCAAATATGTATGTGAATTTCCTTTTACGTAGAATTAATTATTTGCCAGAATCGGCCGAATCACACTACTATAACATGTAGCTGCCACACAACCGATTGTTCAGATATAGAGATTTTTGGCTGAAACTTATCCATTTAAACAGCTAAAAACATGAGAATTTTCAATATTTGTGCCCATAATGACAATCTTACTAAGTTTGTCAAGATCTGATATGAATAGATCGTTTGAATTTCTCGTAGACCCACCTTTATTTTCGAAAATATCAAAATATGTAATTCCTGAATGTCACTTTCCTCTTTTTCATGTTCCCTGCAAAAGTATAAGTATATATTTTACTTAACTTTTTGAAGCGCATTTGATTATTTCTTATCCTACGCGTAATCTCAGCGGTGAAAAAAAATTCATTATAAAATCGCGAAAGTAAATAAATTGATCTTAGAGCAAAAAAGTTACTTAATTTTTGTTATTTTTAATAGAAAACTTCCGAAATGTTAGACAATAACAGACTTTGGCATTATTCGAATAAATTTTTATTTAGATAGTTATTCGAATAAAAATTTATTTTTCAAATTTTATTCAGATAAGTTCCCTACGAATAAATTATTCTGAGTTTTATTCGTTATTTCAAATAATAAATAAAAACTCAGGGTAAAACAAAAACAAAAACTGAGCAATAGTAAAAAAAAATATTTGTTTTTTTTTTTGTTTGTATGTTTGTTTGTTTTTACATATCGTCGTCAGAGCTGGGCGATAAGGATTACGATTACAAGATGATTACGATTACTGTAATCGTAATCGTCGTTACAAAAATTACGATTACTGTAATCGTAATCGTAAAAAACTTGAAATTACAATTACTGTAATCGTAATCGTCGTTACAAAAATTACGATTACTGTAATCGTAATCGTAATCGTAAGAAACTTGAAATTACGATTACTGTTCTCGTTTTCTGGGATTACAATGTGTAAAAAACAGTGATATACTTGCCCAACATCGTGTTCCAATAAATAATAACAATTTTTACATAGATATGTGTTTATTTCTCACACATTCAATAAACAATTAAAATTGGGATATGTACACTGTTATAAATATTGGAATATTTTTTAAACTTTAATTTGGTTTGAAAGAAATTTAAAACTTTTTTGGGTTAAATTTTGAACATTCGAAAGTTTAAAAGTTTCTTATTCCTTTTTGGTTTAAAATTCAAGCTTACAAAAGTTCAAATATTTTTGGAATAAATTTCATACTTTTTTGGTTTAAATCTTACAATTTTTCTCATTTAAACTTTTAAGGTTTAAATTTTAAACTTTCATTGGTCGTAAAATTTGGTTTCAACAAAAAAATTTTAATTTTTGATTTGAAATTCCAACTTGCTTTTTCGAGAAATGAACAATATAAAAAGCTCATTTATAGTTATTAGACAATTTGAATGAATGAATGGAGAAACAAACAAACAAACACAAAATAATTATTGAAACAGATAGAATGAATAAGAAAGAAAAGGAGAAGAAGAGGATAGGAAAAAGACACAATATGGAAAAGGATTAAGGGGATATTGGGGGAAGAACAATATGGGAGAAAAGCAGAAAAAAGGATAGGAAAGAAAATACAATAGGGAAAAGCATGAAGAGGATTTGGGAGCAGACATTTTTTTTTAATTTAAACCAAAAAAAGGTTTACATTTTCAACTTTTGAAAGTCTTAAAATAAATTTTAATTTGGAGTAAAATATAAACCCTAAAAGTTTAAAAATCTTTTAAACTTTTCAAAGTTTAAATTTTAATAATTTTTCGGTCGTGTCCTATATATCGACCAAAAAAGTTTAAAATTTATACCAAAATTTATTTGAGTGTATAAAGCAGACAGAAAACTAGCGCAAATAATAACAATGCAAAATTAAGACTGCTTGTTGAGAACATGAGTTTCAACCCCACGGACCTATGAGTGGCTACAAACCTCTTAAAGTAGAAATAGTTTATAAGCAGTAAATTATGTACTTACCGTCATACTCACCTTTTATATTTTCGCTTTTCCTACACCCTTTACTTACCGCAGAATCCCTATACATACATACTTACCTATATACCTATCCACTCTCTTCAATCCGTTACCTCTATACTTCCAATATACTTACTCAGTTATGTACTTAGAGTCAATATTCCAAATTTCCTTAATATCAGTTGATCGATATATCGCAACATTCAACGTTCGCTTCCGCGCTCGCTCAAAATTAAGTATAAAGTGTACTAAATGTAAAGAAAAATAATAACGAATTCAAAGTGTATAAATAAAGGAAAATAAACCCGAACTATTAACTAAAATAATTTAAAGAAAATCCAAAGTTGTTTTTATTGAAACGGAATAATAATATATACAAAAAAAATAAAATATTATTCAGCCAAAAGCTGAATATGGTGCCGAAACCCTATTAAAGAACCTTTACAAAAAAAAAACTTAAAAAGTGAAACAAAATACAATAAACATACCTACATATGTTTAAATAAATACCCATAATTCGAAAATCGCGCCGTGGCTGTAAAATAAAAAGTTAAGATAAAATAAAATATGTACTACAAAAACATCAACTTAAAACAGTGAAAAAGTGGACACAACAAAATACAATTTAAAAGGTTAAAATATAATAAAGTGCACGAAAAATATACAAACATACAAAAAATTTGATAAAAATATACATACATATATACCTACATACATTGAAAAGTGGCGCAAAATTTACATACAATCATACAAAAAATATAATAAGAGCGCATACTAAAAACATACATACATACATATACTCGCGCTAGTGAAAAATAACACCACTAGGGTGCTTTAAAAAGAAAAATTTTAAGTTGCGAAAAAGTATCGCACATATAGGTGCACTCATTAACCAAAAAGAAAAATATACAATCGCGTGAAAAACACAAACAATTATACATTTACTTAAAAAAAAAGAAAACAAATAAAAAATAAAACTTTACGAAAGGAAGCAACACTCAATAACTCCACAGCAACCACGGCGTCCATATCACAAACCAACACACATATTAAACAAAGATAGAAGGAAGAGGGAAACAAAGAGCCAAAAACAACACACACACAAAAGGGTTTGTACAAAAAACGCAGTGCCAAAGTAAGTACAGCCCTAATGTACATATAAGAAGCAGAATTCTTCTCAAGAAAATACAATACATGCATAAAACTTCAGTGGTCTCAGAAACTCCGACCAAAGAACGTAAATTTTATAAGAAGGGAGAATCCGCTCACGAAAAATGTAGCGAGTAAATTACGAAATTGGCTGAAATTTCAATCCAGGTTGAATTTCTGTTTTGATTCTTTCATCCGTAATTTCGTGGCGAAATAAAGTTAACGCCATTTTTGTTTCAATTTTGTCTTTGTCATTTGCTTTCCTACCCAATGCGAAATTTGAAGAGCCATAACATATGTTCAAAATCAAAATATTTAGCTTATTATTTATATTAAGTATTATTTAAATAATAACTAAATATATGTTTTAAGTGGTTCTACAATATATATATATAAATAATAATAAGATGTTTATCTCTATACATTAGGTGTTGTTATATATGTATATATTGTTTATGACAATATGCAAATTTATTGATCATATACATTTTTTGAACATTCCAACCAAAGAACGTAAATTGTATAAGAAGGGAATGTTCGTTATTTTGGACGAGTTCGATAAAATCGGCTCTGAAATTTCAATCCAGTATGCGCGAGTTGCCTCACACTATTTTTCGCGTCCCGAATTCACTTGACTTTTTTATTTTGGTTTTTCGACGCGAATAAGTAATAAGAACGAATAAGAATAGAAAATAGAAATCTCTGACTTATGCATGCATACATTTGGCATACATATGTATGTACATATGTATGTATGGACATGCAAATATGTGTACATATGTACATATATACGTATGCAAAAATTAATTCGGCGCTTCTTTTTATTTTTGATGTGCGCCTGGTGCATCATAATTATGAATCAAGGTTTGTTTGGGACTTCTTCCCTCAAACACTACGCCTTCCCTATCTTTTCGTCATCCAGAAGCCTAACTTCAAATAAGTTTAATAAGTTTCAGGATTTTAGATTCACCTCCATAAAATATGCGATTAATCCCGAACGGGCTTGTCCCGGTATAAATGTAGGCAAATTTTTTCAAAAGTAAAACTTATTACATTATATTATATTATATAATATTATATTATATTATATTATATTATATTATGTTATATTATATTATATTATATTATATTATATTATATTATATTATATTATATTATATTATATTATATTATATTATATTATATTATATTATATTATATTATATTATATTTTTTTATATTATATTATATTATATTATATTATATTATATTATATTATATTATATTATATTATATTATATTATATTATATTATATTATATTATATTATATTATATTATATTATATTATATTATATTATATTATATTATATTATATTATATTATATTCTATTATATTATATTATATTATATTATATTATATTATATTATATTATATTATATTATATTATATTACCTATATTATTTAAAACTTATTGTATAATCTTTATTTAAATCTTCATGACTGATATATAAAAATATTTGGAGAAAATACTTAATTCTAATTTAAAAGATTTCACTACGAGATGGAAACGAATCGAATAAACTTTGTTCTAATATACATATACATATAACAATTAACCATTTTTAGAAATTTTCATAGCAAAAAATAGCCTTATAGCTTTGAATGAAGGAGATTAAACTACATTTGCAACCTTCGGGATGTGAGCGATTGATCCCGAACACGTTCCGAATTAATCGCATTTCTTTCATACAAAATGTTAAATTCGAGTCTTTGCCAGTTGGATATAGAAACTTACGTACATGCATACATAAATAATCATAGGCATAACTGGTTTGCCAAAGAAGTAAGATCGTCATCATTAGAACCAAAAATGCAAAGCATTTACGAATATACCCAACAGCGAAAATGTAGATTATAGAATTGATGATGTTTGCATATATGTACATATACAAACCTCACAAACATAACTAAACTCAAAAAATAACAAAATTAATATTTGTGAAGTCTATACACTTCTTTATGCACATTGTAAATCAGTTTGCATTGTGTACAAATTGTGGTATTGGTCGTTCAAAAGGTGTAATGTGTTAGGCATCTTGGCATTGGGTATATGTCACTAGAACAGAACAGCGAAGAAGCAGATATGTGTGGTGATACAAAAACAAAAGCAGCCAATCGAAGCCCATGTTATTTCTCAACATCGCAAAAAAAACCGCGGACACCAACACAATTAAAATTGTCTGTATACATATGTGGCCTACGTAAGATGGTGTGCGTAGCTCTTTCGCATTTTCTTCTTTGTGCAGTCAGAATGCCCTGTGCGCATAATCAGCATTTGGAAAGACAAAATAAAAATGGAAATCATAATTATTTGATATATTGCGAAATTTAAACACCATAAATTCTGATTTCGATAACATCCATTGTTGGAATCAAAGAACGTAAATTTTATAAGAAGGGAGAATCCGCTCACGAAAAATGTAGCGAGTAAATTACGAAATTGGCTGAAATTTCAATCCAGGTTGAATTTCTGTTTTGATTCTTTCATCCGTAATTTCGTGGCGAAATAAAGTTAACGCCATTTTTGTTTCAATTTTGTCTTTGTCATTTGCTTTCCTACCCAATGCGAAATTTGAAGAGCCATAACATATGTTCAAAATCAAAATATTTAGCTTATTATTTATATTAAGTATTATTTAAATAATAACTAAATATATGTTTTAAGTGGTTCTACAATATATATATATAAATAATAATAAGATGTTTATCTCTATACATTAGGTGTTGTTATATATGTATATATTGTTTATGACAATATGCAAATTTATTGATCATATACATTTTTTGAACATTCCTCGCAGGAAACTTGAAAATAATTTTAGCCGTTATCACAGGCAAACGGATCATACACGACCCTATATGGAAACTCATTCCTTCACAAAATCAAGATCAAACCTCAACTCTAATCGGACTCAAATATATACTCACTCCTATTCACGCCCCTCACAAATCTCACAGTGCTCCTGGATGCGGCAAGGAAAAGATCAAAATCCCATTTAGTCCAGTGTACTCTGTGGTTACACGCTCAAAATCGCGATCCCCGAAGACACTTTATACGAGTACGGCAAGCTCCAACATCAGCTCATTTCCGGCCCGGTACTCCACTTATCCCTACTCTCGCTCTCAACTCAGATGATCTCACTCTCGCCAACAGATAAAGCTGAACGAACTCCATTACCAGTTCAGCCAGAGCAACGTGATGAAACTATCCTCGCTATTAACGCGCATACGAACTCTCATTCTCACTCTCTTACCCACATTTTCTCACTCTCAATTTCTCTAACCTCCAACGACCCATCAAGACTGATCAAGAAAGCCAAGGAAACGCGGGAATAGTTGGAAGCCGAAGGACCACCGACATCTCGCTCTACTTCCTTTGTTCTCCCATTGCCCTCCAACGATACCTCTCTCATCCCAGCCTCCAACGATACAGCCCAAGAAACTCTGGAACAGTTGGGAGATCTGGTGCAGACCATGTCGCCGCAGGCCCGCCGGCATGTTGAGAACATGAGTTTCAACCCCACGGACCTATGAGTGGCTACAAACCTCTTAAAGTAGAAATAGTTTATAAGCAGTAAATTATGTACTTACCGTCATACTCACCTTTTATATTTTCGCTTTTCCTACACCCTTTACTTACCGCAGAATCCCTATACATACATACTTACCTATATACCTATCCACTCTCTTCAATCCGTTACCTCTATACTTGCAATATACTTACTCAGTTATGTACTTAGAGTCAATATTCCAAATTTCCTTAATATCAGTTGATCGATATATCGCAACATTCAACGTTCGCTTCCGCGCTCGCTCAAAATTAAGTATAAAGTGTACTAAATGTAAAGAAAAATAATAACGAATTCAAAGTGTATAAATAAAGGAAAATAAACCCGAACTATTAACTAAAATAATTTAAAGAAAATCCAAAGTTGTTTTTATTGAAACGGAATAATAATATATACAAAAAAAATAAAATATTATTCAGCCAAAAGCTGAATGCTGCTGTTTGCATTATTTATATTCAATAATATTCAATATTAGCTTTAAGCAGACCTAACTTTTCAAAAGAACCATCGGAAAGTACATGGCGTCGAGGACTGTTTATTATGCCCGCCAACGAAAATAGCCTTTCCACAGGTGCTGACGATGTAAGCAGGGTGTGTATCTTAAACATGCTTTTTTTTATCAGAGGATTTTTTTAATATGATGTTATAGCTGAAGGTTCATACAAAAATGCATTTCATCTTTAACATAAAATTAAAAAAAAAAAAAAAGTCATACATTTTTTCTCACAAAAGTATTTTGCAATTTGGTAATTTTGGCGAATAAATGCCTCTACAGGCTGCTTAATATTTTTAATGATGTCCATACTTTTTCGAAATGGCTTCCAAGGGCTTGGGGATGGACTCTACTAATTTTTGGAGAAACTCCGGAGGTATTTTGTTCCTCGGCCATGCATTTTTGGATTTTTAATAAATGGTTCGTATAGTACGAAGCTCCAGATATAATACCATATTAAAAAAATTTCCGAAAGAATAGGCGAATTTCTAACGTTTTCCTCATAAATGTTGTATGCAAAATACTTCTGTGAGCCACTGTATAGCTGTTTAAAAAAATATATATATATATATCTGATAAAGAAAGCATCTTTAAGATGCAAAATACTTCTGTGAGCCTCTGTAGCTCGATTTTTATGCATTAGGCCATTGTCTGCAGCCCACTAAAAGCTGCTATCTCAACCGCAAATATTTCAAAATGGTTAGACTATGTGTGAAATTGAAAGTTTTACATAATTTTGATAGTTTTTAGTATCTTTCAGTACCAAGCATATTTTCCTCCCTACACCTTTTAGTATCAAAAAGGAATTTTAATAATTTTTTACATGTAATTCTTAAATTTGTAATTTAAGATTACAGAAAATAAGGATTACTGCAATCGTAATCGTAAAAAACTTGAAATTACAATTACTGTAATCGTAATCGTCTTTACAAAAATTACGATTACTGTAATTGTAATCGTAAAAAAACTTGAAATTACAATTACTGTAATCGTAATCGTCGTTACAAAAATAAGAATTACTGTAATCGTAATTTAAGAAATTTTGAAATTACGATTAATGTAATCGTAATCCTATGTGTAATCGATTACACATGTAATCCTTATCGCCCAGCTCTGATCGTCGTACCATACGAAAACTAGCACTTTTAAAATTTCTTTCATAGAATGTCTTTGTAAAAAATTTTGAAATTTCTGGCGAAAGCTATTAATAAAAAATTTCTGTACGAAAAGTAGTACATCTGACTTTTGGCCGACGAAAAGTATCAGTAATTATGATGTATTGTGGAACGATTTTCCGTCATCCCTTGTCAAGTTTGGTTTGGAGACAAACCGGTTTCGGCTAATATGCGCCATCTTCAGTGTCTTCTTTCGTTCTGAGTCCACAATCGTTCCACAATACATCATATTCCTACCCTGTCGGAAAAACAAGCAACCAAAAAGTTATATCAGTAATTATATACTGTTTTTACATTGAAATTGTTGTTGTTTAAACGAAATTGATAGTTTTCGTCAGCCAAAAGGCGAACTTGTTACTTTTGGTTAGCCAAAACTCGATTTTGTTACTTTTCGTCGGTCAAAAGTCGAACTAGTTACTTTTCGTCAGCCAAAAGATTTTTTTCGCGTTAGTAAACGATTGTATAAAATACTTAAAAAAACAAAAAAAAAAATTCGAGCCATGTACGTTTTGGATAAGAACGACCCACATGACCGCTGTGGTGCAGTGGGTAGAGTGCTCGCCTGCTATGCAAACACCAAAAAAAATTTCTAATTAATAAAAATCCAATTAGTGGGTTTTTTAAGAGCAGGGATCACCTCTCGGCAGTGGGCGGCATACCCTCCGAGAGCCGGCATAAAACTGTAGGTCCACCCAATTAGTAGGAAAAACATAAAAGGAGCACACCTCGAATTGGGAGAGAAGCTCGGCCATAAAACTCGTCAGAGTTATAATAGCGCCATTGTATTATTATTATATTATTAATTATTATTTCATTTAACTTTTACTTATGTATGTTCCACAAACATACCGATTATAACTACTAGTGCTACCTACTGTCGAAATTCGACAGTTTTTCTAGATGTTTTCTTATGACTAAAGTGCAACTATAGTTTTTGTATAATTGTTTGTTGTTATTGTAACTGTTACTATTTTGTTGTTGTTCCTGTTGGTGTTGTCGCTAATCGTCTTCACAATTCTCCTACCTACTTCTTTATTTCTATTTCTGCTCTTTTCTTTCCTCAATTTCTTTACTGCTTATACTTTCTTCTTCTTATTATTACTTGGCTTTGTGTTTTTGTTGTAGTGCTTTTGCTACTTTTTTATCTTTTTACTTCCTTGAAACTACACACCACTTCCAGCCAAACATGTGCAGAATTACATGGTAAGTTTGGTGAGCATGCAAAAATCACCAACGCACGCGCATTGAACAGCTCTGGTGTGTTCAAACGCGTGCAACAACAACCACACGGCAATTTTCCAACGACGATAGCGGACGCATTTTCCGACCAATTTTAATGACGCAGTTCTATTTGAGAGCAATACCTTTCTAATGGTGTTCTTAGTTTTAAAATCGGTTTAGTGGTTTCGACGGAGAAGATGGAAGAAAATTTATGTTAGCGTATTAATAATATAAGATACCTACCTTCCCCAGGAATCAATCCTATTGTTTAACACATAGACGCGGCGACCAATTTGTTTGTTGTTCGCAATATGTAGTGATTATTTGGGTATTAGATTCTATTATTAAAACCTAAAAATTGTATGGTAAATTATTTTTTCGCAGTTTAAAATTGAAATATGTTACTTAATTTCTTCTTTCTAAGCGGCACTGGGCCGAAATCGAAGCCGCACTGAATATCCGTGTCTACCAAGAGGAAGGCATTCGTATATCAACATATGAGGCGGTTGGCGCTTTTGAGTCCGATAAAGCGACACAACTAATGGAGATTTCTGCGCAAGCAACTGGCGAGTCTCAACTCGAAGTTATGTTGAAAAATATTGAAGATATATGGAAAGAAACGGAATTATCGATCGTAAACCATCATGATCAAAAAGACGTATTTACATTGACTGGTACAGATGAGCTACAAGCCATACTCGATGATTCTAATGTGAATATAAATACAATAGCCGCATCAAAATTTATTGGACCAATTGAGAGTAAAGTACAGGAATGGACCGAACATATGGAGTTATTCAATGAGATGTTAGGTAAGATATAAGGTTTGTCTTATTGATTATATTATGTATATCTTATATTATAAATGTGAAATGGAAATTGTGCATCTCCTATAAAAACTGAAAATTTCACAGCGAATATCTGTTGATTTATTTCTAGTACAGTACTGAAAATTGGTGTAATGGCATATGAGGTAATTATGTATGTATTACAGGGGTAAAAACGCCAGGTCGTGGTATACCAGGGATGGGTACCTACCATACAAACTAAACTTTTCACAGCGAATATCCCTTGAAATATTTATTTTAGAGTACTGAAAATTGGTGTGAGGGCATATGAGATAATCACGTACTCAACGGATGAGAACGCTAGGTCTCTGTAAAGCAGGCGTGGGCATCTCCCGTACAAACTGAAACTTTCAGCGCGAATATCTCTTGAAATATTTGTATTAGAGTACTAAAAATTTGTGTGAGCGCATATGAGATAATTATGTATTAAACGAGTAAAAACGCTAGGTCTTGGTAAAGCAGGGATGGACACCTCCCATACAAACTTAAACTTTCACAGCGAATCTTTTGAAACCGGAAAAAGCATTGGGAAAAGGCTATTTTAATTATATTATTCTGGCACCTTATTTTAATTGTCTTTCGCACAAGGTACTGCTTGCGGTTATTGCATTGTAACTTCAGAAAATAATTTTGAATGAAATGATAACCAAAAAACACAAAATTACCGTTGTCTCAAAAACTTAACCATACAAAAAATTAAAAAAAAAAAACAAAAACAAATAGTTTCGAGCTCAGCAGGTCCATGCCTATCCTATACCTGAATTTCATGGCATTTTTTGGCTATAAACTAGTATAATAGATTTTTCATAACGTTGCAATCTCACTTACAGAGGTTTGGATGGATTGTCAGACAACGTGGATATATTTGGAGGCGATATTCTCTTCGCCTGATATACAGCGTCAATTGCCACATGAAGCAAAAATTTTCTTTACTGTAGACAAAAGCTTTAAGAATATAATGCGCAATGCAAAAAAGATTTCCTTAGCCCTGCCAGTCATGACAGATCGTAAAGTTTTTAATGAACTGAAAGAGAACAATCGTCTTCTGGATTTAATAAGTCGCGGTTTAGAGGCATATCTGGAGGTGAAGCGTGTAGTATTTCCACGGTGAATAAATCATACCTTCGCACACATTTTTATACTCAGCTGTACAGAGTATCATGATTTTGATCATATAAATATTGGTTGTAACAGCATGGAATTTCATCAATGTATGCTCTTATAAGGAACTATGCTGTAACTTTCAAAAATTGGTGGTGCCACGCCCATTTATTAAAAGACACAATTTTCATTATTTTATTTACTTGCTAAGGCAAATATTTAGAGCAGGCCTGCTCAACGCTCTCGTATTGAAAGTACAAAACTCAATACATCTACAAACTTTTTATACGAGTATGCACTGAAAAATTTTTTGCTCATTTAAATTTTTTTTATGAATTCCAATAAAATATTATTTTAGAATTTTTTTTCAAATGGTAGTATCACATACATACATACACATTTTTTTAATTTTTTATATGAAAATTTTTTGAATACAAATTTTTTATAGTGGAAACACTCACCGACGGCAGCCCGTAGACCGTGTCAGCTGACGCGATCTACCTTATGGGAATGCCATGTAAACGCAAACTCACCGACATTGAATTTCTACGTTTACGGAAAACGGTACGTAGAAATCAAAATCGTTTTAATTTTTTTCCATGAAAACGTGTCAGCTGACTACTCTCTTTGAAGTCAGTGTTGCCGTCTGAGCCTTTTGCATCATGATATATTTTAATTTTGTAAATATCAAATTATTCTAAAAAAAAAACCAAAAATATTAAAAGAAAATTATTGATCGTGAAAAGGTGAACTATGGTTAGTTGTTTTCCTTTAGTTTTGTTAACAAATTAAAAAAAAAATGTTATGGAATAATAAAAGTTTGCTAATGAAAGTGAAATGACGACAAAATGGCAGCATTGTATCCATGTAAACAAACAAAATAAGAAAACTGTTTGCAGCGATTCTATGGTTACGAGCAGCGTTTCTACGCGTTTGACTTTTGCTTGAATTCTCTACTAATGGAACACGGAAACGTACGTCGGTGAGTGTTTCCACCTTTACAGTGCTTTAATTTTTTTAATTTTTTTTTTCATTAGGTACACATTTCGCTAGCTTAGAGTGCAAATTGTGTAAGTACTTTTTTGAAACTTTGTAGGAGAGACAAAAAACAAAAAATAAAATGAAAAAAAAAAAATCTGTTCATGTTAAATTTTGGACTTACAGAATTTTCTTCGTTTTTTGGACTTACACAATTTGCGTATCACTGAATAACAACGAGTAGAAATATGACAAGTATCACAGACTTGTTTAGCGTGATGCGTATTTGATTTTTCTAGCGTTCTACATAAAAATACACTTTTTCATAAAAATGGACTTACACAGTTTGCACTCTAAGCTAGCGATTTGTTAGTGTAAATTTCGATTTCTTAAAAACAAAAAGAATTGTGCTTTGAGTGCCTATGAGGTGAACAGCCCTGATTTAGAGGGAAAATTTTCAAAATTATTTTATAAAGAGGTCTAATAAAACCATTTTATGCGATCTCTTTTTAAAAAATAAAGGTAATTCATTGAAAATTGGTGTAATAAGACCAACCGTGGACACAAAATAAATAATAAATATATCTAATAAAATATAATTTTCTGAAAATGGGTGTGACGCCGCCTCTTCTTAAACCAAGGCATCTACGCCACATATCTTGACAATAAATAGAGATATTATGACGAAACTTGGTACTCACCCTTTCATCACTTGCGGTAAAATTTTAGAGAAATCTGTTTAAAACCACGCCTATCTGACATAAAGTGGCTGTACCAGAAATAAAAGAAATCGGAAATAAACACTCCCACTTTCACACAAATAATACTACAGAGTATTGCAATTGAAGAATACAGCTGAGTATCTGATGTTCGGTTCCTCTCGAATTTACGCTTCCTTACTTGTTTTTTTTTTTAATTTTATTTATTTCCGTACATAGATTTTATTTCCTATCCAATGATGAACTTCTCGAAATTTTGGCTCAAACTCGCATACCACAGGCGGTGCAGCCCCACTTACGCAAATGCTTCGATGCTATCTATAGGCTGGAGTTCGGTCAGAAGGAGAGTGGTGATGGTGGCAAAATGACGCCAACAAACGACATAATTGCATTCATCTCACCTGAAGGTGAAAAATTGCTTTTTGGGAAGGGTCTGAAGGCACGTGGTGCAGTGGAAGAGTGGTTGAGTAAAGTCGAAGAGGCAATGTTTATTGTTGTGAAAAGGTATATGCGATTTGGTTACCAGTGTTATCCAGCAAAAGAACGAGATGAATGGTTCCAAGGTAAGGACTATTGTTTTTCTAGCTACTTTAATCCCACCATAATATTTCGTATTAGATCATCCCAATCAAATTGTGCTAACCGTATCGCAGCAACAATGGGCAGCCGATATACACATTATATTAGACAATCCAAAAACTGATCCTAGTGCCAAACATAAAGAAATGATTGAGTTTGAAAATAAATGTTTTGAAAAGCTAGCTACTTTAGCTGCTCTCACACGTAAGGATATCACAGCCTTGTTACGGAAAATATTGTGCGCTCTTATAACAATTGATGTACATGCGAAGGACTCTGTAACGCTTTTAGTGGAGAAAAAAGTAACGAGGAAGTAAGTTATGTAATCACAACAGAAGAATATCCGTTTCCTCCCAAATCTCTAATTAACTAAGTATGAAAATACTTATAAATTCAAATACCGACTATAATAAAAGGGCCCGAAATCGTAAAATCAGCACAAATATATGCAAATCTGTGACCGCCCGCAATAACTACTTAAGACGACTTAGGAAGATTTTAAGTTAAGGATGCTAGGGAGTTCGCAATTTAAATATGCTCATTTGTGTCCAATTAGCACTCTTCTATGCAAATTTATATAAAAGTTATTAGCAAGTGTATAATCGCCCAACTCAGAATCGTACCAACTTGTATTTGCATTAGCAGTTCTTGAATTTATTTTTTCTTTAATTTTGCCGCATTCTAATAAAAGTGTTGAAATTGGTTAAGCGATTATTGCAAATGAAAAACTAATCAGTTAGGTATATTTTTACTTGCAATATAAACCTAAGTCGATATAAGCTATAATTTTTCATTAAAGTTATATCTGCAATAAACGCTTAAGTCGGTATAGGATCTGCTCAGTAATCTCCAACGTTTACAGTAATTGACTACGTTGTTTGAATGCAAAATAAATTCCGCAGAAATTTGCGGACCTTTATAGCCCTTATACTAACCTATAGTTTGAGTACCTGTTTTAACTCTTTTCAAAAATGAATTTGAAACTTAAAACTCAATTTGCGGCAAACTTATTTTTAAGAGTTAAGCAGTTATTGCAAATTGCCACAAATATACTCTGAAAAAAAAAACGTTGTAAATACAAAGACTTTTGCAGTAAAATTAACAACTTTCCGCAGTTGAAATGTGCCCAACAACGCTCCGTTGTTGTTTCAAAGATGCGAGCGTTTTTGATTCAAATACTTTTCGTAGTTAAGTTAACAACGGAAACTGTTGAATGAAATACTTTTACATTTAAGTTAGCAGTGTTTGCTTTTTAATTAACAGCAAAATTTTTTAGTCCAAAAGCCAGCACCGTTGATTTAAATACTTTTCGTATTTAAGCTAACAATTTTTGCTTTTGAACTAACAGCAAAAGTTTTTGGTCCAAAAACGGGCACCATTGAAGCAAATACTTACGCTTTTAAGTTAACATCAAAAAATTGTAAACAATAGTAATTTTTTTTTTTTCAATATAATAGATATTATTTTATTTTATTTTATTTTATTTTATTTTATTTTTTTTATATAATATATATGTTTACATAGTAATATTAATACTAAGGCCCGGTTTCACCAAACAAGTGATGGTCATTTGATACATCATTTGAACAACGCGATTGATGAAAAGAGACACGGACACAAAGGTTTTCATCACATTTTTCACACCGTCCATATAATAATTATGGAAACTTGTAGGCAGTGTGTGACAGAATTATCCATCAATCATGCGCCTCAAATGATATATCAACTGACTATCACTGTCTGCAGGGCGTTTTACACAAACACAAACACATAAACTCGACTTATTTTTTTTTTTTTATTATTTCATAACACATTCTTTATTGTTTTCCGACCGCCACATTTGTAGGTTTGCGGAATTTTATCCTGTCGGCGATGAGTTCTTTTTTATTTAATATTTCGTCGATGTCGTGGGAGTGCATCATTGCAAGCAGTTCAATATTTTTGATACCGCATTCATTGAACTGCATCAATGCACCTGTACATAACCCCCACGACAAGAATAACTTGATTATTTTCTCATCGCCGACAAGTTTTACCTGCAGATTTGGCTCGTTCGATTGCTCGCTATCGGAAAACGGGATAATCAAACATATTTAATCTGAAAATACAAAATAAATTTTTCAACGTATATATGTATGTACATATAATTTTAATATATTATAATAATATATAAATACTAGCTGACCCGGCAGACGGTGTTCTGCTAAAATTTATTCCTATGAAGCAGAAAGAAAAGTCTTTGATTACCGTATTGCTAACCATTATCTTAGAGTCCATCTAATGACTGCGAATAATAAAAAATTGTCTATTGTCTGAATAAAAGTTATAGTTATATTCGCCACGACAAACCTACTCCCCCGATCCCTATCTCTTTGTCAATCCCTATCTCTATTTCAATCTCAATTTTAATCTTAATCTCAATGTCAATCTCAATCTCTATCATTATCCCTATCCCTATCTCTATCCCTATCCCTATCCCTATCCCTATCTCTATCCCTATCCCTATCACTATCACTTTCCAGGGTCACTCGGTCCCACGTTTTGACCCATATCTGGGGACCCGGCCTAGGCATCGCAATGAAAATAACTTTGTGTTGAAGGCCTGTTCAACACCTTTCATTTGATACCAATATTGCTCGAAGACTTGCTGGGTCGATCTGGGTCAACATTTAGGCCTTTATTCCGGGAACCTCCCACTTTTTCCAAATTCTATATACCCTATTATGTGCGCTAACACCACATGAATCTGCTGTGAAAATTTCATAAAGATCGGTTGATTAATTTGGGAGTCTATAAAGGACACACATACACATATACACATGGATTTTACCAATTTTCGGACTTTTCCGGTGGGATTTTCCAACATTTTCTTCCGTAGGAACCTTCTCCTCAAGAATACAAACAACTGGCAAAAAATTTTACAGAAATCGGCCCTGCCGTTCTCATCTGATGAGGTTAGTAACATTTTTTACACTATTTTTATATATATAGATTATCATTATTGTGACTTACCTTTATTTGTAATTATATATTGCATATATGTACATATATACTATATTTTTCCCGAAAATTTAAATTAATTGAACGAGTTTGAAAAAAACAATTTTCTATTTTTTATTTACTTCAAAATTTTTCAACAGCAAGGGAGTTTTTGAATCAAAAACGCCCGTCTTTGAATTAACTATGGAAAGTTGTTGAATCAAAAACTTTGCCGTTAAAACAAATACTTTTGCTGTTGAATCAAAGACGGAGATTCAACAGCGGAAAGTTTTTGAGTTAACTACGGGTATTTTTTTCAGAGTACATATGTACATATCGCACGTTTTATGCAATAGGGATTTTACTCGAAATTTTCGATTTCTGGGATTTTGCCATATATTTCAATAACTAGGTCATGCCTTTGAGTCTAGTCTTATAAAATACCCAAAAAGATAAAAATAGCAAAAATAAATGTGATTTTGTAGTTAGCCGTAAAAGGAAACTATTTGAAATTATAAAAGTTTGTTTGCGTTTTCCTAAAAATTTTTTTTTTGTTTTTGAGTTAAATCACTATTGAATAAAACGTGCGATATGTATATCGACGGCTGAGAATAAGATCGTCCTATTTCAAAAATTGTTTCAAAAACGCCCTATTTGAAAAATTGTTTCAATAACGTCTATTTCAGATTTTGCTTCAATAACGCCCTATTTCAGACAAAATTCCATATATATTTCTCTGAAATAGGGCGTTTTTGAATAATTGTCTGAAATAGGACGTTATTGAAACAAATTCTGAAATAGGGAGTTTTTGAAGCAAAATCTGAAATAAGACGTTATGCAAACAATTTTTGGAATAGGGCGTTTTTGAAACAATTTTTGAAATAGGGCGATCTTATTCTCAGCAGTCGATATGTACTATTGATTTTTTTATTAGAATTTTACAATTTCAACATCTTCCCAACCTTTTTGATATTTGTGTTATTTTGATATCGCACCCTAAATCATAAAGTGGCAGAACTCAAAATTCAAAAATTTTCATGAGAGCCAAACAACTTTTTTTCTTCACAAGCAATCGTATGGCAAAAGGCCACGTATAATGCATATTTTTCGGTCAAAAGAGACAGTTAATAAAAGGCTTGTGTTTGACAATCGCGCGATATAGTATGTTTTGTGTACCCGTTTATGAAAAAAACTCGTCGTTTGTAAACTTTTACCAGGCTTTCAACTTTTTTCCGCGTAAAGATTTTGCTAATTGTCTACTTAATTGGGATATTCTAAATTCAATGCCACCTCCAGCTTTCCAAAATTTCTCGGTTTTCGAGATAACTGTAAATTCTTAAAATTTACCACAAACGTGAACCCATAGGTGCATAATAACTCAGTCAGTTTTCGAGCTAATTTACCAAAATATTGCAAGTGACTATATCTTACTATTTCCCTAACTATTTCTAAAAACAATCGAAATCGGGTCACTATGACATACAGTCCCCGTACAACTGATTGTTCAGATATGTATGTATATGGGTTTGACCCTTTATTTATTTCTAACTCCAAAATAGTCATTCCGCGCAAAAAATTTACATAATCGCTTTCAGCAATTTCTTCATATACGACTTAGACGTATGTGCAAGAGTTAATGCACTTTTGTGCAATCAAAGTCGAATTTTCACAATAAACTTTTTTTGAAGCTCGTTTACATATGTATGCTATTACACTAATTGGATCACATGCATCGAAAAAGCAGATATAAGAAGAAGGTGCCGCCTAATGTGGCAGCAACGCTGGGAAGCCTCATCGAAAGGTCGATGGACTTACAGGCTTATACCGAACATCATCAGGTCCTTAGTGGACATGGGTGCTTTAGGGCTTACCTTTATAGTTTCAAGTTAGATGAGAGTCCCTTTTGTCCTGAATGTCCAGGGAAGGTAGAAAGTGCAGAACATGTGTTTTTTGAATGTCCTCGATTCTTATCAGAACGTAGTCAAATACAGGGTATATCAGGAACAGCTGTCACTGTGGAAAATTTGACTGCACTGATGTGCCAGTCCTCTGCTATATGGGATATAGTTAGCGAGGTCTCAGCCTCAATTATGAACCAACTGCGTTTAATAGATCAACGTAGGCGTCGGTCCGTCCGCAATTAAATTATGGAGACTTAAACGTCTTATCCCCACTCCCAGGAAGTAATACCCTGTCCGGTGGTTCCGTGGGAGTATTGTCTGGGGCGGGAGTAGGTTAGGTTTAGCGGGTTGAAGTCTCGCACTGGTCGGCTTTTGATGCTTCCCCCTACTTAAAAAAAAAACAAAAAAAAACACTAATTAGATCAGCTTTATATCATCTAATAGAGAATTAAAAGAAGGATTATCCAGTTTTGAAATCGTGGAAATCTACGCACTTATAACGATTTTATACCTATTTGATTAATCTTTGTTTGTTGCTTAGCAGTCCATACAAAATTTAAGCCCAGATGTACATACATACATACATATGTATATGTGTGTAAAAAAATAACTAATGATTTCCTCGATCCCATGCCAGAAGTAGTATGAATGTGCCAATTTTCTGATTTTGAGTTAACGGATTGGTTTGATTAACCCCTGGTTGTTATGTGTTGCATGAAAAGAGTATAAACAAGTAAGGATGCCTAAGTTCGAGTGGAATCGAACATTAGATACTCAGCTGTATGTTTTCATTGTTTGTTTGCGTTTGATGGATTTTATATAAACCGAGTGCTGCATAAAGTGGGCGTAGCCACGCCTATTTTCAAAATTTGTATCAGTCATCCAAATAAGCATATGAATATTATTCTTTGTGCAAAATTTCATTCCTTTATGACTTCCAGTTACAAAGATGTCACGTTACAAATTTCCAAGGCGTGTTCCAGAAATATCTTTGCTAAAAAGTAGGCGTGGTCATAAACCGATTTCAATAAATTTTTGCGTGTCTATTAACACAAGTTATAAAAGTGTATAAACCAAGTTTCATCATAATATCTCAATTATTTGTCGAGTTATGGGCTCCGAAATCTCGTAGATTCCTTTGTCTAAAAGGAGGCGGTGCCACGCCCATTTTCCAAAATTTTTCTATTTTTTGTTTCCGGTCTATTGTAGAAATCATACCACAAAACTTCAATGAATTATCTTTACATTTGACAAAGATATCGCTTAAAATGTTTTTATTAGGTCACTTTATAAGACCCATATATAAAAATGGGCGTGGCCGTCAACCGGTTTCTCTAAAATTTTGAACATGTATTACCACAAGTAATAAAAGTGTACACACCAAGTTTCGTCATTATATATAAATTATTTGTCGAGTTATAGGCTAAGAAATCTCGTATATTCCTGCTTCTAAAAAGAGGCGGTGCCACGCCCATTTTCCAAAATTTTTACGGTTTTTGTCTTATGTTCGTAGTTAGACTCTTGCCATAAAATTTTAATGATATATCTTTATATTTGACAGAGATATCGGTTAAAATGTTTTTATTAGGTCACTTTATAAGACCCATATATAAAAGTGGGCGTGGTCGTCAACCGATTTTAGAAATTTTTGGTCCAAGCATTTGCCTAAATAAGTATATCACGCGTACTAAATTTCATTGATATCTCTTCAACGGTTTCTGAGTTATGACTCATAAAACTGTCAATATTTGCCCCTTAATAAATGGGCGTGGCACCGCCCATTTTCCAAAATTTTTGTGTTTTTTTTGTTTTATGTCCATAGTTGGACTCATGCCACAAAATTTCAGTGATATATCTTTATATTTGACAGAGATATCGCTTAAAATGTTTTTATTAGGCTGATGTATTGTGGAACGATTTTCCGTCATCCCTTGTCAAGTTTGGTTTGGAGACAAACCGGTTTCGGCTAATATGCGCCATCTTCAGTGTCTTCTTTCGTTCTGAGTTATTTTCTGTAAGTTCGATAGCATTTATAGTAACTAACTTCCGTCGTTTTGTTCAGGTACTTCGTGTTCATGTGATGTGTTCGTGAATTCGTGCGTTCGGGTGCCGTGTGTGTGTGTGTGGCCTCTTTATAGTTCCCATATATAAAAGTGGGCGTGGCCATCAACCGATTTTGACAATTTTCCGTCAAAACATTTGTCTAAGTACCCACAAAACAATTTGTTTCGATTTTGTCGGTATTCCGACTTTTCTGAACAAAGTCGAAAGTCTTCCGCTACATCTTAACAATTTCGTTTCGATTTCGTAAACAGAAATCTGAATTTTTCGGAAATTAAATTTTTTTGATCGAAGTCAACAGTCTTTCGCTCTAGCTTAAAGATTTCGAAACGATTTCGTAAAGTTTAATTCATAATTTTGAACTTCAAAAAAAAAAAGGAAAAATATAAAATTTTAAAAGAAAACGAATTTGTAAGCTGCAACCTGAATAATTATAATAATACAACAATCGCCACAATATTATTGCCACTACACGGTCGTGTGCTCTTGCACAATCACAATTTGGGAGAGTTGAATCCATTTTTTAGCGTAGTTACATTGGTGCTGTTAATCAGGTAAATAGAATCTCCGATTTTTAATACGAGTATATGTTATCTCATCTTGTTTTCCAGTAGCAAACGCGACATACACACACCGTTATGTGCATGGACTAAACCCCGATGCAATAATAAGCAATGCAGCCTTTGAATACACGTTGATGAATTCATGGCACGGCTACTCCATGGACTGAATAAGCTGGTGAGACAACGAGGTATGATGCTTAACGGCTACAAAGACAACGTGTAGACATAATACGTGCACTCATAAAGGTATGTACAAACGTGACATTCACTTGCATTGCAGAAAAAATTATAAAAATATTTTGTTCTCTTCCCCAGAATGCTGTCTTGATGGTAGATGAAGCGAACATCGCTTTGGCGGAATCGGTATCTCAAGAACTGGTATATGTTATGTGAATGAATTTTATTTATTAATGAATACATATATATATATATATATATATATATATATATATATATGTTCAAATGTAATGAATTTTAATTTATAAATTAATAAAAAGTGATTAATTAATAAATAAATGTACATATGTATATATTAAAAGAAATGGTATAGGAAATTTCTAAACGATTTCTTAACGATAAATTCGTTTCGATTTAGTTAAGAGCATTCTTTACGAAATCGTTAAGACTATTTCTTTACGAAATCGTGTCAACCCTCTCATACAAAAATCGTTACGATTTCGAAACTAAATCGGTTCCGATTTCCGAAAATTTTTTCGATGCGGCGTAACGATTTCGAAAAGAAATCGGAACAAATTGTTTTGTGGGTAAGTAAATCACGCATACCAAATTTCATCGATATATCTTCAACGGTTTCTGAGTTATGACATATAAAACTTTCAATGTTTGACCCTTAATAAGTGGGCGTGGCACCGCCCATTTTCTAAAATTTCACCAAATTTCTTCATAGGGGCATGAGCTCAACACGTGGGTAAAATTTCATCGCTCTAGCTATATTAGTGGCTGAGATACCAAATTTCCGATTTTTTCTATATAGGAAAAGTGGGCGTGGTCATGGTCCGATTTCGCCCATTTTCAATACCAACCGTCCCAGTCTCGATACCAACTTGCATTCCAAATTTCATCAAAATATCTCAATTTTTGCGCGAGTTAGAGTATTTACAGACGGACAGACGGACAGACGGACGGACGGACGGACATTGCTCAATCGATTTCTCTTTTCACCCTGATCATTTTGATATATATAAGTCTATATCTATCTCGATTATTTCATTCTGTTACAATCCACCGTTATGTGATTAAAACTATAATACTCTGTGTACTAGTACAGCTGAGTATAAAAACTCTGATTAAAAGGAAAACACACTAACTAATTTACGCAAATACACAAATCATATACTTGTATAAACAAATAAAAATCAAACTCGCTTACCCAACATTTTAAGTTGTGCGTAAACTTGAAATCTGAATCATTAAATCAGTTCAATTAATTTTCTAGCAATGACTTTAATTGGCTGAAAATGTTACGCTTCTATTGGGCCTATGAGACTGACACGGTATACTCCCGTATGGCATCAGCTAATATTCCCTACTATTATGAATATTTAGGTGCTGGTGGTGTATTAGTATTGACACCATTGACGGACCGTTGCTATCTCTGTTTAATGGGAGCCCTACAAATGGATCTAGGTGGTGCGCCTGCTGGCCCTGCTGGTACAGGCAAAACTGAAACCACGAAAGACTTGGCTAAAGCTGTAGCCAAACAATGCGTTGTCTTTAATTGCTCTGAGGGCTTGGATTACAAAATGATGGGACGTTTTTTCTCCGGTTTAGCGCAATGTGGTGCTTGGTGCTGCTTTGACGAATTTAATCGCATCGACATCGAAGTGCTGTCTGTAATTGCTCAACAATTGATCACTATACGAAATGCAAAAGTTATAAATGCAAAACGGTAAGATGAAAACTTAGTTACAATACATAGTGTATTCGTACATTCATATGTAGGTAGGTACATATATACCTATGTGCTTTATATGTATCAAAAAACAATAATTGCATTTTAGGTTCATGTTTGAAGGTCAAGAAATTAAGCTCGATAAATCTTGTGCCGTTTTCATAACTATGAATCCCGGTTATGCAGGACGTACAGAACTGCCCGATAACCTAAAAGCTCTATTTCGTCCCATGTCCATGATGGTGCCAGACTATTCACTCATCTCAGAGGTCATTTTATATTCGGAGGGTTTCGAGAATCCAAAAATACTTGCCCAGAAAATGGTTCAAATGTACAAACTATGCAGCGAACAGCTGAGTCAGCAGAACCATTACGATTTCGGTATGCGTGCCGTTAAATCAGTATTAGTTATGGCAGGTGCCTTGAAACGTGCCGCCCCCAATCAACGTGAAGATATAACGCTAATTGCAGCGCTTCGCGACTCCAATATACCAAAGTTTTTGGCTGATGATACTTTGCTCTTTCGTGGTATTTTGAGCGATTTGTTTCCTGGGGTGGAATTACCAGACTCCTCACACCCAAATTTAGAAGAGGGTATGGCGGAGGGGTTGAGGCTGAAAAATCTTCAGCCCGTGGCAATTACATTGCGCAAAGGTGTGCAGTTATATGAAACAATGTGCGTCCGTTGGGGTGTTATGCTAGTCGGACCTACTGGTGGTGGCAAGACAACGGTACTGCACAATCTTGCCTTTGCGTTGAATTATTTATTTGAGAGTAATGTACCAGGACCGAACTTTCGCCCTGTGAACATGCAAACTATGAACCCAAAAGCGGTCCATATAAACGAATTATACGGTTTTGTGGACACGAAAACACTCGAGTGGCAAGACGGACTATTGGGAATAGCTATGCGGACTGCCGTAAATGTGGAAGGTATAGTATTTCCAGCAGAAAGCAATAATAACGACAAATATATATTTATATGTTTTACACAGAGGAGATCCACCAATGGATTATTTGTGATGGCCCTGTAGATGCTATGTGGATCGAAAATTTGAATACTGTGCTGGATGATAATAAAATTTTGTGTTTGGCAAACTCTGAGCGCATCAAACTTACCCCTTGGGTGCACATGGTATTTGAAGTACAAGATTTGGCACAAGCCTCGCCAGCTACTGTTTCACGCTGTGGTATGGTTTACGTCGACCCCGAGGATCTTGGCTGGCTACCGTTAGTAGATTCATGGAAAGCAAGTAATGTACATAAAAATCTTAGTACCGAGCAAATGGACTTTCTCTATGACCTTTTCCTCAAGTATTTCAACAAACAATTGAAGCTCGCACTGGAACACGGTTCTTACATGATACACCAAGTAACAAGTGCTAAAATTCTTCTTATGTGCGAATTGCTGGCATCACTGATCGAACAGAAAAAATGGACTGACAGTGCCGAGAACGAATACAAGCCGTTAATGAGTAAAATGTTTGCTTGGTCCGTTTTATGGGCGATTGCATCTAATTTTAAGGATGCCGAGAAAAATGGCTTCGAAATGCATATTAAGAAGGTGGTGGAAGACGATGAAAATTTCCAGTATGTTGAAATTATCAATTAATTATAAGCAATAATCTTTTAATGAAAACAAATTGGAATTCAGGTTTCCGCATAACTCACTCTGGGACTATTATATCAACATGGAAACAAGGGAATGGGAAAGTTGGAACGTAATAATAGACAAATTTAAATTCGACCCTGAAATGAAGTATTTCGATATCCAAGTACCAACAGTAGACACTACGAAATATGGGTTAGTAAACAACTATAAGAATTTCTCAATATATGTATGTATGTATATTACATCTGGACACAGTGGCGTAGCTAGAGAATTTTTCGGGAATTAAAATTACCAAAAAAAACTACAATTTTTTTTACAAATGATAAAAATCGCTAGCTTAGAATGGAAATTGTGTAAGTCCTTTTTTAAAACTTTGTAGGAGAGACAAAAAACAAAAAAGAAAAAAAAATTCGAAATGAAAAAAAATTTCTGTTCATATAAATATTTTGGACTTACACAATTTTTTTCGCTTTTTGGACTTACACAATTTGCGTATCACTGAATAACAACGAGTAGAAATATGACAAGTATCTCAGACTTGTTTAGCGCGGTGCGTATTTGATTTTTCTAGCGTTCTACATAAAAATACACTTTTTCATAAAAGTGGACTTACACAGTTTGCACTCTAAGCTAGCGAAATGTAATTTTTTCAGACTATAATTTAACATTTTAGTACACAAATATCGCTTATAATACATATATCAAACTCTTAAGGCCCTTGGCCACTTAAAATCTGGAATGTTAAGAAGTGTATACATATGTGTGAGTGTCGGCTGATTGACGCAAATATCTAAAAGATTTGATTCTCATCAACGCGAGCCCGAACAAGAACGTGTAGCACGACGACTGCCGATTGCACTAACACACACAAAAAACTCACACTTACACACTGCTTGACATGCCAGATTGTCAATTGCCAAGGGCCTTTAACTATACTTCAAAAGTAAGTCTCATATTCTATAGGTAGATTTTCAAGTTTTATGCGCCCAAAATTGAATTTTGTAAAATTGTTACAATTACAGAAAAAAAAACATACCCACATATTGGAAATAGAATGGGGAACAATAATTCATCGCTTTTTTCCCGACCCCATACTCTGCACTTGCCCCAGATGGTCGCAACTTAGCATATCTGAAGTTAATTTTTTTGTTTTTTTCTTACATATTTTTAAGTGCTAGTTTCAACTTGAATATTTATTATTTAAAGCATTTCATTTAAGTAATCGTGATGAATCCTAAAGGTTCAAGTAATTATTAACACTTTTCAATAATATCCTTGGTTTCCAATAATTCTAAGTTTATAGTTTTAAGCTTTTAAAGTTGGGATATTTAAAAAAAATTATCACTCTCTTTCATGTTAAAAATTGGTTTTGTTATGTTGCTCTGTCAGACTCAGTCAAATTAACCCTCGGACATGATATCTAGTACAATTAGTAGTTAGCCGACAAAAAATTACGTCGCACAAAGCCGCACTTCACTACTAGATACAGGGTTTTTCATATGTACCTACAATAATTTTCTTTTTGTGCTTTATATTTAATTTTAATGTTTACATTTCTAACGCATATCTTGGTTAATGTAGGTGATGCTCGAAAGTAACCCAGATATTTAGCAGCGATTATTGTTAACTTTTTAGGCAGTATTTTTAGTATTTCCAATTTTTCAAAGTTAAGGAAGTACTTATCATAAAAAGGGGCTAAGAATTATAAAGCTACATTTTTTAGAAGAGTTTTGAGTATGCAAGTGTGCAGCTCATTCAACTTTAATATAATAATATGCAACATTCAACTTTTTGAAAATTTTCATTGGCTTTTCGGAATTTTTAATTGGAACGGTCCCACGTACATATACACTAAATTGGTTGGCTACATAACAGTACACTTAGAAATCTGCTCAAAATCTTCTATAAATTCTGGCCGCACTTTGAAATTTTTAATCCACTTTTAGAAATTTCTACGATTTTTCGGATTTTTCCATAAGCTTAGAAATCCTGCTTAAGG
Source organism: Urophora cardui (assembly GCA_960531455.1). Classification (NCBI taxonomy): domain Eukaryota; kingdom Metazoa; phylum Arthropoda; class Insecta; order Diptera; family Tephritidae; genus Urophora; species Urophora cardui. Next base: position 82,611,710 of record OY482671.1, on the reverse strand, counting down.
CAATTTTTATTGAAAAATTGTTTACATTTTTAAACGAAAATAAGAGAGTCAAATTTTCGACAGAACTGTTTGAAATAAATTTAAAAACTCTGGCGTATGCTTTTTTTTCGAGTCACTGTATATATTTTTCAATAAAATCGACTTTTAACTAGAGCCCTAGATACCCGGGTATCGAGCAATTCGATCTGATCGTTTTTGTTTGAAGCCCGTTTGTTTTTCAAATGCCCGTACAAACATTGGAGCATTTGAGCTTACAAACAAAAAAATGTGTATCGGAAAAACAAAAATAAAAAAAACTACATATAAAGAAAAAAAAATAATAATAAACAAAAAAAAAAAAAAAACAACTTCAAAATACCCGAATTGTTCAAATGCCCGTACAAACATACGGGTAATAAACAAACAAACAACTCTTCGAGCATTTCAACAACAACTGTTCGGGCTACTCGAAAATGTTCAAAAAAAATCGAGAGCTCTACTTTTAACACAAATTATTAAAATTTTGCATTAAACAAGCAATTTGGAATAGATGTACACAATAAAATATTTTTGGCCGCATAAAACTTGAAAATCTACCTATGTGCTACGGTTATAAATAATAATTTTCGTATATAATTTAGTTTTTTAATATTCCATTTTGACAGACATTAAGTAAAATCTCAAGTTCAGATACTCTTATACATTGCATATTTATTCCCATTGTAGTTTATACTAATACTAGCTGTACCCGGCCAAGCTTTGCTTTGGCCACTTCCTATTATAGGTACTTGAAGCGAAAAACGGCACACTTTAAAATATGTTGAAAGTATCTAGAAACCGAAATTACTTCGGGCTGCAGAGCTAAGTGCAATTCAGATAAGTTTAAAAAAAGTGAAGGAAAAATTGATATTTTCAAAAGTTTACCCTATTCATGTTCTTATCCCATTTTTCTTCGTATTAGTCTCCAACCGCCTTTCCCTCTACTTTTCTCTTTCTCTTTCCCTTTCCATTTATCTTTCCTTTTTCCTTTCACATCACATTTCCGCTTCTCTTTCTCTACTACTCTCTCTTACCTCTCCTTTTCTGTCTTTCTCCTTTTTATTCTCCCTCTAATTCCCTGTCTTACTGTCTCTCTCCCCATCCTCTTCATTCCATTTTTATTTTATTCTCCCTCTCCTTTTCCATCCCTTTGCCTTTCACAGTCTCATTACTCTTCCCCTTTCCCTAGGGAACTGGGTTTAGCATAACTTACCCTGCATTCCACTTCTCATTTTATACCATCATTGCTTAAAAACATTCCGTGGCGTCCTAATTGTCTCTTTTACCCATAATTGGGTATCGGGACTAAGAGTCACTATGAAAATATCTCTATATATCAGACCCGGTCAGCACTTTCATTTTATATCAGTATTGCTCAGAAGCATCCCGGGCTCATCCGGGTCTACTTATTGACCCACATCTGGGAACTTGACCTAGGAGCCATAATGGGTACGGTATCTGGAGACTTGACCAAGAAATCTTAATGGGTACGGCCCTACATGAGAGTCCGCTCAACACCTTTCATTTGGTACCAATATCCTTAAGATATATCCCGGAATCATCATGCGCCGTGATTAAATAACAATATCGCTAAGAAATTATCCGCGGCCATCTGGATCCACATTTTAACCCACATCTGGGAACCTGACCTAGGAATCATGAAGAGTTCATCTCTATGTATAAGCCCTGCCTTTCAGTTGACACGAATATCGTTCAGAAATTTTCCGGGGCATCCCGGTCCACGTTTTGAACCACATTTAGGGACCAGACCTAGGAATCATAATCAGTTCATCTCTGTGTAAATGCCCTGCTCAGCACTTTTCATTTGGTACCAATATCCCTGAGAAATATCCCGGTGTTATCCGGGTGCGCGTGTTGACCCACACCTTGGGACACGACTTAGGGATCGTAATGAGTTCATTTCTATGTAAAATCCCTGCTTAAACCCCTTCATTTCATACCAATATCACTGAGAAATTTTCCGGGGTCATCCGGGTCCACGTTTTTACCCATATTTGGGGACTCGTCCCAGGTATCATAAATAAAATAGTTCCATGTTGGAGTCCTCATCAAGACCTTTCATTTGATATCAATCTCGCTCAGAAACATTCGAGGGTCATCCGGGTCCACGTTTTGACCCATATCTGGAGACCCGACCTAGAAATCGCAATGATTACTATTCTATGTGAATTCTCTGCTCAATACCTTTCATTTGATACCAATATCGTCCAAAAATATTCAGGGGAAAGCCGGATCCTCGTTTTGACCATTTGACCTATATCTCGGGAACCGACTTCCGGATATGAAAAAAATATGTATATAAACCATCTAGGGCAAGGTACTAAGCTGGTGTGTAAATTTGGTCAAAATCCCTCCACGCGTTTGGGCGAAAGCCGGCGACAAAGAAATGGGCTTGATTTTTATATATATATAGAAGATTATTTGATTAAGATGATAAGTAATTGAAAGAAAACTTGAAATTTTAATAATTGGCGTCACTTTTCTGTTATTAGCATGTTAATAACAGCAAAAATAATTGTAGCGTTTGTTGAGCCGTAGGGAAGTGCAGGAACCGTAGGAATTTTACCACAAAAGAGCGAATATAAGTACAAAGAATGTAAATTGTGGTAAAATTGCTGCGGTTCTTGCACTTTCCTACGGCTCAACAAACGCTAGAATTATAAGTAACTAGCCGGACCCGTGCGCATCTTGCGCAAAAAATAACAAAACATACGTGGCGCCAGTCGGTATGGTTTGTGCTGTCACGCCCAGTTTTAAAAACTTATTATTTAAATACTTTTTGGTTGCTTGTTTTTCCGACAGGGTAGGAATATGATGTATTGTGGAACGATCTTCCGTCATCCCTTGTCAAGTTTGGTTTGGAGACAAACCGGTTTTGGCTAATATGCGCCATCTTCAGTGTACATCACTTATTATTTATTTGGTTTGGTGGACCTTATGGAACTTTCAATGAATTACCTAGATATATGTTTGACAAAGATATCGCATAAAATGTTTTTATTATTCCTATATAGGTGTGTGCAATATATTTTTATATATTTTATATATATTTTTATGTGCGTATGTGGTTCTTGCCGACTTGGCAATTCGATAGGTATTTTGAATCCCTTTAGTTTGATATACATTTTATGTGGGTTCCATAACACTCCCCGCTGCGGGGGTAAACCCCCCTTTTACCCCCCTTACTTTTCATATAAAGTACCACGCCCAATAAAACACCGTGTCGCATGCATAGCTAATTAATACCTTTAAAATGATGCCTTACTTATTAATTTTGGTAAATTATGTGAGCAGAAAAAGGGATATTTATAAAACACCAATTAGAAATAATATATATGATACTTCGTGAAAAAAGCGCTAAATTTCGAATTACCAATTTCGAAAAATTACTATTCTCATTGATTTTTTCCTGAAAAAGAAATGTATGCTAATAAAGTCAAAGATAGTTTTATGGTCAAAACGAATCTTTCGGGGGGGGGGGGGGGGGGTTTTGTCCCCAAAACCTCCCCCCCCCCCCCCCCGTTACTACGCCACTGTCTGGGCATTTCCCAGAAAAAGTCAACCAAGCACGAAAACTTAAAGTTAGTTTGATTGTACAATTTAGTTGTTGCCGAGGAAGCTTAGTATTTAGTCTATCTTGTAAAAGAGCAAACATTGCTATATTTCTTGATTTTTATTGAAAAAAATGTGAATTCTCATGTTCCCTTTTCAAAGCCAAATATTTCCCTATTTATTTGTATTTTTCTTTAAATTTTTTATTTTTCGCAGCTTTTGTTTGTGCTCTATTGAGTTTTTTATTACAAAATAGCCTGCCATTGTAATTACGCGGAAATTTCTGAAATTTGGAATCCCTTCCTGAAGTGTAACGTCCGCAACGCAAAAATCAGTTTTGTGTTAATTACAGAAAAACCGGTAGCTATTATACTAAATGTTATATATATGTATCTAAACAGGGATTTGCTCTGTGATCAGTAGTGAGTTTCTGTAACTCATATCGATCAATGTTCTCTACTGAAATAGTCGATTTGACGTCATCATGACGTCATTCTCGATGCATGCGTTTCTGTATGAAAATGAGTCGAATGGATCGATAGAACTGACAAATCAGCTGATATGTTCCATTCCAATTCAGTAGGAATGATCGATTAAAGGTGTTTATGTAAGCAAAATAGTCGATATATTATCTATCAATATACTCGCCAACTTTTTAAACGGTGAGAAAGCTTTCACCGGTCGAAAAAATGGACAAAACAGCCGAATTCAGCCAGAATGTAAGTATATTTTAATTAAAACAAATTATTTATGTATATATGTACATACTATATATTAATGAATATACATTTAAATATATTTAATATATATTTAAAGGATTTGTAGAGTCTCTTAAGGAGCGTCTTTGTACTCCCAAAATGCACACATACACACGTTTCTGCCTGTACATGCGCATTGTCGCTTGTCAAATTAGAAATAGGTCTATATTTGCGGCAGCGACAAATGCAACCCTTCTGCCGTGAAGTCGTGCTGGCGTTAAAATGTGTGCGCCCATAAGAACGTGTGCATTTTACTTTTGACAGCTGGCTGCTTTTCGCTCGCCGGTTCGAATGTGTTGTTCTCAATAATGCACGTGACTTTTTTATTTGCACAAAACCCAGTATAAATATATAAAATATATAACATTTTTTACTCGACTTTTCGAAGGCATTTGACAGAGTCTCAGATGATGTTTTAGTTTACAAAATGTCATGCCTTGGATTTCATTTCTTTTTTGTTGTTTGCTTTTCCCGGGATTTCACTCAGTTTTTCTAGAGTGGATCAGATCGTACTTATCGAATCGGGAGTGTGTAGTTAACGTAAATGGTATTAATTCTCGCTCATTTATTGCTCCTTCTGTACTTTGCATACGTCTTATAATATTGCGGATTCTCCCTTGGAAATTGTTGATGAAATCAAGGACCTTGGCATTATTTTTAGCTCTAGCTTCTCTTTTAATATTCATATAAATTACATAATTGGGAAAGCTTATTAGGTACTGGGCTTAGACACAATTGTTTAAAATTTACGGATCCCCACACTCAAATTATTGTATACATCTTTTGTACGCTCGACGTTGGAATATGGTGCTATAGTATGGAGGCCATATCAGTGTTGTGCTATAAACAGATTGGATCGGGTGCAAACAGTTTTTTTGTGATTTGCTTTACACTCCCTAAACTTTGCGGAACCTTTGCCTTCCTACAATGATCGCTTACAGTTGTATTTGATAGACGGTAAATAAATAAATAAATATAAATCTATATATATATATATATATATATCTATGTATATAAGAATGAAAGTTTGTTTGTTTGTTCCTTATGGACATTATGATTGCCTGGTATTAGATTAAAATTATGGCCATATTTAATTCTGGTATCTCAACCCCTTCCCGAGATATAGGCCAAAACATGGACCTAAATAGCCCCCGAAATATTTTTGAGCAGTATTGGAATCAAATTAAAGGTATCAATGAGAGCTTCAATAGAGAGTTCATTCCATTAAAATGTTCCAGTCGGTTCTCCAGATAGAGACCAAAACGTGGACCCGGATGACCCCAAATATTTCTGCGCAATATTGACATCAAATCAAAGGTTCTGATCAGGGTTTCCATATATATTTAACGCTATATGGATATCTAAATCGGTTCCCGAGATTGAGGCTCAGGCATGAACCGGAATAGGTCGAAACATTTTTGAGCAATATTTGTATCAAAATATAGTAGTAATCATGATATACACCGATATGTGGACCCGGATGGCCATGGAAAGTTGTTGATAAGGAACGCGAGAGGGAGGAGAGAGGGAAATAGTATAAAAGGAGGAGATGGAGGAAACGGGAAATGCAGAATGGTAGGGAGACCAATAGGGAAGGGAATGGAATAGTGTGATTTGTCGCAGCGAAGTGGGATGGGTATTTGCTAGTACAATATAGGGGGAATAACACCTTATATAGGGATGGGGAGAAAAAGTGGTCGGATCCCGCGTATTTTTATTATAAAACACAATGTTGATGGATGCATTGTTGTGGCAAAATTTCATAGCCATACCTTCCTTCGTTTGGCTGTTATGATTTTTGTCGTCCTAAATTCAAAATTCATACACTGTGCGTATGGTTATTCCGGGATGAATGAATTCTTTACCAACTCTGGTACATACATACATATGTACATACGTACCCACAAAACAATTTGTTCCGATTTCTTTTCGAAATCGTTACGCCGAATCGAAAAAATTTTCCGAAATCGGAACCGATTTATTTAGTTTCGAAATCGTAACGATTTTTGTATGATATGATAAAAAAATCGCGCGATTTTTAATTCCAATTTTTGGTTTTTTTAAATATGGTGTTTGTTTTATTGGAAAAAGCGCCGCAGGCGAAAAATTTGAATAAAAAATCGCGCGATTTTTAATTCCAATTTTTCGTTTTTTTTTTAATATGGGGTTTGGCCCGCGGGCGTTATTTCCACGGGCGCAATTTCACTGCACCGAACACTTTTCTGCGTTGGCGGCCTTCGGCCGCGCTTATAAAAAATAACCCTGGGCTACGCCATCCGTCCGGACGTGTGCCGTAACCGTGGCTACCGCCACGGCGATGTCCTTCTTCGTGGTACACCCTTCAGCGGCGGCGATAAAAACGTTGGGTATACAAATTTCGGCCTTTTTCGGTCATTTTCCTCATTTCGACAGTTTTTAATTCGGTCAAAAATGTATAATAAGGCTTTTTTTCAATTCGGTCTTTTAAGATTCGACATTTTTTTCGATTTATCGTACGGATCCCGGCTTTCGGTTACTTTATAACTTTACAAAAACGTCGAAGCTTGTTAAATTGCAATTTTAAGAGAAATGAAATAACTCCCAAGAAATATGAAATAACTCCCAATGCATTTTTAAGAGAAATGAAATAAGTCCCAACAAATATGAAATAACTCCCAAAGCTGGAAAATAATGAAATAACTCCCAACGGAATTTCGTTGGGAGTTATTTCATTTGGGAGTTATTTCATTATGAAATAAGTCCCAACAAAATATTATGAAATAAGTCCCAATGCATTGGGAGTTATATCATTATGAAATAAGTCCCAATTTGTATAGAAAATATTTGGGAGTTATTTCATTTTTTTTTTTGGGACTTATTTCATTTGGGACTTATTTCGGGGTACCAGTCTTAACGATTTCGTAAAGAATGCTCTTTATGCCTATATGACACTACATTTTTTTCTTGGTTTTTCTGGTTTGGAAAACCCACCGAAAGTCAAAATACAAAAACAATTCTTCTTCACAAATTCATTTTCTTTTATTTTTTTATTTTTCATTTTTTTTTTTTTTTTGAAATTCAAAATTAAGAATTACACTTTACGAAATCGTTTCGAAATATTTAAGATAGAGCGATAGACTGTCGACTTTGATCAAAAAAAAATTATTTCCGAAAAGTTCAGATTTCTGTTTACGAAATCGGAACGAATTCGATAAGCTGTAACGGAAGAATTTCGAGTTTGTTTAGAAAATTCTGACTACCGACAAAATCCAAACAAATTGTTTTGTGGGTAGATATAAATACATATATGTAACTTAATACTTGTTATTTATTTCATTAAGACCTGTTCATAATGCAATACTTCTTCCGGCAAATATTTCCTATCTCACCCTTTAGCTACGTCTCGGAGTTACTTTTCAGGAGACACTTTTCTGTTATGTTTACGGGTGACACTGGTGTCGGAAAATCGGTTTTAGCCATTTCGACACTGAAGAAACTCTCGAAAGGAAATGTTGTACCGGTACTGTTGAATTTCTCTGCACAAACAAGTAGTGCTCGAACTCAGGAACTGATTGAAGCACAACTAGAGAAACGAAAGCGTACTCAACTCAGTGCACCATTTGGCAAAAAATTGATCGTATTTATTGATGACGTGAATATGCCGAAGTTGGATACATATGGCAGTCAACCAACGATTGAGTTATTAAGGTAAGAGATATGTACATATGTATGTGTTTTACAGACACACAAAAATGCAAACGTTATACGAACATTTTATTTATTCTTAGGCAATTTCTCGATTTCTATGGTTTGTATGATCGAGAAAAACTTTTCTGGAAAGAAATTTTGGACGTAGTGCTTGGCTGTGCTTGTGCTCCGCCTGGTGGTGGTCGAAATCCTTTAACGCCACGGTAATTGTGTTGAATGGAGGAACTATAAACATAAATGTAAACAGTTTCTTATGCAGATTTGTTCGACATTTTGCGCTGTTTTCTTTGCCCAAGCCGAATAATGAAACTTTAACGAAAATTTTCGCCGGAATTCTTACTGGGTAAGTAATGCGAAACTACAATCGAGAAATAGGTGAATATTTTAGATATATATATACACACTTAGACTTTTTTAATTCCAGCGCCATATGCTGGAAGATACCGATGTTTATAACCTAATCTTATTAGTAGATATGTTGCATATCTTTAGGCAGCAGCTAGAAATTACATAAATACATATATACATACATACATACAGGTGAAGCTAATAGAAGCGTGTTAATAAAGAACTCTTCTTCCATGGCTATAAGAATCATAACAGGTTTTCTTCTCGCTCGCTAATAGTATATATATGTACATATGTATGTGGCAAGTGGAGTGCCACGCAAACCTTATAAGTAGGCACGGTAGGCAGGAAGCGACGATAGGTTGCATGAAAATGTCGAGAAAAAAGGAAAGTGGGGTTGTGTTATGTGATGTTTATAGATGAAACATCCGTTGAAATTAAAATCCGAGCTGCTCCTTTTTCAAGGATATCCACATTTTTTGTTTTTTTTTGAAAGGATCAAATATTGAGGAAATCGAAAATTCGCCACCGTCCAAATTTTTCCGATTTCAATACATCATTTGGCCGCTAAGGGATACAAAAAAAGGTATTAAAAAGAAAAAAGGACACCTGTAGTGGAAAAATCCAATGTGAACAGGACCTGAAGGATAACCACTGAAATATAAAATAACACAAAAAGTACCCACTTTAATTTGCGTATAACTCCTAAAATGTTAACTCTACGTGAAAATTCCTTATTATATGTTTCATTCAGAATAAATAAAGGAATATTTCTTTGATATACAATTTTGATGTACCTGCAGTGGTTAATGAACTTTGGTCCATCTAAATTGAAAATTTCAAAAAAAAAAGTACTTTTTTTTATGGTGCTATTTTAAGTTCAAATATTTTTCTAGTTTATGTAAATATTTTAATCTAATGATCCAATTCTCATTCTTTCATATCTATGCGTTAATATTAAAAAGAATTACAGTTGAAATACGCGCTAGCTGTGCACGGTGGGCGGTAAGCAACAATAGGTTGCATGAAAATATCGAAAAAACGATCGCCGGCTAAAAACTTACGTAAAATGATATTCTAATATACTTCATAAACACACAGCAAGCGTGAATAAAATCTCCAACATTTTTTTTAAACGAAAATTAGTACCAGCACGCAGCTAGGCACATATTCGTTGGGCCATCGTGTTTACGATATTCCCATGCAACCTATTGTTGCTTCCCGCCCACCGTGCACAGCTAGCGCGTATCTCAGCTCTAACTCTTTTTTAGTATTAACGTATAGATATGTAGGAATGAGAGTTGGATCATTAGATTAAAATATTTACATAAACTATAAAAATATTTGAACTTAAAATAGCACCCTAAAAAAACGTACTTTTTTTGAAATTTTCACTTTAGATGCACAAAAATACATTAAGCACTGCAGGTACATCAAAATTGTATATTAAAGAAGTATTTCTTTATTTATTCTGAATGAAAAATATAATAAAGAATTTTCACGTAGAGTTAACATTTTAGGAGTTATACCCAAATTAAAGTGGGTACTTTTTGTGTTATTTTATATTTCAGTGGTTATCCTTTAGGTCCTGTTCACATTGGATTTTTCCACTACAGGTGTCCTTTTTTCTTTTTAATGCCTTTTTTTGTATCCCTTAGCGACGAAATAATGTATTGAAACCGGAAAAATTTGGACGGTGGCGAATTTTCGATTTCCTCAATATTTGATCCTTTCAAAAAAAAACAAAAAATGTGGATATCCTTGAAAAAGGAGCAGCTCGGATTTTAATTTCAACGGATGTTTCATCTATAAACATCACATAACACAACCCCACTTTCCTTTTTTCTCGACATTTTCATGCAACCTATCGTCGCTTCCTGCCTACCGTGTAGGGCAACCCAAAAGTTGCTTTAAAAAATGCTTTTTGGCGCCTAAGAGTTGCCGTTAAACTTAAACAATTGGCACTTTAAATTAGCTTTAAATTTTTTTTATTTCAATTCATTTTCTTTAGACATAAAAAATAAAAAAAAAATATCAAAATCGCTAGCGTAGAGTGCATATTGGCTAAGTCCACTTTTATGAAAAAGTGTATTCTAATGGTAGAACAGTGTAGGGCAGAACCACATTTGACAGTTGTCAGAGCAATTTAGTGCAAAGGCGTCAACGAACGAAAAGTAACGAAAATGGTGTTTTAGTGCGAACCATCCGATTTGTAGAAATAAAACATTCTGATTTATGTAAGCAAACAATTCTCAATGGTCAAATTTATAGCTATAAAACTTACACAATTTTCCATTTTTGATTGGATAACTTGCCACTTGTGGCCGCTGTGGTGCAGTGGGTAGAGTGCTCGCCTGCTATACCAGAGGTCTCGGGTTCAAATCACGGTCCGAGCAAAACACCAAAACAATTTTTCTAATTAGTAAAAATCCAATTATTGGGTTTTTTAAGAGCAGCGGTCACCTCTCGGCAGTGGACGGCATACCCTCCGAGTGTATTTCTGCCATGAAAAAGCTTCTCACAAAAAATGCATTCGCCGTTCGGAGCCGGCATAAAACTGTAGGTCCACCCAATTAGTAGGAAAAACAAAAAGGAGCACACCTCGAATTGGGGGAGAAGCTCGGCCATAAAACTCGTCAGAGTTATAATAGCGCCATTGTATTATATTGTATTATATATTATAACTTGCCACATTTTTTGCTTTGTTTTCAATAAGCTTTAATTTTTTCTACACAACATTGAATTGCCAAAAAGCTTCTTCCTTCGTTGTGTGATGGTAACACGAATGGTGGAAATACCGAGGGCCTCTTAACCATAACTTCTGTCAATTGCATAAAAACAAGGTATTGCAATAGTAAATCATCATTCGAATAGATTTTAGACCTCTATATATACATATCGTCGTTTAAAGTGCAAAACCGCGTATCGACCAAGTACATTTTTGACGTTTTGTTCAAATTTCAAAATTCTTGGATGAAGGGAGGGGGACGGACCCCAGGAATGTGTTTTTGGGGAAATCTCATTTTTCCCAAAATTGTCACTTACGCAGTATAGCTCTTGGTCGACACGTGGTTTTGCACTTTAAGCGACGATATGTACATACATACATAGATATGTATATTACTTATCAAACCAACATTGGCTTTCGAAACTACAACTGGCTACTTCTCTTCCCGATTTCTTGTTATGACTGTTTTTTTTTCTTAAACCCCCTCTCCATGCTATTCCACTTGCTTTCAACTTGGCAAGGTGTGAAGCTGTAACCGTTATCATAAATTTTCTTTACAAATAAGGCCCCACATTTTCTTTTTGGTCTTCACATCCACTTGTTTACCAAGCTTGGGACGGATTTCCTTATATACTTCCATGAGAAGCTTGCAGTGCCTCTCAAGACAATCAGCCTTATTACTTAAATTTTCCTCGCCGGGGGATGCGTTGTCTTTCGTTACATATTGAATGTTGCTATTCCAATTCCCATCGGTAAGCGTGGGTGTATTGGTATTGGGAAGGAAGTCCTACCCAATTTGTATTTCTTGCGAAGATTCGCTGAATTTGGCAACAAAAGATTGAGACAGCAACTGTGCACGAAGCTCTTAAAAATTTGAAATTTAAAAAAATATCCTTTTAGATTGTTATAAAGTATTCTCACCATTAAAGATGGAGTTTGCAGTTTCTGGTAAACATTCTATGTGCAGAGCAGAAAATTGTGCTCTAGATCTACTTAGAGCAGGCCCATGAAAAAATGTAGAGTAAATCAGAGCAAGTTAGAGTACGAAAAATTGTCATAAAACACAATTTTGTGATCTAATTCAATCTAGAGTAACCTAGAGCAGCTCAGTAAACAAACCTATTATGAATTAGGCAATTTTTAGCTCTATTAACAGCATGTCAGAATGTATAATTTTTGTTAAAAACTATCCTGGTTGCCCTACTTATAAGTTTCGTACTTAACTTAGTTAAGTTAAATTGCACGGTGCCGTGATTTAATCCCAAGTGGCATAACCCCAATTTTAAAATGGGTGAGTGACATAATCCCAATTTTTTTTCTGTGGGAATGACATAATCCCAAATAAAAGGGAGCCAGAATACCAAATCACTCGAGTAGGTACTAGTGCGAAGCAAAATCGTGATTTTTGCTTCCAAATTTTTATTTTTTATAGACATATGTACATATGTATATACCTATCGATCCAGGGCCGTGCGCACGGGGGGTTTTGGGGGTTAAAACCCGCCCCCCCATGACCAAATCTAAGCAATGATTTTGCAAAAATTTTCAAAATACAGTTTATAAATTTTGCATTGAATTTTGACTCATAATTTTTGACAATATTTGTTACAATAATTTTACGGAAGAAGAATTGCTAAAAGTTGCAAAAAATAAGGTTGGCCAATACTTAAGTTCGGCACTTTGAATTGCACTTGGAGCTTTCCAAAATTACAAAGTTGTGTAGCATACGTTCGTTTGGCATTTTTAAAAAAATTGTACTGATAACAAAAAATGTTCATTTTGTGAAAACAGAGAGCAGTTTCAATTTACAAGTACTGTAAACAGTACACGGAAAGAAATTTGTATACTTGAATCAAGAAAAAATTAATTTTAATTTCAATTTAGAAAATTTTTAGGGAAATAAGGAAAATTGACTTAATTATTACTGGAAATAAGAAATTGAGTTTTCCAAAAATGAGACAATTATTTTCTTATTCAAGAACACTAACAAAATCTTTAGAAAAAATATGTTGAAAAAAAATGTTTAAATAAATAAGAACATCTTTTCTTAAATTTACTTAAATGAAGAAAATCTTTTTGCTAATATCAAGAAGAATTTAAGAAAATTGTGTTTCGACTAATTGGAACAACAAAATACAGCGAAAAAAAAATGTAAAATGAATAAGAAAACGTTTTCTTGAGCGAAGTAAATTTTTTCTTGCTGAATTTGCATTTCCAAAGTTACATGTATTTTTTTTTCATTTGCCATCCGCTTTGCATATTTCTGAATATTTTTGCAATTCTCAGATTGTTAGTGAAGCATTTGGTATAAGGAGTTCACTATTTGCATCTTCATTTATATTAAATAAAATGTTGTCATTTCAATAAACAAGTCCTAGGAAAATAAGTACTAGTTGACTAATTATGGTTTTCTAATCCCTCATGATTAGTTTTCATTTTCCTTATTTTTTACGTTTTTAATATTTTTAGAAAATATTTGCTTAATTTAATATTTAATATTTTCTTATGCCTCAGACACACATGTGGTATGAATATTAGAATATAAATATTATGATTTGGCTATGCTATGAAAATTTTCAATTAAACTACAATATAAGGGTGACACATATGTGGTATAGATCGAAATATTATTACTATACTACGATGTGTGTCTCTCGCATTACTTACTTAAGCTCGTATAAGAAAAGTTTTACTTACAGCAAAAAAATAATTTCTTAATTTATTTCAAAAAACAAGAAAAAAAACACTTACCCTAAGTAAATTATTTCTTATTTATTTAAAATCCAATTTTACTTGAAGCAAGAAAATGTTTTCTTATTTATTTAAAATCCAATTTCACTTGAAGCAAGAAAATTTTTACTTATTTATTTAAAATCCAATTTTCTTGGATTTTCTTGATATTAAGAAATTATTTCCTTAGTTCAAAATCAAGTCTAATTTTTCTTGTCTCGGCACTGATTCTAATAAAAAATTCTTTCCGTGTACTATTCAGGGCCTGGTTAACTAGGTTTTGATGAATCATAATGAGTTTCAGAAAAGTTAGAGAACATTTAAATTTATGGTGTATGGGTCTGGTTATCTGTTTCAGCAAATATGTTTATCTTAGCGAAAAATATATGCGAATGCAAACCAAAATTAAAAACCCCCCCAAGGCTAATTCCTGCGCACGGCCCTGTATCGATCTATTAAAAAAAAGCGCAGCAGGCGAAAATTTGGAATCAAAAATCGCGCGATTTTTTCTTCCAAATTTTAATCTTTTTATAGACATATGTACATACTTATGTATATACCTATCGATCTATTAACAAAAAGGGCAGCAGGCGAAAATTTGGAGTCAAAAATCACGCGATCTTCCACATTTTCATCTTTTTATAGACATATGTACATTAGACCGTCTCGCCTTATATGGACCAAAAAAAAAAGTCCACCGTACGCCCCCTCATATGATTTCTCTTTCGAAAACATTTCTGGAAAAAATTTTGATTTTTTTTTTGGACGCCGCTAGATGTCGCTAAAATTCATTTTTTCATATCTTCGGTATTTGTGGTCCGATCCCTAAGTTTGATACACCAATCTCTTTGGCTTGAGTGGAGGGTTTCTACTTTCTAATTTCATTAACCCTGTGTGCGCCATTGGGGTCACTTCCACCCAGTACTTATTGTATACCACCTTAATGTAACTTTTTTTGCCAGCATGTTAAACGTCGTTAAAAAGCATTAATCTTTTGCGAAAGAAGTATTTCGATCGATTCAGTAGAACCGGAAACAAAACACATTTAACATTCCGAGGAGTATAAGTTTGTCGCTTCCTGTAGTTTTTTAGGTTCATTTTACAAAGATTTTTTCTGAAGAGACTCCTAATGAAATTTTATGGCGAATAATTTTCTAGAACATTTTGGCCCACTAGCGACCTTAAAAATTCTATTTCCTGACTATACTATATTTCCTGACTGTATAAAAAGGGGTCAAAATAACCCTTTTGTAGGGGTGTTAGATTATTAAAATGTTCCAGAAAATTATTCGGCATAAAATTTCAGTAGGAGTCTCTTCAGAAAAAATCTTTGTAAAATGAACGTAAAAGACCACACGAAGCGAAAAACTTATATTCCTCGGAATGTTAAATGTGTTTTATTTCCGGTTCTACTGAATCGACCGAAATACTTCTTTTGCAAAAGATTAATGTTTTTTGAAGGCGTTTAACATGCCGGCAAAAAAAATTACATTAAGGTGGTATAAACTAAGTACTGGGTGGAAGTGACCCCAATGGCGCATATAGGGTTAATACAATTATAAAGTAGAAACCCTCCCCTCAACCCAAAGAGATTGGTGTATCAATCTTAGGAATCGGACCATAAATACCGAAGATATGAAAAAAATGAATTTTAGCGACATCTAGCGGCGTCCAAAAAAAAAATTAAATGTTTTTCCAGAAATGTTTTCGGAAAAGAAAACATTTGGGGGGGGGCGTACGGCGAACTTTTTTTTTCGCGATACGCTCTAATGTACATACATATGTATGTATACACCTATCGATCTATTAATCGCGCGATTTTTTCTTCCAAATTTTCATCTTTTTATAGACATACATATGTACAATGTACACAAATATTTATATACATATCGTTTTATTGAAAAAAGTCTGTATACATATATGTAAATATATTTAATTTTAATGTAATTTTTTAGTTTTAAAGTAATTTTTTGAGAACATGTGTATTTAGTACATACATATTTCATCTTATACATATACTCAATGTATTATTGTATAACAACATTAACTTTATTGTCAGCTTTAATGTTTTTGCTTAATGTAATAAAATCTAAGAAAAAATCTGAAATGTTTTTTTTGGGCTTGAAAATGACATTATCCCAATTGGGATTATGACACTACGCCTAGGGTGACATAAGCCCAAGTAAAAAAGTTGGGATTATGTCAGCCTAGGGGGAGTGACATAATCCCAAATAAAAAATTTGGGATTATGCCCCTTGGGATTATGTCAGGGTACCAAATTGCACTAAAGGCGGTGTCTGATACAACTTTTGTTTCGCTGTACACGACAGCTGCGCTTTGACATTTTAGATGGGCAAATGCGTTTATAAAAAGCTGTTCTCATAAGCAAAGCTAAGTAAAGCAACACGAAATTGACGCAGAAAGTTGGTCAAAACTCAACTTTTGGCGCGCGCTTGGCATCAGCAGATGATAAAACATCATCCACACTCATTTGTATTGTACTATAATAACTTTTTTCCTCCCAAAGATAGTGGTCTTTGGAAAGACAGTTGCCCCATTGGTAGCCCTATAAATATACATACATATTTATTTTATATATACATATTTATTTTTTTAGTTTCTTGGACACTTTCTCTTGCAATATACGCCCACTTGCTGTTCCTATTATCAACGCGTGTGTTGATGTTTACTCGCGAATCGCCAAAGAGATGTTGCCAACGCCTGACAAATCCCATTACATATTTAATTTACGTGACTTATCGAAATGTGTTCAGGGAATTCTGCAAGCTACGAACACCCATTACAATCAGGAAATTCAGATCCTACGTCTCTTCTATCATGAAACGACCCGAGTTTTTCATGACCGCTTGATCAACGAGGAGGATAAGGATTACTTTAACAATATAATGCATGAAGTTTGCCTTAAACATTTTAATAGAGAAGTGATTAAGCAAGACGAAACGGCCTTGCTCTTCGGTGATTTCATGATATTTGGTAAGCCAAAAAACGAACGTATCTATGAAGAGATCAGCGATCACGGAAAGCTGGAGAGCATACTGAACGACTATATCGAAGATTATAATTCAATGGCCGGCAAGAATATGCGGCTGATACTGTTTCAGGATGCTTTGGAGCACACAGTGCGCTTGGCACGTTTGCTACGCAGTGATCGCGGGTATGGTTTGTTGGTAGGTGTGGCCGGTATGGGTAAACAATCTCTGACACGTTTGGCAGCTCATGTTAATGAATATAGATGTCTGCAAATTGAGTTGAAAAGAAATTATGATATAAATGCATTCCACGAGGACCTGAGAGTCGTTTACAGATTTGCAGGGGTTTGTTAAAAACTGTTTGTACATACTTTTAATCTGCATAAATACATATGTACATATGTCTTTTAAATAGATTGAAAATAATCCAATAGTTTTCCTAATGGTTGATACGCAAATTGTGGAAGAAGAATTTTTAGAGGACATTAACAACATGTTGAACTCAGGAGAGGTTCCAAATTTATTTGAGGGCGACGACTATGAGAAAGTAATTTTGGATGTACGCGATCACTGTAATGCTGCGTTGGCTGGTGTAAGTTTGTAGTAAATGATTTCAAATGAACGAACGTCAACTCTATACACATACATACATATGTAAACATCTACAGGGTTGCACTCGTGATGAAATTTATAAATTTTTCATCAATCGTGTACGTAATAATATGCACGTTGTACTATCTATGAGTCCAGTCGGTGATGCTTTCCGACGACGCTGTCGTATGTTTCCTTCTTTGGTGAATTGCACAACTATTGATTGGTTCTCAAATTGGCCGACTGAAGCTTTGTATTCGGTCGCATTAGGCATATTGCAGGACATCGCGCGGGATGAAAAGGATCGCACTGCACTTGCGAGTACCACGGTATTTATGCACAAGGTAGGTATGGTGGTCCTATGATTTGGTGCTCGCCTTGCATGCAAGAGCCCTCGGGTTTGATTCGAAATAATAATGTGAGACAGTACAGCAACCACATGAATATTATATTGCCTATATATACACATTAATATTATTATTATATTTAATCATTACATATTATAAAATAAAGTCCTCCGCCGCGTCTGTCTGTTCGCGATAATCTCAGAAACTTACGCACGGATTTTCACGCGGCATTCACCAATGGATAAGAGTGATTCTTGAGGAAGGTTCGTGTATATAATTTTTTAAGTTTGGCTGTAAAGGGAAGTGGCAAGTGAGTTTTTGTCGTCACTTCCATGGCCGCTGTGGTGCGGTGGGTAGAGTGTTCGCCTGCTATACCAGCGGTCTCGGGTTCTAACCCCAGTCCCACACAGTAAAAATTTTAGTTTAATTTTAATACCATTTTGGTATTTATATATAACAATGCCAAAAAGCATAAAATTAAAACCATTCTGGTTTAAAAAAAAGAAGAGAATATTGAGAGACAGAAATTATTCTTGGTGTCAAATTAATACTTTCTTGGAATTAAATCAAAACCAAATTTTCATTATTTTTAGAATATTTCTGGTATTAAAAATAATTGAAATGGTATAAGATCAATCCAAAATTGGAATAAATTCTATACTTTTATGGAATTAAATCAAAACCAAATTTTGATTATTTTTATAATATTTTTAGTAATAAAAATATTTTAAATGGTATTAAATCTATCCGAAAATTGGAATAAATTGTATACTTTTTTGGATTTAAAAATAAACCCCCATAAAATTTCCAGTGGATATACTGCAAATAACCCATTATCCCAAAGATTAATGAGAAATTGAATAACGTTAACATAGTTTATTTACATAAAAATCCAAAACAGTAGTAGCAAACACTAAAGTACCTTATATATCGAGCCCTAATCCTCATAAAAGTGTATCCAACAAAAAGTAAATTTTAACGGACACAGTTTTTTTAATTTGTTTTGCATACAGTTTGTATGCAGCCTTGAAACTTATTTAGTCTCTAACTTCGAAACTGCACATTACACAGCCATGACATTTTGGGAGTTGATGCATGTTATATTAAATTGTTGATTTCCATTATGGCAGTTAGGGCTCGATATATATACATATTGTCACTTTTATACTAATATTTTGGAGATGTCCAGGGAAATTTCGGCACCGTCGCGGTTCTTGCAGTGATACTGTCTTATGACTGAAACTGCTTATGACTGAAAAAATAAAGCAAAATTTACCCTCATGATATTTAATTAATCTCCTGCATTACTTACTTGATACAATTATTAGATTCGGTCCATTTATTTGAGTATATTTGATTACTCCTCCGGATTGCAGTTTCAAAAACATTTTGTTTGAATTTATTTTTACTTTTTTCTGATAATTTTTTTAATATTTTTTTTGGCTTTGATTTTAAACCAAAAATATTTTGTTGGTAATATAATTGAGAAAGAGAAAGTTTTTTATACTTTTCAGGATTTGTTTTTAAACCATAAATGATTAAACTTCTTTAGAGAGGATTTTAATACTTTTCAAGACTTTATTTTGAAACTATTTTGGAATAAATAAAATTGTAAAACTTCTCATAGTTTAAAAATAAGACTTTTTGGCATTAAAATTCAAATTTGATTCCGAGAATGATTAGATTAAGTACCAAATGGTATTAGAAATAAACTATAATTTTTTACTGTGCAACAAATAAAAAAAAAATGTTTCTAATTAACTAAAACCCAATTATTGTGGTTTTAGAAATAACAGTCACATTTTGGCAGTAGGCGGTATACCCTCCGAACGTATTTCTGCCATGAAAAAGCTTCTCACAAAAAATGCATTCATCGCTCGGAGCCGGCATAAAAACTGTAGGTCCACCCAATTAGTAGGAAAAACAAAAGGAGCACACCTCGAATTGGCAGAGAAGCTCGGCCATAAAACTCGTCAGTTATAATAGCGCCAGTGTGCGTTCAGTTTTAATCGCGTGTAGGGATGGCAACAATAACCGGAAAAACGATTATAATCGGTTAATTTCTTTCGGTTAACGGTTAAAATGTATCGGTTTTTTCCTTTTGATTATTTTTTCGATTAACCTTTTTCCTCTAAAGTCGAAAATAATCGAAAGGAAATAATCGAAGTTGAGAATTTCCGCCTTTTCATCCGAGTCCGAATTCGGTTACCTACGGTTTTGTGAGTATATCCAAAAAACCCGCAATAAATGTTCCCTCCAGTTCCCGAATAGACGATTTTATCGTCATTTTGACGATTTTTCCTAATAAATGATGATTTTTTTCGTTTATTATATATATTTTTTTTAAGGAATACTTGTAATCGAAAAACGGTTATAATCGGTTAGTTCCCCACAATTATTCGCGATTAATAATCGAACGCTTTCGATTAACCTAAAAAACGGTTAATCGGTTATTTCATTTTTTATGCCATCCCTAATCGCGTGTACTTTGTCCTTCGTGTGGTTTGGGTTAGTTCGCTTTTGAGTGCGTAGTTTCCAACCGATTTCAACTACACGCGACAAAATGCATTATTTTATAAATTACGTTAATACACGGGTCTTCAAGGTTTTGGACTGGAGCAACCAAATATCTTTCCAAGGGTAATTTTGTGTGCTGAATTCGAATTTGTAATTGGGTTTTCTCTATCACGTCAGGGTTTTAAGCTATTTAGCAAAATTAGTTTTGGCCAAATTAGGCCAGGTGATGTTTTAATCGTCTTTTATTAAGCAGAAAACGTAGTGAAAATATGTGGATTTTTGGGTCATTTGTTTAATATCACATTTCTGGTAAACCTAATGCTTTTTATATTCAGCTGTACTAGTACACAGAGTATTAGTGCTGGAAGCGATATCGATATAATATCTATTCATCGATGTTTTTGAACTTTTTCGATATATCGATATTTTTTTCCGATATTCGATATATCGACGGTCATGGATCCCATCACTGATAAATGCGGAAAGAAGCTGGTAAAAGGCAGCATTGCCGTTTTGTGGGTAATTCCCCAAATTTGGAGATTTTTTTTTAATTAGATTCCTATGTAGAAATTCCTGTGTTTAAAAGTAATGTAAATACGAAGATTTTTTTTTTAAATGTTCATTGTAGAATTGCAAAATCAAGAAAAAACATTTTAAATCTAAAAATTTTTATTTCTATTTTAAGCACTATGAGATTTTGAACCAAAAACTTATGTTTTTTTCCATTCATTTTTATTTTTAATTTAAACATTTTCTTTTTAAATCCCAAATACATTTTAATTCCAAAAATTTCATTTTTAATTTAAAAAATTTAATTTTAAAAAAAAAAATGACTTGGTTGAAAACGTGCATTATAAAAATAAAAATTTTATTTTTGATTTATTTTTTCTGAGTGTAAAAGGTATTTAGAATGCGTTATTAATTTGTCTATTTCAAACCTTTTAGTCTTTAACATGGTTTTTTAAATAACTTAAATGCGAAATATTTCAGTGAACCACCTTTTTTGTTTTTTTTTTTTTTATTATTAAATTCCCTTTTCAAAAAAGATTTCTGTTGATAATAAATTGAAATATTTAGTTTAAATGTTTATTTAGTTAATTTTTAGAGTAATGTAAATGACTGTCACTCTCGTTCAATTCAGGGCACAATAATAAATGCAGACATTTCGAAAAATAAAGCTGTTATATATATGTAGATACATATCGAGCCGTATGCGCCGGAAAGATGTAAAGGCCAAATTCAAAAATGTTCAGGAGAAGGTTTTTTAAAAAATTTTTACTTTCATTTCGTTATTTCGATTTCTTTTTTTTTGTTTTGGCTTTTCGACAATTTTTAATCAACTTTAACCACCAAAAATATAAAACTATACTTTTCTAAAACGAAATTTAACGCTGATCCCGAATAGCATATCCATTTTTTTGTGGCAGACCCTGTTTCTGAGATATCGGTAAAAATGTAGAAAAAACCGTATATACAAGACATTGCATGACATACATACATAAGTGCATAAAAAATTGTATTAGCCACCGTAGCGATTTGGCATCTAATAAGAACTGGTAAAGAGAATCCCAACAAACATTTTTTGCCTTTGCACTTAAAAATTGGTCAAGTAGTTTGGTTACAATGGCAAAAAGAATGAAAAAATCTAAGTTTGTATAAGGAATTTCAGATCCGACTCCTATCTATCCCATAAAGAATTTTAATGTGAACATTTTGAGACTAATTTGCAATAATGGGATGTATCAGTATTTATATTTACCTATTTTTATTGAGAGTTCTTAACCAAGCATTTTCCGTTTCTTTATAAAACTTTATTAAGGAGTAACATTTAACATTATTTCTTTCCATTTATTATGAGTTTTGAAGTGCACATTGTCTCTCAAAACAGTGATCAATAGGATAAAGAATTAATTGAATAAAAAAATTAATGGATTTCGCTATTTTAAGGAGAGGATAAATAATGAGGGATGTAAGTACTTTTGTCTATTCTTTTGTAATTTTCTGGATTTGTCTCCCATCATATCCTTGTTCCAAGATCCTTGATATCGCCTTTCAAAAACTATTAAGTTCTGATGAAATCTCTCGCCATGTTCATCACTTTCAGCATCTACGTTTGCAGGGAAATTATCGGGTTCAAGAAATTAATTTTGGAGAAAATTTAGAAATACACAACCAGTTTGTTTAAAACTGCTCTAAAGAGTAACAAAAGGGACCCTAACTATCGTGAAATCGTTAGAACTTTATTCCAAAATTATGGAGCAATAAAGTGCAATATGCCGCTCAAGAAAACCATTTTGGTCATCGATATGTAATAAAATACAAAGTAGAAGTCTTCAAAGTGATAAAACCCTTAGTTAAATTCCAACAAAACCCGGTTAAATTTGTTTATTTGTCACTAGTCTTCAATAATTTGAAAATCAAAAAAGATGTAAAAGCCACTTCGTACTCACAAAAAAAGTAAACAAACTGAACTTATGTACTTACATCAAAATTGCTTTTCATAACGGTACATTTTTCAGACATAAAATTTCTGGAGAAGGTGTGGGTGATGACAAGTAAGCCATTTCTACAAAAAAGTGAAAATCGGAAATCATGGCCTTTACATCTTTCCGGCGCATACGGCTCGATATGTTAAATTAAGGTTTGTATAAAGTAGATCTCTCGATTTTTTTTGAACATTTTCGAGTAGCCCGAACAAATGCTGTTCAAATTCTCGAACACTTGTTTGTTTGTTTATTACCCGTATGTTTGCACGGGCATTTGAACAATGCGGGCATTTGAAGTTTGTATTTTTCGTTTTTTTTTTTTTTTGTTGTCTTCATATGTATTTTTTTTATTTTTGTTTTCCTGATACAAATTTTTTTGTCTGTAAGCTCGAATGCTCGAATGCTTGTACGGGCATTTGAACAACAAACGAGCCTCAGACAAATTCAATCTTTTCGAATTGTTCGATACCCGGGTATCTAGAGCTCTAATATAAAGGTCGATATATCGATAATATCGATGTTTTTTCTCAAAATAAAACTCGTTAGAGTTTTAATATCGCCAGTGTATTATTATTGTTATTTTTTTTATTTATTTATTAATATTGACAGTTAAGCTTAAAAGCTAGAAACTAACAGATATTTTTTTATATAGCACTGGCAACTCAGGCCTTCGGCTAGTTATTATTGTTATTAAACTTTAATCGTGTAGCGTTTTACAAGGTATGGGTCCTGGTAACATGGAGGAAGAAGACTTTCTAAATAAGGATTATAGTAGCGACGACTCAATTAAGGACTCATTTTTTAACGATAGTCAATCGGACACGGGGTCAGATTGTGCTGATTAGCCTATGCCTTCCTACATCTTTTTGCGATCTTCTGAATATTTTTATAAATGCTTTATCCATTTTTTACTTAACTGTACATGACTGTGTTTCCGGACAACCTACGTGTTATATGTGGCATGAGACCCTTGCAAATTGTGGTGGCAATGGAATAGCATCGTGCTTATTCAAACACTTAAATAGTTTACCATTCAATATTAAACATGTCGTTTTTTATAGCGATTGTTGTCCTGGCCACACACAAATACCAGCTGTTTTCTATCAAACAGTAGTGCTATCGCGCCCCTTTTTTCGGCGGTTCCAGCTGTTATAGCTTTGAACCTCTCGCTTGGGAGTCTTCATTAATCATTTCCGGATAAACGAAGCTTCTTGTGGTGATTTCCCTAGTACCATGCCTTTTTCAGTATTCGGTAAAATAAAATGCAAATTCAGTTCGGGTTGAAAACGATCCGCGGCGTAGGATTATGGATTATTTTTTTCAGGCCCAAACAACAATGATTAGCGAAACGATTTTTATTTTATTTCATTCATTTCAAACAAAAATTAAAAGTCAAAAACTCTAAGACTTCTAATTCCACTACTTAGTTATATCCACTTAAATGGTCGTTTCGGGTCGTTTTCGACCCGAACGTAGGTCTACGCTTAAAAACACTTAACTCGAGTTAAATGGAAATAAAAACCTTATTGGGAAGAATTCGACACAATAAAAGAACTTAACTAGAGATAATTCTGCTTTTCGTAAAAATTGCATCCAATAAAAGCACTTAAGTTATAAAAGACAATTTTTTGCAATTAACCTTGCTTTAAGATTTCTGGTTCACAACTATTCCTTCTCTAACACTACAAATACATTATTTCACCTTTTAAAAATCCGAATTGGTCCAATGGTTTGAATTTTGACAAAAAATTGAGTTTTCTCCGTTCACCATATTTTGAGTTAGGCTACTTTAATTTGCGGGCACAGATATGTATGTATATCAATAGGGTGAGGTCAGGATGAAAAGATAAGTCGATTGATTGGCATGAGTCCAACTACAGGCATAAAACAAAAAATACAAAAATTTTAGAAAATAGGCGTGGCAACGCCTCCTTTTAGAAGCAGGAATATACGGGATTTCTGGGCCCATAAGTCCACAAATAATTGAGATATTATGACGACACTTGGGGTATACAATTTTATAACTTGTGGTAATGCATTTTTAAAATTTTAGCGAAATCGGTTGACGACCACGCCCAATTTTATATATGGGAACTATAAAGTGGCCCAATAAAATCATTTTAAGCGATATCTTTGTCAAGTATAAAGATAATTCATTGATATTTGTTGTTTGCCGGCTCCAGGTCGTAAGAAAAACAATCAAAAATTTTTTTTATATATTTTTCATGCCAATATATTTTGATTACTTTCAGTAATCGTCCTCAGGGCCACTATTAACAATTAAATAAAACAATACATTATAAACAAATCACAAAATTATAATTATAAATAAATACAAAATTACATACATTTATATGCACGTCCGTCCTGTATGACGTGGAGTTGTCAACTATCTGTTTTTAATAAATGTTTGTATATATGAGCACAATTATCTGTGTCCGTTTTGTAGTTTAATCTAATGTTTGTCGGTGTGTTAATTATATGTAACATTTCGAGGGTAAAACGCTTGCTGTAATGTTGTTCTTGTTGCAGTATTTTTGTGTTCTCAAAATTTGGCAAGTGTCCGCTACTTGCACAGTGGGCCATAAGCGCCGTTTTTTGGTTTATTATTTTATTGCAATTTTTTGCATCTGATTTATGTTGCGCTAGTCTAGTTTTTAGTTTAGATTTCGTTGTGCCTACATATACACTATTACATGGTTCGATGTTATTACCGTTACAGGGGATTTGATACACTACGTTACTTCTTTCAAATGGGGGAATATTTGACTTAACTCTATTGAAAAATTGTTTTAATGTGTTTTCTGGTTTATGTGCGATTCTTACTTTGTCATTATTGTAGCAGTCTGATTGTTTTAGTCGTTCTGATAATTTTGGCACATAAGTTACTGACTTGAAAATCACTGGGTTGTTGGCTTTTTGACTATTTTGCGACTTATATTTTCTTAATAAATTCTTTATTGTTTTTTCGGGGAAATCATTGTTTTTTAATAATAAAAATATTTCTTTTTGAATGTCATTGTGGTAAATTTCATCCGAAGTCTGCATCATTCTTCGTATACAGCCCATTGCTGTATTTATTATCATCGTCTTAGGGTGTTTTGAATTAAAGTTGACGATTCGTCCTGATGCTGTCGGTTTTTTATACCACTTTAATTTCAACTGGTTTCCATGCTTATTGATAACTGAGTCAAGATATACTAATTTATGGTCTTTCTCTATTTCAAATGTGAATTTAATATTTTTGTCAAAAGAGTTAAGTGCATTTAGAGTTGTGTGTATGTCATTTTCATTAATTATTGCGAATAAATCGTCAACGTATTTTGTGAGCATTCTTGGCTTTCGTTGTAACTTTTCTATTGTGCTTTCTAGCAAATTCTCCATCACAATATCTGCTATTACTGGAGACGTCGGAGATCCCATTGGTAGTCCTTTTAATTGCGTGTATATATTGTCCTTATATTTAAAATATCTATTTTCCTGGATGCAAAATTGAACTACTTCCATAAATGTTCGCTTTGGAATATCCGTAAATTTTCTTATTATTGACCATTTTTCTGATATAGCATCAAGTGCTAGATGTATTGGAATGCTCGGAAAAAGTGAAACCACGTCAAAGGAAATAAGTTTTTCGTCATCACAAATATAAGTATTATTAATTTTTTCTTTGAAATCCAGGGTATTTCTGATATTATATATAGAGTCCGTGGTTACTTTTTTTAGCACGTCAACAATATATTTGCACAGCCCGTATGATGGTGATCCTATGGTGGAACAAATTGGTCGAAGTGGCATTCCGTCTTTATGTATTTTGGGTAACCCGTAAATTCTAGGAGGTAGTGCAGAAGTAGTAGTAAGTTTTCTTTTCTCGGCTATTGTGATATGTCCCATTGTAAAAAGTTTTTCAACCAGACTGTTATTTTTATTTTGTAACCGCCAAACAGTGGCGATGGAAATTGACGAATATGAGAATAAAATGATAGATATTTTAAGCGACTTGACTACATATAGAATCCAAAGACAAGATCCCACATCGCGGTTACAAAATAAAAATAACAGTCTGGTTGAAAAACTTTTTACAATGGGACATATCACAATAGCCGAGAAAAGAAAACTTACTACTACTTCTGCACTACCTCCTAGAATTTACGGGTTACCCAAAATACATAAAGACGGAATGCCACTTCGACCAATTTGTTCCACCATAGGATCACCATCATACGGGCTGTGCAAATATATTGTTGACGTGCTAAAAAAAGTAACCACGGACTCTATATATAATATCAGAAATACCCTGGATTTCAAAGAAAAAATTAATAATACTTATATTTGTGATGACGAAAAACTTATTTCCTTTGACGTGGTTTCACTTTTTCCGAGCATTCCAATACATCTAGCACTTGATGCTATATCAGAAAAATGGTCAATAATAAGAAAATTTACGGATATTCCAAAGCGAACATTTATGGAAGTAGTTCAATTTTGCATCCAGGAAAATAGATATTTTAAATATAAGGACAATATATACACGCAATTAAAAGGACTACCAATGGGATCTCCGACGTCTCCAGTAATAGCAGATATTGTGATGGAGAATTTGCTAGAAAGCACAATAGAAAAGTTACAACGAAAGCCAAGAATGCTCACAAAATACGTTGACGATTTATTCGCAATAATTAATGAAAATGACATACACACAACTCTAAATGCACTTAACTCTTTTGACAAAAATATTAAATTCACATTTGAAATAGAGAAAGACCATAAATTAGTATATCTTGACTCAGTTATCAATAAGCATGGAAACCAGTTGAAATTAAAGTGGTATAAAAAACCGACAGCATCAGGACGAATCGTCAACTTTAATTCAAAACACCCTAAGACGATGATAATAAATACAGCAATGGGCTGTATACGAAGAATGATGCAGACTTCGGATGAAATTTACCACAATGACATTCAAAAAGAAATATTTTTATTATTAAAAAACAATGATTTCCCCGAAAAAACAATAAAGAATTTATTAAGAAAATATAAGTCGCAAAATAGTCAAAAAGCCAACAACCCAGTGATTTTCAAGTCAGTAACTTATGTGCCAAAATTATCAGAACGACTAAAACAATCAGACTGCTACAATAATGACAAAGTAAGAATCGCACATAAACCAGAAAACACATTAAAACAATTTTTCAATAGAGTTAAGTCAAATATTCCCCCATTTGAAAGAAGTAACGTAGTGTATCAAATCCCCTGTAACGGTAATAACATCGAACCATGTAATAGTGTATATGTAGGCACAACGAAATCTAAACTAAAAACTAGACTAGCGCAACATAAATCAGATGCAAAAAATTGTAATAAAATAATAAACCAACAAACGGCGCTTATGGCCCACTGTGCAAGTAGCGGACACTTGCCAAATTTTGAGAAGACAAAAATACTGCAACAAGAACAACATTACAGCAAGCGTTTTACCCTCGAAATGTTACATATAATTAACACACCGACAAACATTAGATTAAATTACAAAACGGACACAGATAATTGTGCTCATATATACAAACATTTATTAAAAACAGATAGTTGACAACTCCACGTCATACAGGACGGACGTGCATATAAATGTATGTAATTTTGTATTTATTTATAATTATAATTTTGTGATTTGTTGTGATTTGTTTATAATGTATTGTTTTATTTAATTGTTAATAGTGGCCCTGAGGACGATTACTGAAAGTAATCGAAATATATTGGCATGAAAAATATATAAACAAAAAATTTTTGATTGTTTTTCTTACGACCTGGAGCCGGCAAACAACAAATATTAATAATAATAATAATAATAATAATAATAATAATAATAATAATAATAATAATAATAATAATAATAATAATAATAATAATAATAATAATAATAATAATAATAATAATAATAATAATAATAATTATAATAATAATAATAATAATAATAACAATAACAATAATAATAATAATAATAATAATAATAATAATAATAATAATAATAATAATAATAATAATAATAATAATAATAATAATAATAATAATAATAATAATAATAATAATAATAATAATAATAATAATAATAATAATAATAATAATAATAATAATAATAATAATAATAATAATAATAATAATAATAATAATAATAATAATAATAATAATAATAATAATAATAATAATAATAATAATAATAATAATAATAATAATAATAATAATAATAATAATAATAATAATAATAATAATAATAATAATAATAATAATAATAATAATAATAATAATAATAATAATAATAATAATAATAATAATAATAATAATAATAATAATAATAATAATAATAATAATAATAATAATAATAATAATAATAATAATAATAATAATAATAATAATAATAATAATAATAATAATAATAATAATAATAATAATAATAATAATAATAATAATAATAATAATAATAATAATAATAATAATAATAATAATAATAATAATAATAATAATAATAATAATAATAATAATAATAATAATAATAATAATAATAATAATAATAATAATAATAATAATAATAATAATAATAATAATAATAATAATAATAATAATAATAATAATAATAATAATAATAATAATAATAATAATAATAATAATAATAATAATAATAATAATAATAATAATAATAATAATAATAATAATAATAATAATAATAATAATAATAATAATAATAATAATAATAATAATAATAATAATAATAATAATAATAATAATAATAATAATAATAATAATAATAATAATAATAATAATAATAATAATAATAATAATAATAATAATAATAATAATAATAATAATAATAATAATAATAATAATAATAATAATAATAATAATAATAATAATAATAATAATAATAATAATAATAATAATAATAATAATAATAATAATAATAATAATAATAATAATAATAATAATAATAATAATAATAATAATAATAATAATAATAATAATAATAATAATAATAATAATAATAATAATAATAATAATAATAATAATAATAATAATAATAATAATAATAATAATAATAATAATAATAATAATAATAATAATAATAATAATAATAATAATAATAATAATAATAATAATAATAATAATAATAATAATAATAATAATAATAATAATAATAATAATAATAATAATAATAATAATAATAATAATAATAATAATAATAATAATAATAATAATAATAATAATAATAATAATAATAATAATAATAATAATAATAATAATAATAATAATAATAATAATAATAATAATAATAATAATAATAATAATAATAATAATAATAATAATAATAATAATAATAATAATAATAATAATAATAATAATAATAATAATAATAATAATAATAATAATAATAATAATAATAATAATAATAATAATAATAATAATAATAATAATAATAATAATAATAATAATAATAATAATAATAATAATAATAATAATAATAATAATAATAATAATAATAATAATAATAATAATAATAATAATAATAATAATAATAATAATAATAATAACAATAAGTTTTTCCTACTAATTGGGTGGACCTACAGTTTTATGCCGGCTCCGAACGGCGAATGAATTTTTTGTGAGAAGCTTTTTAATGCAGAAATACACTCGGAGGGTATGCCGCCAGTGCCGTGAGGTGACCGCAGCTTTTAAAAAACCCAATAATTGTATTTTTACTAATTAGAAATTTTTTTTATGGGAACTATAAATGGGACAAATAAAACATGTTAAGCGACATCTTTGTCAAATATAAAGATAATTCATTGAAAGTTTGTGGCATGAGTCGAACTATGGACAAAAACAGAAATCATAAATATTTTTGAAAATCGGCGTGGCATCGTAAATCTAAGAGAGCCCACAACTCAACAAATAATTGAGATATTACGGCGAAACATACTTTTAGGTATCTTTATACATATATATTACGCTAAGCGATTTTTTGTAAACACCATAACTTTTACACCGGTATACCGATTTTCGAAAATGTGGTGTCAGATGCAAGGGCTTGACCTGTAGATGTGCAGGAAGGTTTAATTTTTTTGAAAAGGGTTGCCAGATGTTTGAAAATTTAATTTTACTGTATATTGTTTGTTTGATTTTAAAATTTTTGGCACCATATGAAAGGGCTTGACCTGATATTAAGTAATTTAATAGAAATTTTACAAACAGGGTTGCCACCTGTTCAAAAATTCAGTTTTACGCTATAGTTTGTTTGATTTTTAAATTTGAGGTGTCATATGAAAGGACTTGGCATGGAAATGAGTAATTTATTAAAATTTTTACAAAAAGAGTACCACCTTTTCAAAAATCCATTTTTACCCTACAGTTTAGACATATACGCCGACAGTGATTCCGGCGGCGGCGGCGCTATTCCAAAAACATTTCGGCGGCGGCGGTGACGCCGGCGTGCTTTTTCGCGCCGGCGCGCCTGCCCCAAATCTACAAATCACAATCCTTATTCAAATATTAATTTTATTTAGTTACCTTCATATCGCTGGCTGAATGGAATAAATAAACTAATTTCCACCTTAAATTGTTGAAACTTTTTTATTAACAGCAAAAAACAATTGTTACATAAACTAAAATATAAAATAAAGAAAATAAATATTAAAGAATATACAGAAATCCATATGTAAGGGTAAATTTAAATTCATTTGCTTATTTTGTATGATAATAAACATGCATACATATATTTACATATGTACATATTTATATATATATATAAGACACTTTAAAATAAATATATGTATATACAGTGTTGGAAAAAATAATAGGGACAAAATTTTGCAATTCTCCATTTATTTAATTTTAAGACCAAATAATAATTACCATATATTGATGCTTACACGGAGAGGACATGCTTCAATGACTCTGGGGTGGTTTTTGTATAATAATTTAATTTTTATGAATAAAAATAATGAAATGTATAATTTAAGTTGGAAATAATAATAGGGACAAACTTTAAATTCGATTGTTTTTTCAAATAAACTACAATATTACTGCTGCAACTAGATTTAAACTAATGTTTAGTTGAAGCTCCTTTATTTTTTATAACTTCCTTACTTCTTCGTGGCATAGGGTTGACCAAATGAGCGCAATTTGCAACTGGTATTAAGTACCAAGCTTCTTTAATTTTTTTCCATAACTCTTGCTTTTTTTTCTTTTTTGATCCCCCATCCTCTTCTTTAATATTCCCTATAGGGCTGAGGTTCAACAACTGTGAGGGCTACTCAAAAACAGCAACTTTCTTAAGTTCAAACTATGAGTTTTCGATTCTGGAGGCATGTTTGGGATCATTTTCGGCATCTAATGATATCAAGGAGGGTTGAAATGGTGCAGTTTTGAGTAGAACAATTAGCAACAGACCTCGATAAGTAGGACTAAATGGAAGAGATCCCAGAAAAGTTCCGTATCTGAGAAAAAATTATGTAAGCCAACGAACTGAAATTTTCCAGTAGCTTAAATTCTTTAGGACTGAGGCTAGTAAAGTAGGGAACAGCCAAGGTTTTTGTTAATAACTTTTAACTAGCAAAAAATAAAACATTTCCGCATTCAGCTTCGTGTTCCTGAGGTCAAAACACGTCGATTGGTTCCTTTTTTTTAATTTTGAAGAACTTTAGCAGTTAGCAAAACTAGGAAAATATGTACACATCTCGCTCCATACGAGTATGGCGCGCCAGCGCACGCCGCCGCGCCGATACGCCGATTTCACGGATTATGGCGGCGGCGGCCGATTATGAAGGTAATCGGCGCGGCGGCGGCGGCGTCAATCGGCGGCGTATATGTCTACTACAGTTTATCTTATCTTTATATATATTACGCTAAGCGATTTTTTCTAAGCACCATAACTTTTACACCGTTATACCGATTTTCGAAAATGTGGTGTCAGATGAAAGGGCTTGACCTGTAGATGTGCAGGAAGGTTTAATTTTTTTTTGAAAAGGGTTGCCAGATGTTTGAAAATTTAATTTTACTGTATAGTTTATTTTATTTTAAAATTTTTGGTACCATATGAAGGTGCTTGACCTGATATTGAGCAATTTAATAGAAATTTTTCAAAACGGGTTGCCACCTGTTCAAAAATTCAGTTTTACGCTATAGTTTGTTTGATTTTTAAATTTGAGGTGTCATATGAAAGGACTTGGCATGGAAATGAGTAATTTATTAAAATTTTTACAAAAAGGGTGCAACCGTTCAATAATCCATTTTTACGCTACAGTTTATCTCATTTTTAAATTTGAAGTGTAATGCAAGGCCTAGCATTGAAGATGGGTAATAAAAGGAAAGGGAAGAGGAAAATGAAAGGGACGGATATGGTAAGGACAGGAAGCGAAAGAGGAAATATGAAAAATAAAATGGATAAAGGGAAAATAAAGCGCAAATAAAGGGGAAAGGGGAAGAGAAAGAGAACTAGAAAGAAAAGGAGGAGCGCGCCAAATGGCCTTTTGTAGGTCGCTTTAAGTTTACCATAGTCTAGAAAAATATTCGGCACAAAACTTCACTATGGGGCTCTAGGTCCACAGAAAATAAAAATAACCAGTAGCTATGAAGGTATATCAAAAAATTTTCAAATGTGGAAATAAGTGGTCTTCCACCCTCAAATTGTCGCACAGTGTAATTGAAAGCCACAGCATCGCGTGGCCGGGTTTACTAGTATACTTTTATTACTTTTAGTAAAATTTACCAAAATCGGTTTGTAACCACGCCTACTTTAAAAAAAAATTCCAAAACTCCGTTTGGAAACTTGTAACGTGACATCTTTGTAACTGAAAGTCATAAAGGGATGAAATTTTACACTAACAAGAATATTTTAGCCTTGGTCTGATGAGATAAAACTGTTGATAATGGGTGTGGCCACGCCCACATTATGCTGCACCTAATATAATATAATATAATACAATGGCGCTATTATAACTCTGACGAGTTTTATGGCCGAGCTTCTCTCCCAATTCGAGGTGTGCTCCTTTTTTTGTTTTTCCTACTAATTGGGTGGACCTACAGTTTTATGCCGGCTCCGAACGGCGAATGCATTTTTTGTGAGAAGCTTTTTCATGGCAGAAATACTCTCGGAGGGTATGCCGCCCACTGCCGAGAGGTGACCACTGCTCTTAAAAAACCCAATAATTGGATTTTTACTAATTAGAAAAATTTGTTTGGCTCGGACCGTGGTTTGAACCCGAGACCTCTGGCATAGCAGGCGAGCACTCTACCCACTGCACCACAGCGGCCACATTATGCTGCACCTGCTTTATCTAAAATAGATGCACCGCGTTTCGATCAAACGCATACAATTATAATAAAAATGTAAGAAGTACCGCAAACTAGTTTGCATATCAAATTGGTGGGAAAGGTAGCCACTCCCCCAAATTATTAACGTTTATAGTTCCAAGCCATGCTTATAAAAGCAATATAGTACTAATTGTAGATCATTCTACAAAACAAATTGGAAAAAACCAATAAACATTGATTGTAAAAAGCATTCGTTATCGGCAAGTCTTTGTGAATGGAATTTATAGCAGAGATGCAGAATAATTATTATTTCATTTTGAAATTATAAAAAAGTCTTACAAATTTTCTTCAGGATCATAAGTCTTTTGATAATATTTTTTTCCTGATGAAAATGATAAAAATCTTCTATAATTATTATTCAGAAACTTATATTTTAAAAATCTTTCCGTAATAGTTATTTCAAATATATATTTTTTAAGTCTTCAAAGACTTTTATATTGAGACAAATTTGAAAAAAGTCTTTGCGTAATTATTATCAGTAACAAATTGTTTTTTATATCTTCAAAGACTTTTTCATTGAGACAAAGTTTAAAAAAGTCTCAGAAAATTTTCAATAACTTTCATATAAGTATAAAATAAAAATAACTTTCATATAAGTACTTCAAAATTCAAGCAAATTTCCAATTTGAAATTGTATGAAAGATTTTTATCGAAGATATAAAAAATAAATTTGTTACTCAAAATAATTACTTAAATATATGTAATGTTTGGCGACCTTTATTGGTTAAGATTTGTTGTTTGCCGGCTCCAGGTCGTAAGAAAAACAATCAAAAATTTTTTTTTTTTATATATTTTTTTTTTTTCATGCCAATATATTTCGATTACTTTCAGTAATCGTCCTCAGGGCCACTATTAACAATTAAATAAAACAATACATTATAAACAAATCACAACAAATCACAAAATTATAATTATAAATAAATACAAAATTACATACATTTATATGCACGTCCATCCTGTATGACGTGGAGTTGTCAACTATCTGTTTTTAATAAATGTTTGTATATATGAGCACAATTATCTGTGTCCGTTTTGTAGTTTAATCTAATGTTTGTCGGTGTGTTAATTATATGTAACATTTCGAGGGTAAAACGCTTGCTGTAATGTTGTTCTTGTTGCAGTATTTTTGTCTTCTCAAAATTTCCTTTGACGTGGTTTCACTTTTTCCGAGCATTCCAATACATCTGGCACTTGATGCTATATCAGAAAAATGGTCAATAATAAGAAAATTTACGGATATTCCAAAGCGAACATTTATGGAAGTAGTTCAATTTTGCATCCAGGAAAATAGATATTTTAAAAATAAGGACAATATATACACGCAATTAAAAGGACTACCAATGGGATCTCCGACGTCTCCAGTAATAGCAGATATTGTGATGGAGAATTTGCTAGAAAGCACAATAGAAAAGTTACAACGAAAGCCAAGAATGCTCACAAAATACGTTGACGATTTATTCGCAATAATTAATGAAAATGACATACACACAACTCTAAATGCACTTAACTCTTTTGACAAAAATATTAAATTCACATTTGAAATAGAGAAAGACCATAAATTAGTATATCTTGACTCAGTTATCAATAAGCATGGAAACCAGTTGAAATTAAAGTGGTATAAAAAACCGACAGCATCAGGACGAATCGTCAACTTTAATTCAAAACACCCTAAGACGATGATAATAAATACAGCAATGGGCTGTATACGAAGAATGATGCAGACTTCGGATGAAATTTACCACAATGACATTCAAAAAGAAATATTTTTATTATTAAAAAACAATGATTTCCCCGAAAAAACAATAAAGAATTTATTAAGAAAATATAAGTCGCAAAATAGTCAAAAAGCCAACAACCCAGTGATTTTCAAGTCAGTAACTTATGTGCCAAAATTATCAGAACGACTAAAACAATCAGACTGCTACAATAATGACAAAGTAAGAATCGCACATAAACCAGAAAACACATTAAAACAATTTTTCAATAGAGTTAAGTCAAATATTCCCCCATTTGAAAGAAGTAACGTAGTGTATCAAATCCCCTGTAACGGTAATAACATCGAACCATGTAATAGTGTATATGTAGGCACAACGAAATCTAAACTAAAAACTAGACTAGCGCAACATAAATCAGATGCAAAAAATTGCAATAAAATAATAAACCAAAAAACGGCGCTTATGGCCCACTGTGCAAGTAGCGGACACTTGCCAAATTTTGAGAAGACAAAAATACTGCAACAAGAACAACATTACAGCAAGCGTTTTACCCTCGAAATGTTACATATAATTAACACACCGACAAACATTAGATTAAATTACAAAACGGACACAGATAATTGTGCTCATATATACAAACATTTATTAAAAACAGATAGTTGACAACTCCACGTCATACAGGACGGACGTGCATATAAATGTATGTAATTTTGTATTTATTTATAATTATAATTTTGTGATTTGTTGTGATTTGTTTATAATGTATTGTTTTATTTAATTGTTAATAGTGGCCCTGAGGACGATTACTGAAAGTAATCGAAATATATTGGCATGAAAAATATATAAACAAAATTTTTGATTGTTTTTCTTACGACCTGGAGCCGGAAAACAACAAATATTAACCAATAAAGGTCGCCAAACATTACATATATAATTCATTGAAATTTTGTGGTATGAGTTCCACAATAGACAGGAAGCAAAAAACAGAAAAATTTTGGAAAATGGGCGTGGCACCGCCTTTTTTTAGACAAAGGAATCTACGAGATTTCGGAGCCCATAACTCGACAAATTATTGAGATATTATAACGAAACTTCGTTTATACACTTTTATAACTTGTTTTAATAGACACGCAAAAATTTATTTTTCTCATATCTTCGGCATTTATAGTCCGATTTCTAAGTTTAATACACCAATGTCTTTGGCTTGAAAGGTCACATTATACTATGGAATATTATTAACCCGATGTGCGCCATTGGGGTCACTACCACCCAGTACTTAGTTTATACCACCCTAATGTACCTCTTTTATGTCTGCATGTTAAACGTAGTCAAAAATCATTAATCTTTTGCCAATTAAGTATTTCGATCGCTTGAGCAGAACCCGAACTAAAACACGTTCAACATTCCGTGGAATATATGTTTTTCGTTTCCTTTGGTCTTTTAGGTTAATTTTACAAAGATTTATTCTGAGGAGACCCCTACTCAAATTTTATGCCAAATAATTTTCTAGAACATTTTAACCCTCTAGCGACCTTAAAAATACCATTTTTCCTGATTTTCTAAGAAAAAGGGGTCGAAATAACCCTTTAATGGCGGTGCTAGAGGGTTAAAATGTTCTAGAAAATTATTCGCCATAAAATTTGAGTAGGGGTCTCCTCAGAATAAATCTTTGTAAAATCTACCTAAAAGACCAAAGGAAACGAAAAACATATATTTGACGGAATGTTGAACGTGTTTTATTTCAGGTTCTACTGAAGCGATTGAAATACTTGTTTTGCAAAAGATTTATGATTTTAGACTACGTTTAACATGCAGGCATAAAAAATTACATTAGGGTGGTATAAACTAAGTACTGGGTGGTAGTGACCCCAATGACGCACATTGGGTTAATGATATTCCATAGTATAAGGGGTCCTTTCAAGCCAAAGACATTGGTGTATTAAGCTTAGAGATCGGACTATAAATACCGAAGATATGAGAAAAATAAATTTTAACGACATCTAGCGGAGACGCGACATCTATGTACATATGTATATCGTTTTATTTCACAGACCGTCGAAGAAGCTTCGGTTCGATTTTACAAAGAGGTGAAGCGTCACTATTATACTACACCAAGCAGTTATTTAGAATTGCTTAAGCTTTATCAGAATCTACTAAAGATCAAATCAGATGATATAATTGCTAAACGGAATCGCATCGCGAATGGTCTGAATAAGATTTTGCAAACCAATGACATTGTAAGCCAGCATAGAACAAACTAAACTAAACTAAACTAGAAATAACAATAATAACCAATGCAACCACTTCGTATTTACAGATCGCTGCAATGCAAACGGAATTAGAAATAATGGTTCCACAATTGGACGAAAAATCTGCTATTATGAAACAATTGGTCGATCGTCTCCACTTTGACACAAAACAAGCAGATCAGGTAAAAGAGGGGGTAATGCGTGATGAAAGTATAGCTAAGGAGAAGGCCGTTGTTTGCCAGGCGATTTCGGACGATGCTAACAAAGACTTAGAAATAGCTATACCGGCTCTGCGTGATGCAGATGAAGCGTTGAAAAACTTAACCAAAGCTGACATAAATGAATTGAAGTCCTTTGCAACGCCACCCGCTCTAGTTCAGTTCACTATGGAGGCAGTGTGCATACTTTTCGGATCTAAGTATAAAAACAAACAGTTTCCATGCAGAAGTATGAATTATATTACGCTCTTTTTAGAACCGATTGGGCCTCTGCTAAACGTATAATGGCTGATGTGAATTTCTTAAAACGTCTACTTGAATATGATAAAGAACATATCAAAGAAGATATTCTTAAGAAGCTAAAAAAGTACATAGACCATAAGGACTTCATACCATCGGTAGATACACACTCAAACATTAAAGAATTAATTACTAAAATCTTTTTTTTTCTACAGAAATTGGAAAAAGTATCCAAAGTTGCAGCTTCTGTTTGCATGTGGGTGATTGCGATGGATAAATTCTCCAAAGTTTATAAAGTAGTTGAACCAAAACTGAAACGAAAAGAAGCAGCAGACGCTGAGCTGAAAGCTATAATGACTGTACTTAAGGAAAAGCAGAAAGAGTTGGCATCTGTGGAAGCTAAAGTTCAAGCACTACAGGAAGACTTGGAGGAAAAAAATCGCGAATTTAAAGCTATACAATATGCCGTGGATTTGACATATGGTCGCATTAACCGAGCCGGTCGTTTGACGTCCGCGCTATCCGAAGAGGAAATACGTTGGAAAGAAACTGTTAAGGTAATAAACATCAATTAAAATAATGTTAAATCCTTTTCTCATTTTCACTTCTTAGATTTTAACAAATGAACTACAGAGTGTGCCGGGTGATGTGCTTGTTTCCGCTGCTTGCGTCACTTATTTGGGTGCATTCTCTACGCAATATCGTGACGAAATGTGTGCCAAATGGGTGTCCAAGTGCAGGGAGCAGCAAATACCATCAAGCAATGAATTTCTACTACTCAAAGTACTCGGAAATCAATATGAAATGCGTCAATGGACGATGGATGGCCTGCCGAGGGATACCGTATCAATTGAAAATGGACTATATGCGACACGTGCATTGCGTTGGCCCCTCATGATTGATCCACAAGAACAGGTTCCTTAACATCCAAAAAGCGTAACGCTGTTATACTCTAGCACATTTCCTCCTTCCTATTTTTTTTAGGCTAATCGGTGGATTCGAAATAAGGAAAAGGCGAACGGTCTGCTTGCCTGTAAGATGACAGATGTTAGTCTTCTGCGCATATTAGAAAATGCTATACGACAAGGATATCCAGTGTTGTTGGAAGATATAGATGAGAATATCGACCCATCCATTCGCCCAGTACTCCAAAGAGAGACTTACGTGCATGAGGGGCGAATGTACTTAAAGCTTGGTGACGTTGTTATCGATTACGATCCAAATTTTAAACTATATATGACTACGAAATTGGCGAATCCACATTATTTACCAGAGATTTGTATTAATGTCACGTTGGTAAACTTTATGGTAACGGAAAGTGGACTTGAAGATCAACTCTTGGCGTAAGTTTTAATTCCTTTTAAAGCAGGTATTCAGATCAGTATGTATGCATGTATCCTTTAATTTTATTGAGAAAACAAATTAGACACTGTCTTTTGAGTATATGGCAAATTAATTATCGCGACGCGGCCCAGTGCAAATGAACGAATGAATAAATAGACTCGCCCCGTGATGTGGGCAATCCGTTTCATTTACCTGTGACGGAATTCAAAAATTATATCGGCTAACCTCAATTTGGAAGAGAGGCGCCTATTTTCGAAAGTGAATGGACCTAGGGCTTGTTAAGTCGACTTCGACTTTAGTCGATTTGTCACAAAACTGCTAAATAGAAACCCTTTCTTTGCGCTTCAAGTACACTTGCCCCCACAGACACAACTGGAGGAGATTGAAAACAGAAAGGCATCTGACATTTTACGCTATATGAAGCAAACAGGGTTGTTCGTCTACATGGTGTGTAATAAAGAGCTCCATGTGGTATCACAACAAATCATCAGGCCTACCTAGGTAGTAAATATGTTTGCTGTACCAAGTGGAAACAATAGCGGACATTCCCTCGATAAATCTTCCGTTTCCTTTAGGATCAGTTGCTTGCCCTCATTATTCCTTAATGTTATTCCACAAAATGTAAATCCTGATTTCCTCCGCACTGGACGAGCGGTGGCAGCCACTAATACCCAATCCAACCTTGTCCGAATATCATTTAACGCCAACTCAAGTTTTTGTTTATCTGGAAACTGCTGCTTCCTCCTCTTTTCCCTCACATTTTTATCACTCATTCTAAAATTAATTGAAATTTTTATAAATAATATTAAATTTAATACTAAATTTTTCAAAATCAAAAAAAAAAAGTAAAAACAAAGTTTCCAGTTCCTGCAGGGTGATCGGTTACTGGCACAGTTACCCTAAATTAATTTGTTGAATATGGTTAAGAGCCGATTTCATAATCAAATTAAAAGTTCCTTTAAATTTTAAAGGAGCCTTTAATTTGCTGATAGATTTCATAAAGTCTTTTTAAAGATAAAAGTTCCTTTAAAATTAAATACCCAAAAACGGGCATTTATGTAAGTCATTTAAAGGTTCCTTTTGGCAGAAAAAATTTCATTTCTGCAGTCTGTCAAAATCAAATATCAAAAATTTATTAAAATCACCGAACCGATTTTGTTTGTTGTTTTGTTTGTTGAGTCCTATAATGCAATATTCATCTTCTTCCCCTTTTGTGAGGTTGGATGACCGCTTCCTATTTTTTCTGCACTAGGTTTCCAAATTATGTTTCTTTGTTCTTTTTCTTTTTTCAAAAAAAAAAATAAATAAATAAATAAAGCCACAATCAAAAAAATTATTTATTTTCAGAAAAAAAATGTCAAATTTAAATATTTTTAAATTTATGACAATCATTTGACGTTAAAAGAGCCTTTTAATATTATATTATTATGAAATCACTCCCACTTTAAAGAACATTTAAATGGCTCTTTAACTAAAAGACTCCTTTAACAAAAGGAGCTTTAAGAATTTCATTATGAAATCGGCCCTAAATCTCATATTAAAAAAAAAAAAATCGAAGCCATTTGGTAGTTTTTTGGTAGGAAAAAATTTTGTTAGTGGCATCCCTGACTGTAGGTCCACTTAATTTGTAGGAAAAACAAAAGTTAAAGCGCACGCCTCCAATTGGGAGATAAACTCGTCAGAGTTATAAACACGCAAGTGTATTAATATATAAAAATAAACGTTTTTCGAACGAGAATATGGCTCCAAGCGTACTGTGGAATTTCTTCAAGAAAACAGATAACGGAAAGTTCGTTAAGTGCATTATTTGCAAAAAAAATTTCCGCTATAACAATAGTACATCGTCGATGCGAAGCCATCTCGTATGTATCCATAAAATGGACGTTCCATAAAAGGTTGATTGACGTGGAGGACTCCCATCAAAAAGTAGGTCGGGAAAATTTGTATATAATGAACCACGTTCCGATAAAAATTACTTTTTCCGGAGGGTAGGGGTTAGTGCTGGAAGCGATATCGATATAATATCGATTCATCGATGTTTTTGAACTTTTTCGATATATCGATATTTTTTTTCCGATATTCGATATATCGACGGTCATGAATCCATCACTGATAAACGCGGAAAGAAGCTGGTAAAAGGCAGCATTGCCGTTTTAATTCCCCAAATTTGGAGATTTTTTTAAAATTTGATTCCTATGTAGAAATTCCTGTGTTTAAAAGTAATGTAAATACGAACATTTTTTTTTTTAAATGTTTATTGTAGAATTGCAAAATCAAGAAAAAACATTTTAAATTTAAAAATTTTTATTTCTATTTTAAGCACTATGAGATTTTGAACCAAAAACTTATGTTTTTTTCCATTCATTTTTATTTTTAATTTAAACATTTTCTTTTTAAATCCCAAATACATTTTAATTCCAAAAATTTCATTTTTAATTTAAAAAATTTCATTTTTAAAATAAAATGACTTGGTTGAAAACGTGAATTATAAAAATAAAAATTTTATTTTTGGTTTATTTTCTCCGAGTGTAAAAGGTATTTAGAATGCGTTATTAATTTGTCTATTTCAAACCTTTTAGTCTTTAACATGGTTTTTTAATAACTTAAATGCGAAATATTTCAGTGAACCACTGTAATTGATACCTACTCTTTCTGGCTGGAACAGAATTTACCTTTTTTGTTTTTTTTTTTTTTATTATTGAATTCCCTTTTCAAAAAAGATTTCTGTTGATAATAAATTGAAATATTTAGTTTAAATGTTTATTTAGTTAATTTTTAGAGTAATATAAATGACTGTTACTCTCGTTCAATTCAGGGCACAATAATAAATGCAGACATTTCGAAAAATAAAGCTGTTATATATAGATATGTTAAATTAAGGTTTATATAAAGTAGAGCTCTCGATTTTTTTTGAACGTTTTCGAGTAGCCCGAACAAATGCTGTTCAAATTCTCGAACACTTGTTTGTTTGTTTATTACCCGTATGTTTGCACCATGGTATAAGTATACCAGGTAAAACAAACGTCAAGTTTTCGTCGCCATATTAACCACCTGACAATTAAGCAGATTATGACATTTCGTGCTGCCATACTCAATGATAAAAATCCTCCATTAATGGCATTTTTCACTGCTTTGTTTTAAAAATAAATTGTAACCATGGTATTCATAGTAACGAATTTTTTCAATTTGAATTGAAAGAAATTTTTTCAATTTGAAAAAATTACACATCCTGCAGTAAATTTGTTTCACTGCTGAATGATCATTGATGATTCTTCTGAGTACAATTTTTATTATTATTATTATTATTTTTTTTTTTTTTTTTTTTTTTTTTTGAAAAAAGCAAACCATTTATATGGAAAATTCAGCAGTCTTTATTTGAAAGTACTCACTGATGCCTCCTCAGTCATAGATGAATTTCATCAGTAATTCATAAAAGATTCATTTCGGATTTTTAATTCGCGGAATATCAGTTTGGCCATACTACAAAGTAGCCCTTTCCCGGTATTCTCGGAGAGTTTTTAATTTAGTTTAGTAGTTACGATCACTTTTAATTTAGGCTTTGTGATCACTCTGGTATATAGTTTGGGGAGGTTTTGGAGATTGATCTATTCTAACTCCATATCGTCGCATAAAGTGCAATACCGCGTATCCGCTACCACCCAAATTTTACAGGAGACAGTAAAAAACTGTTTTAATTCAAAACGGATCGGAATTTTGCAAACCCACATCCAAACAAAGGTAGATTTTTGGATTATATTCTTAATTCAAATATCATTTTGGCGAAAAACAGTTAAATGTGCAGTTATTGGCTTACTTATGTATTTATAAGCGGTTTTGTGTCTTTTATTTTGTTCAATAGTGACGTATGGGCTGTTGTTTTCATTGGATAGGATTTTTACGTGGTGGGTCCCAAGCCCGACGCACAACCCGCCCTGCGGGAGTTGTATATTGTTACACGTTTATATAGCGAGCCGCTTGCTCCAAGACAGACGCCCGCTCGCAGCCGCACCTTCTGGTGAACAGACGCTGCAGTTATTCCCCTCAACAAACCCTTAAACCGAATATGTCGGAGTGGCCTTGTCGAGTTGTCGCCTTCTCACTTTAGTTCACCACCAAACGGGTGTTCGGTGGCTATCCAGAGGACACTGCGCGGAAGTCGTGAGCTGCTTGCTCCGCATGCAAAAGAATCGCTCTGGCCACCCCCAGGTGGATGGCAGTCAGAAGCTTTCCCCACTTACGTGGACTTTTACACACGAAGCCATCCTCCTGTTGATAAGGA
Source organism: Urophora cardui (assembly GCA_960531455.1). NCBI lineage: Eukaryota > Metazoa > Arthropoda > Insecta > Diptera > Tephritidae > Urophora > Urophora cardui. The sequence continues at coordinate 82,567,534 of OY482671.1, read as the reverse complement.
GCATGCATCAACTCCTATGCATAATATGGTCGGACGAGCGCATGCCCGACGATTGGAACTTAAGTGTGCTCTGCCCAATCCACAAAAAAGGAGACTCCACAGTACGCGCCAATTATCGTGGGATAAGCCTCCTGAATATCGCATATAAGGTCTTAGCAAGTGTATTGTGCGAAAGACTGAAGCCTATCGTCAACAATCTGATTGGACCTTATCAGTGTGGCTTCAGACCTGGTAAATCTACCATCGACCAGATCTTCACAATACGACAAATATTGGAAAAAACCCATGAAAAAGGATCCGACACACACCATCTCTTTGTCGATTTTAAAGCCGCTTTTGATAGCACGAATAGGAATTGCCTGTATGCCGCAATGTCTGAATTTGGTTTCCCTGCTAAACTTATACGGCTATGCCAAATGACATTGACTAACACCACCAGCTCCGTCAGAATTGGGAAGGACCTCTCCGAGCCGTTCGAGACCAAACGAGGTTTCAGACAAGGTGACTCTCTTTCGTGCGACTTCTTCAATTTGATGCTGGAAAAGATAATACGAGCTGCAGAACTTAACCATACAGGAAGCATCTTATATCACAAGAGTGTGCAACTGCTGGCGTACGCCGATGACATCGACATCATTGGCACTAACACGCGCGCCGTATGTTCTGCCTTCTCCAAGCTGGATAAAGAGGCTAAGAAAATGGGTTTGGCGGTCAACGAGGACAAGACGAAGTACCTCCTGTCATCACACAAAGAAACAGCACGCCTTGGCAGCCACGTCAATGTTGATAGCTACAAATTCGAAACTGTTAAGGACTTCGTCTATCTGGGAACCAGCATTAACACCAAGAATGATGTCAGCACGGAGATACAACGAAGAATCACGCTTGCCAATAAATGCTACTTCGGACTAAGTAGGCAACTGAAAAGTAAAGTCCTCTCTCGACAAACAAAAATCACACTCTACAGGACGCTCATCGTTCCAGTCCTCATGTACGGCGCAGAAGCATGGACAATTTCAAAATCAGATGAGATGGCACTTGGAGTATTCGAGAGAAAAGTTCTTCGTAAGATTTATGGACCTTTGCGCGTTGGCGTGGGCGAGTATCGACGGAGATTTAACGATGAGCTGTACGAGCTTTACACAGACATCGACATTGTTCAGCGAATAAAGATCCAGCGGCTGCGTTGGGCAGGTCATGTCGTGAGAATGGACGAAGGCGCTCCGGCTAAGAAAGCATTTCTATCGAAACCCGCTGAACGCAAAAGAAAAGGGAGACCTCCACTGCGTTGGGAAAATCAGGTGGACAGCGATGCTGCCTCCCTAGGTGTTCCCAAGTGGCGCCATGCTGCACGAAACAGAAGCAATTGGCGCGCTCTGTTGGACTCGGCCAGAATCGTCTAGACGGTTAAGCGCCAATCAAGAAGAAGAAGAAGACGTATAGGCAGGATTGCAGGCGTACTTAAAAACTTGTCTTTAATAAAGCAAAGTTATAATCCATTTCGTGTTTATGAAAGTATAATCAACTTTAGTACATTACAGTACAGTTATAAAGCAATAACACCTATTATTCGCGGTTTTTGTTCGAAAAATTTCCTTAAAAAAAGCGGTTTTGAAACTGTGTCATTATTTGGAATTGCGTTGTGTGAATCTCAAAATTGTTGCATGAATGGATGGGGACGGACGCCAAGAATGTATTTTTGATGAAATCTCATTTTTGGCAAAAATGTCACGCGGTTTTGCACTTTAAACGACGATATGTATGTACACCACCATACCAAGTGAGCATTTCAGTCTATATATGTATGTATGTACATATGTCCAATCCAATTCCAAAAAAATATGTACCCTAGATTTTAACAATATGAGTTGCTTATTTCCGCGGTGCAATAATACCAAATATGGCGACGATACCCTTTATTCGCGGAGAGTGGATGAAGATCTGTGGAGTGAGCGAAGAGGAGCTACCGGAAGTTCCATAAATCTGCTCACTAGTGCCCTTTCTCTTTCTGTCCTTTGATTCCTGAAATACCCAAACTTTCAAACAAAAATCTATGCATTCAAAAAATAAAAGTCTGGCATTCTGCCGTATGAGGGTTATTTTTTTAAAGCGCGGCCGAAGGCCCCCAACGCAAAAAGGTTTTCTAAACACATATATTCATATGTGCGTGTTTTTATAAGTGCCTATCCTCGGTAATTTCATTTTCATTTCATTTGGGGGTTTGTTTTCAAATTTTGCAACTTACAAACTTCTCCGGTCGACGGGACTTTTGGATTTAGAATCACGAGGACCTCCTGATTTTTATTCTATCCTTAAAAAATAAAAGGAATAATTTTAATTCTTGGCTCGAAAAAATAAAAATCAAAGTTTAATGATTATTTTTGTCCAAATAAAATAAACAGCCAGAAATAATTTTAAAAGGAATAAAAATTTGGCTCCCTGCTTTTTATATTCGAATGCGTTTTTTATAAAATCATAAAAATCGATTAAAAACTATGAATTCAAAATCGATGAGCCATCCACAATGTTACGATTAAATTTTGCAAATAAAACAAAATGTAATAAAGAAATTTCTTTAAGTATATATCGTCGTACCACACGAAAACTTGCGCATTTAAAATTTCTGACGAAAGCTGACAATAAAAAAATTCTGTACGAAATGTAGCACATTTGACTTTTGGCCGACGAAAAGTAGCAGTAATTAAGCAATTATTGCTTGTGACCACAGATATTTCGAACAAAAGATTTCAAATTTTGTTGAAATATATCGCCAGCTTAGAGTGCAAACTGTGTAAGTCCACTTTTATGAAAACATGTATTTTTATCTAGAACGCTAGAAAAATCAAATACACACCGCACTAAACAAGTCTGTGGACTTGTCATATTTCTACTCGTTGTTATTCAGTGATACGAAGATTGTGTAAGTCCGAAACGAGAAGAAAATTGGTTCAAAGTCCAAAATTTTTGAAATTTTTTTATTTTTTGATTTTTGTCTCTGCTGTAAAGTTTGAAAAGGGGACTTACACAATTAATACCGAAAAATTCATTGCGAAACAAGGCTATTTTTATTCCATCCCAATAAACACAGACGCGAGGATGATATCACGGCGAATTCGGTAGGTGTGAAATGCGGGTTGTTCCGCGGATTTTGGGAGCTTTATTTTCTTCATACAATTATCAGCACCCTAATATACATACATATATATATACATAGATTTGTTTATTCTTAGTGACATTGTTGCAATAGAACTGCCATCTATGGAAATTCAACGCAATGACCTCATTATTAAAATCAACACAGACAAGCAACAGCTATTGGCTTTGGAGGATAAAGTGCTCAAATTATTGTACAATTCACAAGGTAATATTTTGGATGACGAGGAGCTCGTAGAGACCCTTAACGACGCCAAGGTAAATTTACGTTTTTGTCATCCAAAAAGAAAAAAATATTAGACAGATACTTTGTATTTTTTTTAGGAAACCTCTTTAATTATTGCCACACGTCTTATAGATACGGAAGAAACAGAAAAAGTAATAACAACCACTCGTGAAAAGTACCGTTCTTTGGCATCCCGTGGCGCCATGCTCTATTTTGTTGTCGCCAGTTTGGCCGACGTAGATCCTATGTATCAATACAGTTTGAAGTATTTCTCACAAGTGTTCTGCAACGTCATTCGTCAAGCATCTACAAAACAACCGATTGAAGAGCGCATAGTACAATTGAAGCTTGACGAGCTGAAAGCAATATACGAGAATGTATCTCGTGGCTTGTTCGAAAATCACAAAATTATTTTTAGCTTTCTATTGGCGACGGCCATTGAAAAACAAGAGGGTCGCATATCACATAAAGATATGAATTTTCTAACACGTGGCAGAATTGGAAATGTAACATATAGGCCTAAGCCACAGGATATATGGCTTTCGGACGAAGAATGGGAAACATGCGTTTTTCTAGAGGAGGAATTGCCGGATTATTTCGCGGGTTTCACCTCGTCGATAGCTAAGCCCTTCTTTCTGCAGATACACAACACCAAGGAGGTGGACGAAAAACAAACCATCACTATTATCATATACATATATTATCCATAAATACTTATATCTTGCTTACAGGTATTTAACTTTTCCACGAACTCCAGAGCACCAGCGATTGATACATGGAACACACGTCTTACCATTTTCCATAAACTTATGTTTATACGCGTATTTCGACGGGAGCGCTTTCTACTACATGTTGTGCTGTACCTTACCTCAACTGTGGGTAAAATTTTTACAGAAACATCCGCAGCGGGCAACCAATTAAAATCTGTGTATGTGTATGTTTGATGGATAAGCCTTATCCATCAAATCCCGAATATCCCTTTAGTTAATTGCCATATTTATACTAAACTGTACGTTGTACGTAGAATATACAGGTTTTGATCACATAAAGGTTAGTTGTAACAGCATAGAAATAGATAGATACATATGTATGTATGTTAAGATACTCAGGGTAAAAAAGGAATCGATGTGTGTCTTTCGCCCCTCAAGGATGCCTACAAGACTCGGAGCCCATAACTCGAAAAATAATTGAGATATTACAAGAAGCTTTTACATATCTTTTGTGTTATTACATGGGCAAAAACTTGGTAAATCGGTTTGTAATCACGCTAACCCTTGACAAGAAGATTTATAAGCATAATAGTCATTTTTTAAAATAGGTGTGATTCTCCTCACTTTATGATGCACCCACTTTGTATAAACCACAGTATTTTTCACTTATCAGCTTTTACAAAACAACAGGTGTATTTAATGCAATCACAGTTGTAAAAAGATATTTGCAAAATATTTAGCCTCTTATTCTTAAAAAATAAAATAGGTTTTAACAATTGTATAAAATGACATTTTCATACAAATTTTAAATTTTAACGGCTTTATAAACCTGTTTTATTTTTTATGAATAAGGGGGTTAGTATTTTGAAAAATAAACATCTTAAATAACATTAACAATTCATTTTTATTGAGATTATATGTATGTATCCATCATTGAATTTTTTTGGAAATTTGAATTTAAATTATTGAAACAAAAGAAAAAGATGAAACTCAAGTGGCAGAATAGCTGTGCATTCCATTTTATACAGAGAAGCCATTGCGCAGTATGATTTTTCTATCGGACTTCTTCTTTCCCCTTACGACCAAAGCAGAAGCTTACAAGAGGCAAATTTAAAATTTGTATTTACATATATTTTATATTTTAAAAATAATTTATTTTATAGCTGTCAAATTGAAACAATTGTCAGAAAAAAGTGTAGAATGTCAAAAAACCTATCGAAATACAAGCTGGCTCATTGGTTTTTAACCGCCTAGATGGTATTTCGTTGGTTTTTTCCAACATAGCTTACTCCCTTGCACCAACACAAAACTGTATTTGACCACCTCTTCCACACAAAAAACCTTGTAGAATATCAGGAAAAAACGTAGTGTCATATGGGCATTAATGGAAAAAATACCCTTTTTTGTTTATACCGTATTTTTAGTAAAGTGAGAGAAAAAAGACATTGACAATTTTTCGCTGAAATGACGATTTTTTATTTGCAAACGTCAAATTATCGCATGAAAATGAAAAACATATAATCCTATGTATATCTCCAGTTATCATTATTTCTATCGCATTGTAATTGCAAATTGTTAGCTAGTTTCAGTGGTAAGTGTGCGCCTCGTTTAATGTGAAAATCAATAAACAGATTTCGGTAACTTCATACAACTTCTTACAAAAAATCTTACGAAGTAGCCCAATCCTGCAATTATTTCAGCACGTGGATCAGACCTATTTTTCGATATGTACCAGTGATGCAAAATTACTCGTGCTTGTGCATTTTTCGGCTCTTTAGGAAGCAGCTTGTCACTTCTGCACACTCGACCGATTTTCGGCACTATTTTGCGTTGCACAATTTTTTGGACAAATATGACACAATTTTAATTTTCCATCACTCAATGTACTCATTTGTTCGATACCGTGGTTGAAGTACTCGATACCAAAAAATATCGTTGCAAAAGAATCGAGTAAAAAGTATCGGTATCAAATGCAAAAAATATCGATTTGGTATCATATCGTATCGAAATTCGTGTCCCTAGCCTACGGTAGGCGCACCACCACACTATTTTTTTAGTAATTGCTTGCATGTAGTGGTGCCTATCAGCGATTATCCCACATAGCATTTTCTGAATTTTTTGATCATACTCCAGTATTTTTTCGAACCTATGCACGTTTAAAATAATGGAAAATGCGCTCAATTTCTGATCATAAAAGAGCCTATCGTCTGTAGAAAATGGTACCCTGTCTGTAGAAAATGGTACCCTGTCTGTAGAAAATGGTACCCTTTTCGAGTCTTATTTTAATTGTATTTTAATCATTTTCGAGTCCCTTTCGATTTTATTTTTTTTTCGATTTTGATTCTTATTTTAGTCATTTTTGAATAGTTTTCTGATCGTTTTTGAATCTTTTTTGGGTCATTTTTCAATCGTTTTCCTGGTCATTTTCGAATCTTGGGTCGTTTTTTAGTAACTTTCTGATCAATTTCTAATCATTTTCTAATACTTTTCACCTACTTTTTTGGGTCACTTTACAACCGCATTGCTTTCCCATCTTCTATCATCTTCCTCCTTATTCTACCCTTAGCCTTCCCTTTACAAATATAGCTAAAAGAACTTCCACGTCACTCCCAAAGTCCACATTTTGGTTGGAACTTTTGAAACAGATTTAATATTAAATATATTAATATAATATTAAGCAAATAAGGAGTTTTAAGATAAAAAATTTCAATCCATAAATGAATTCCTGTGAAAATGCATATGCGCATTTTGGCACTCTCATAAACGGCAACACGGAAGACATAAATCCATATGTTCCTGCTCTACAACATTCGGAACCATCAATACCGAAATCTAATATAAAATTCTCTGAAATTTTTTTTTTAATGATAGCTTTATGTTCTAGGTTTGCTAAGGTTTTTTTTTTTTTTTTTTTCTAAAAAAGCAAAGTAATTGATCATATTACGATCTTTAGCATGATAAATTTGTGATAAATTATTTTTTTAATTAGCAAAGGGGAACGAAAAACGCTCAGTTAGGTGATTTTTATATGACAAAAAATAAAATCACTTTTCAATCGCTGGTCTGCCTCATTTTCGAGCCTTATTCTAATCGCAGAAGTGATTAATCAGTTTTTGACTTTATTAAGTCAGTTTTCATAAAACAATCTTCCAAACTCTATGTGGGATATTATTACATATATCATTACTTATTGAAAATACTCTTTCAATATTATCGTTTGTTCCCGGTAAACATAGTTATTATTATTAATATACATATATTTTCTTTCAAAATATTATTAACTCTCCCCAATTCATCAAATAGTAAATTATCATCGATTACAATGCCTAATTGTTCTTTACAGAAATTCCGTGTTTTTAATACGTATTCCCATTCGGGTTCAGTTTTTAATTAAATCCAATCGAAGAAATATGAATAATTGTCGTGTTTAGTCCAGTTTTCTAAATATTCAATAGCAGATTTAAAAAAATTGTTTACTTGTGAGGGAAGTTTTTCACAATGTCGTTTTAGGTGTTATTTTAAAGTATTGCAGTGCAAATTAACTTCAGTTGATGTTGTTTTCTCTTTCAATATTTTTTTATCAATGAGTGAAACATAGTTGCTTCACTGTGGGTAAATAAAAGAGTTGTTTCATCGCATTCGTCCAAAAAGAATTTTTTTATATTTAGAGTACATTTTTCCAAGTTCAAGAAATGTGTCTTTAATGGATCAAGCAATTTTAATACACGGTCAATTGCTAGGGTTAACGCTAGCCACCTTGTTTTTGAGTACCCCGACAATTTTCTGTAATCAACTGAGGCTTCTTCGCAAGGGCGCCTGCTACAAGTACAACATTTAATTGTTGAATTTTGAATGGCTAAATACGATAAGAAAATAACAATTTTCGGTATGAAATTTCATGAAGACACTCACTGGTATGAAACATGAAAAGGAGGACCAGAAGGGTGACAAAATTTTTGAGAAGGGCAATAGAATTTGGGGAGGATAATATTATAACAATGCCAACATCTCTATTTTCTTGTTGAACTATAGTGTAAGCGAACAACATTCCCGTCGTTCAAATATTTTAGGTTTATGTCTTACCTGGCATCTTTACAGTTTACAGAGTATGGCAATTAACGCATTAAACTGAGTATCTAATATTCCGTCCCTCTCGAATTAAGCCTAAATTACATATTTTCTCGTTTATTACAGATTTGCAGACACAAATAGCTTTACACCATTAGTTTTTGTCCTTTCCACCGGTTCCGATCCAATGGCCGCTTTTCTTAAGTTTACTGACGAAATGAAATACATTGATAAATTATATTCAATCTCTCTCGGACAAGGACAAGGACCAATTGCTGAAAGTTTGATAGAGAAGAGTTTACGGCTTGGTCACTGGGTATTCTTGCAGAACTGTCATTTAGCCACATCATGGATGCGTCAGATGGAAACCATTGTACGTAATATCACGTTAGGCGTTAGCAAGGCACACGACGATTTCCGCTTATTTCTTTCCTCGATGCCAACAAAGAACTTTCCCATCAGTGTACTACAAAACTCTGTCAAGCTGACAAATGAACCACTAAAGGGCATCAAAGCCAATGTTCTTGGGGCGTTAAATGATATGGATAGAACTTTCTTCGAAAAACATGCATTACGCGAAAAATGGCGCGCCATTGTTTTTGGGCTGTGCATGTTCCATGCTGTGATTTTGGGGCGACGAAAATTCGGTCCCCTCGGCTGGAACATCATATACGAGTTTAATGAGAGCGATCGTGAATGTGGTCTCAAAACATTGGAGTTCTTCATCAATCGTCATAAGGTGGAGGAAACTCCCTGGGATGCAATATTATATATAAACGGCGAAATTACATGGGGTGGACGTGTCACCGACTATTGGGATCAACGCTGTTTGAAAACCGTGTTGAAAAGATTTTGCTCTCCTAATATTATTGCGCCCGGCTATAAATACTCACGTGGTGATCCATACTACTGTGACCCACAAAAACTAACCGTTGCCGAATACATAAAATATGTACAGGAATTCCCAACAATCGAAGATCCGGAGATATTCGGCATGAACCAAAATGCAAATATTGTTTTCCAAACACAAGAGACAAATTTCTTTATTACGACATTGTTACTGGGTCAGCCCCGTGAAGCAGCGGATGAGGGTCAAGCGGCGGAAAATGAAACTGTGATGGGCGTCATACAGAGTATAAAAAACGTATTGATTACAAAAATTAAACGTGATGAGTTACATGAATCGTTGACAGTTGTAAGTTCCTACATACATACCTACCAAACTTGTATTGCTTTATATATGTATATATTTTTTTTCATCTCAAATAAGTTGGACACCAAAGGGCAACCACCCTCGTTGACAACTGTGCTGTTACAAGAAATCGATCGTTATAACATAAGTCTGCACATAGTACACGACAGTTTAGTTAATCTCGCAAAAGCCATTAAAGGTTTCGTCGTCATGTCTGAGCAGCTCGAAGAAGTATTTAATGCGCTACTCACTAATGTGGTGCCCAACCTTTGGGCAAAGAAAAGCTTCCTCTCGGCCAAGCCTTTACCCAATTACATCGCCGATTTCCAACGTCGCATCGATTTCATACAAAGCTGGGCACGTAGCGGTGGTCCGCGTTCATATTGGATTAGCGGTTTCTATTTTCCTCAATCGTTTCTCACCGGCATATTGCAAACGCATGCGCGCAAACGCGTATTACCCATCGATTCGCTGAAAATTGATTTTAAAGTTTTTGATTTAGTCATCATACAGCAATCGATATTTGAGCATCGAGCGAGCAGCAAGGATGTATGATTATTTTGTATAATAGTTTCGTTTCATTTTACTATCTTCAAGCTCTTATTATTTTTTATTTTTTCTTTATTTAGTACAATGATCTATACGGAAATCTACCTGAATCGAATGAAGCTGGCGTCAACGTTCATGGCATATTTATAGAAGCAGCGCGTTGGGATTCACGCCATGGTGGACTCTGTGATGCGGAACACGGCGAACTGTTCAGCCGTCTACCGGTTATTCGTTTCATTCCGTGCTTGATTTTAAATTCAGGTGAGCGGTACGACGCACCCCTTTACAAAACACAGGCACGTTCTGGTGTATTGTCAACAACGGGCCATTCCACAAATTTTATACTTTCGATATTATTGGAGAGCAAAACTCCACCAGATTTTTGGATTTTGCGTGGTACAGCTTTAGTTTCTGGGGTTTCCGATAATATTTCGTAAACTAATTGATTTTTGGGACTGTCTACTTTTTTAGTTTGTATCAGAATGAAAATAAAAATAAATTTATATATAAATACATATACATATGTCCATTAGAGGTTTTCTTATTTGTTCAGAAAAAACTCAAATCCAGGATCTGAGGAGTGCCTGCCTGATTATGGTTCCTTTCGGTTGGAAAATAAAGTCAATTGACACTGTTTCGTTTTTTAAAACACAATAAAGTCAACGAACGATGCTTAAAATTTGTTAATTCATGAAAATATTTACAGATTCCGCATTAAAAAAAAAACTCTCGGTCAAAGGTATAATTTTCCTTATTTTGAACACGCGTCCTAATACCAAATTTTCTTTGTTCTGAGGTGGTCTGCCGATATCACCTCTCTAGTTGCATCATGGTTGTGAGTAATTTTTCTCAGAACTGTAGAAAAAAGATCCAAAAACATTCAAACAAACTCGTTTCCATTTTGATTTGTATGGGAATTCAATTTAGCAAAATTAAAGGTCAAGTGGATATGCAACTCGTTTTCTAATTTCCAATGTTTATTTTCCACATTACCTCCATTGGAGAACCAACCAATTCTCAAGGAAAACGGCACATTTTTTATACGTAAATAATATTAGTTCTCCACTTGAGAAACTCTTTGATATCAATTTGAGCTCAAACATCAATCTCCAATTAGATTGAAATGAAAAAAAAAATTACTTATTAATAGGGCAAGGCAAAAAATGCACTGACCAACATTGCCATCCTCATTAAGGGTTTATAAAATTATTAAGAGGTGTTTCATATGAAAAATTTTTTATTAATACCTCAAATTGACCTCCAATGGCCCTAGATTTGAAAACCAAATTTGGATCTCCATTTGATATACAAATTGGATATCCATTTGAGAACGACCAAATTTCTCCAAGATTTTAAAAAAAGTTTGACTCATGCATATTGGGTATGTATGTATATTATGAACGGTTTGACGAAACCATCGTGAAGGTTAATAAACACATTTGTATTTCAGTTATCAGTTTAGTAAAGAAATGATCCAAATTAAAGTAAGTTGGATATCCATTTGAGAACCACAAAATTTCTCCAAGATTGGAAAAAAGTTTGACTGGTGCATATTGGGTTATCATAAGGCACTGAGAAAAAAAGGTCCCAGCGGCGAACATTGCCTACCACACTACTTCTTCCCAATGATGTATACTACACATTATAAACAATGCCAACTAACATACAATTTATGTACATACATACAAAAAGTAAGTAGGGTTCACAAAAATGGATTTTGTTCATTTTTCTTCAAATTTCATTGTTGTTGTGTTGCTATAATAAATTCGGAAATTCCGTAGAAACAAAATAACAATCACATTGAAGAAATTTTGTTTGGAATTTTTTTTCAAATATGTATGTACATTTAATCAAGCGCTGATAGCCACCAAATAAAATCGTTTAAAATTGGATGAAACAGATCTGACTGCCAAAAAAAATGCACCACTTCTTCATGGACGTTCTCCCTATGCAGGTATTGTGGATTATTGGCGGATTTCGGTGTTTTTTTTTTTTGTTTGTTTTGGTGTTTTATGTGGTTTTTCTTGAATTTCCCTAATTTTGCACGATTCCTTACATATGTACATACCAGTGGCAATCCCAGAATAAATTGGCTGGGCAAGCCTATGTGTGAAGCAGCCATTAGCCATTTATACAACTTTCTTTGCTGTATTATCTGCAAGTCATTGCATATGTACATACATACATACATATGATTAGTGGGGGTAGTGGAGGTTTTTGAATTCGAAATGTCTACTTACAGCTCACAATGTAAACGGAATTGTGTGCAATCCGCCTAAACTCACCTCACAAGGAAAGCTAAGGAAGATTCGAGGTGCCTACCTACAACTTACAATGTAAGCGAAGATAGATTCGATCTGCCTATCTACAGCTTACAATGTAAGCGGAATTGTATTCAGTCCGCCTACGTTCACCTTACAAGGTAAGCGAAAGTAGGATTCGAACTGCCTACCTACAGCTTACAATGTATGCTAGTTAGTGATATGCTCATTGAATGAACACTTTACTGCCTGATTCCTTTGTATGTAACGTGTAGGCGTTCACTCTACTTTTGCGGCCATGTATATGAACATGTATACCAGATCTGTATATGAGGTAGTGTGCATTACAGCCTTACATGTATGCATGACAATCGATTCTGTAAGCAACATTTCCGCCGCTGGGTTTTTTATTCTCTTAATTTTAAAATGAAACTCTCAATCAAAATCTAAAATCTTTTCAGGGCCCTCACTCTGTAGTTCGATTAGAAAAAAAATTCGTTCGCTTTCGAATTCTATTACATATCGACGCTTCCAAACAAAACTGTACTAAGTCTGAAAACTGTGGTTTGCAGGAGAAGCTCTCAAAGTTTAAACTCCAGATGAAGCTTCGATTGTATGCTAAGTATATTTTCACTTATAACTTCTGTTTGGATGGAACGATCAACACCAAAACTCGACAATATCAGTCAGGGTACGCTTTATATAAAACCGTAAGAAGAAATAAAAATTTGCTACGTGGTTTTTCATGGCAAGCTCTCAAAGTTTTTATTCTGTAAAAATCTCGAGTTGTATTATATGTAGACTTTTGCTTATAACTTTTGATTGAATTGTCCGATTGATACCAAAATTAGACAGCATCTAAATTAAGACACGCTCTATTTGAAAACGCCAAAAACGGGAAAATGTACTAAGTCGACTTAGTACAGTATTGGTTGGAAGCGTCGATATATTCTATACAATACGAATGTGCTTTCGAATGGAATTTCCCTTTCGAATAGAATTACAGAGTGAGGGTCCAGGTGAATGTAAACAATTCCCGATGCTGCCAAACCCGAAATAAAATCGCAAAAGTTAAATAACAAGACTAGTAATGTGTAAAACTACATGGAAATTCCTTCTGGCAATTTTTTCCACACTAGTTCAACGTGAGACGAAAAAAACGTAACTGACGTAACGACTAGACGAACACGAATGTCAGAGTTACAAAATTCCAATCTGCACGAAAACGTCTGCAAACGCATCGTTCGACTTGCCTATCGTTCGAGATACATACATGATTAGGCTGTATGTTTTGTTTAATTGAATACTTGTGAACTTCCAATTCAGAGCAGAGTTCTGCTTCGATCAGTTTGAAGTTCGGGTATAGCATACAACTCATTGTGTACGTACGTTTGATACCCGGCAAACCGTAAACGTACGAGCTACAGCTCGTTTGTATGCTTTCATACTAAACAACACAGCGATCGAACGGTTTGGCTTGAAACAAACATATGTACAGGTTGAACGATACGATCGCTGTATGATCGCACGAGTATACATATGTACATACTATAACGAACCGATCGATCAGTTGATCGATCGCGATCATTGCATGTTTATACGATCATTCGACTGTACGAAAAACTTAAAAGTGGTGTTTACAAAAAATCTAATAAAAGAAAAGGCCGTAGTGAAGTGTGGGAAGTTTTTTGTGAAATTGAAGACGAAAACGGGTGTCAAATTAATGAATTTGTACAATTCGGCCGTGTGCCAATCGGTAGAAAAAATGAAATTTTGACATAAGGGAGTAAAATTTTGAAAGTATTCGTGGTGGATTTGAAATACATACACATTTGTAAATACATACGCATACAAGTAACACAAATATTTAAATACAATAATAATATAATAATATAATACAATGGCGCTATTATAACTCTGACGAGTTTTATGGCCGAGCTTCTCTCCCAATTCGAGGTGTGCTCCTTTTTGTTTTTCCTACTAATTGGGTGGACCTACAGTTTTATGCCGGCTCCGAACGGCGAATGCATTTTTTGTGAGAAGCTTTTTCATGGCAGAAATACACTCGGAGGGTATGCCGCCCACTGCCGAGAGGTGACCGCTGCTCTTAAAAAACCCAATAATTAGATTTTTACTAATCAGAAAAATTTTTTTTTTTTTGGTGTTTGCTCGGACTGGGGTTTGAACCCGAGGCCTCTGGTATAGCAGGCGAGCACTCTACCCACTGCACCACAGCGGCCACTAAAATACAAAATAACATCAAATCGTTTCATGAATACATTTCTTCTGTTCCATTAATACTGCCATCAACAATTATATGCATTTTACGGTTTAAAATTGTATCGTCGCCCGTTTTCGCCCAAATGTGTATCTTTGTAACTGTCAAAATTTTCCTTCCGTTTAGGCACAGCAAAATAGGTTTCTTTTTTCAATATGGTAAAAATTTTCTACCTCATTTTGCCACAGAGAAAAATGTTACCGATTGGCAAACAGCCTTCGAAAATAATTTTGATGCCATGCAGTGGTGGGAAAATCATAAAAATGAGTTTCCAACTCTTTATAATTTTGCCCTTAAAATATTATCCATTCCAGCTAGCAGTGCAGCAAGTGAGCGCACATTTTCATGGTCCGATTTCACCCATTTTCTATACCAACCGTCCCAGTCTCGATACCAACTTGCATTCCAAATTTCATCAAAATATCTCAATTTTTGCGCGAGTTAGAGTGTTTACAGACGGACGGACATGGCTCAATCGATTTCTCTTTTCACCCTGATCATTTTGATATATATAAGTCTATATCTATCTCGATTATTTCATTCTGTTACAATCCACCGTTATGTGATTAAAACTATAATACTCTGTGTACTAGTACAGCTGAGTATAAAAAGTATTAATGAAAACAAGAATAAAGAATGAAATAATGCCTAATTTGTATGCACGAATTTTTTCCTTTTATATAATAACTTCTAATTTTCTATTAAAAATGAAATAAAAAAGTATCTACTAATGAAAATAAAACAAATTGATTTTTCATTTTATCGCTTTGAAAAGTTTTTAATCGTTTATTTAAACTTTTGATATGTAAAATAAAGCGGCTGATCCGCACTCATACAAAGATTACAGAAAATAAAGAATTCAAAATGCAAGAAAAACGGCTTTAAAACTAAATCCAGCATACATACATACATATATATGTATGTACATACCCTGTAAAAAAGTGTGCGACGAGTCTCTAAAAAGATTTGTCCGGGAGCGCTCTCTTTCGGGTACAATTAGTCTACAATTGTTCCCAATTGTACCCGAACGGGTACATATGTATACTAATTGTAGACGAATTGTACCCGAAAGGGTATCAAACGGGTACAATTAGTCGCACAAATGGATGTGTCGCATTTGCTACCTGTTCGGGTACAAAACGGGTACAATTGTGCGCTTTTGCTACCCGTTCGGGTACAAACTGGGTACAATTAGTCTCTTCATAGGACATGCTCAAACAAAAGAGAACACTTCAACCCATATAAAGAGATACAAATGGGTAGTAATCGCATGCTCCCTTGCGAGTTGTCCCGGATGTATCCCGGAGTGATCGCATTTTTTGCAGGGTACATATATTTATACGACACACATATTAAAAATGTACATGATCGTACAGTGTACGATCATTTCTGTTTAAGTACAAATCATACACCGATCGATCAAACGATAATTTCTACTTATGTACAAATCATTGTTTTGTACATTTCTTTCCAACCAAACATTTGTTCGTTTGACATCGAACGTACAAAAGCTTTACTCGTATCGCTTATTCGGGTAAACATCATGTGTATGAGTTGCATTGCACTGTGTCAGATCGATGAGCCGAAAACCTTACTCGAAGCAGAACACTGATTCAGAGATGCAATTTAAAGAGGAATTTACTCCATTAATGTCTAAGCATAGTATTAAACAGGGGAATCGAATTGTAGTTTAGTGCTACCAGGGATTTTTTATACGAATACGCAGCAATAAAAATGTAATAACTTACTTTTATTTAAATGTTTATAGTTTCAATAAGTTTGTATGTAATAAGGGGAATGTTTTGGGATAAAATAAAGAGATGTCACTATACATACATATTCCTAATTAATTTCAACAGTGTCACAACTCAAAAAAAACACCAGTTGTAGCTTAATTACCAAGCAGATTCTCATGGCTATTATACGATAAAACGAAAAATGATGTTCTGGTTTATGACGTTTCGAACATAAGAGTTGTTAGTTAGTTTAACACTATGTTCGAATTAGTATTAGGTAGCCTTTATGCGAAATCATATGTTTTTTTGACAGCAAATTCGTATTTTTGAGAGCAAATATATATCGAGCCGTATGCGCCGGAAAGACGTAAGTATGACCATGGTTTCCGATTTTCAATTTTTTGTAGAAATCGCTTACTTGTCATCCTTCGCACCTTCTCCAGAAATTTTATGCCTGAAAAATGTACCGTTATGAAGAGCAATTTTGAAGTAAGTACATAATTTCAGTTTGTTTAATACTTTTTTGTGAGTACAAAGTGGCCCATACGTCCTTTTCGTTTCTCAAATTATTAAGACTAGTGACTAATAAACAAATTTAACGGTTCTTTTTCGGATTTAAACCAATGAATTTATCAGATTAAAACTCTACTGTTTTTAAAGTTAAGGATTACTTAATTGAGATTGACCAAGAGGAATACAGTGTTGAACAATTCTTAAAACCTTCTTTAATGATAAAAAAAAAGGAAGAAAATGAAGGTACAAAAAATTATAAAAAGCCTTCTCCTGGCAATTTTTTTTACTTTGGTTCATACCTCTTTCCAACGCATACGGTTCGATATGTACTGAACTTTTATTGAATAATAAAATTAGTTTTCCTTTTTAGCAACATTTATATATTATTGTTTAATGAAAACTTCTCTAAATAAGTTTGTGTTTTATTGCTACGATCATATAGTTTGAGTAGCACACCTCAATTCGGGTATAATTTCTGTGCCAGGATATATTCCATTTTTGCCCACTTGTGTCTTTATAAAGGTTTAAAATATCGTCCTCCGACATCATTTACAAACATTTGCAGCAGAAACTAACAAATTGGCGGAACGTGTTCACTTTATGTGTTTGCTGATGGTGAAAATACAACGCGTCCTGACGAATCACAAAATTTCTGCTACACGATAAGTATGTACATATTCATGATTTGATGGACCACAACCTGGATCTCAAAACTTTTGTATATTTTGCGATCAAAACTTGTTGATATGCGACCAATTTGGAGCGTGATTCATGGATCGCATCAGTATAATATATTACGATAAATAGTGTAAAACAGCCCAACTGCAAGTGGTTTTCGCATGAAACTTGATGGAAATAAGCTAAAGTGTTATTTTCAGTAGAGTTTGCACTTTTATTGCGATTGAATTCATGGAGAACAGTTTTTTTTTTTTTCATAATTCAAGATTACTAAAAGTTAGAGTGGGAATCACAATAATATACCACTGGTTCTAATTTTCGAATTACCTACAAGTTATTTTCACATGAAACTTGGTGAGAGTATTGTATGAATGTTGTTTACATTTATTTTGGCAATTTTTTTTTTATAATAAAAAGCAATATTTTAATATTGAATTAAAATTAATGTTCAATTTGTTCTTCCATTTCTTTTTCCCCCAATAAAACTACTGCAGCAATGGAAACCAATTTTTTAGTTATTTCATATATTCCTTATAAAAATATAATATAAAACTTAATAACTAGGGCATGGAAATCTATGCAAATACATGTTTTTCGTAGATTTAGGTAGAGCAAAATAAATAAACAATCTTTGCGAATCGTGAAATTGTCTTAAAAATGGCATTCAAATGTTTTTGCATATTTTGCATATTTTAGTCATATATGCATATTTTTACATATTTTGCGTTGTTTGCATTTTTTTATTACATATTTCGCATTATATTACCTATTTTTGTAGTTGACAGTTTTATACAAACGAAATTCACGCATAACAGCCATCTGACGACGAATAGAGTTTGGTGTGAACACGGCTATTATTAGTATTTTCGATACGGTGCATACCTGTCGACAAAGAGCCGTTTTCAAACATGCTCCTATTACCTCTGTGGATGTAGAACGTTCGTTTTCTATGTATAAGAGCTTTTTTCGACCGAATCGGCAAATTTTTCTTTTTGAGAATATGAAAAAAATATTTTATTGTATACTCTAATGAATCGTTGAATAAGGATTAACCTTTGCAAATTATGAAATGTTCAAGGCTGAATTTATGTATCTATATATATAAAAACATACATACATACATATGTATAAACGTACAACGTAAGAGCAAAATTTAATTAAAAAATGTTTGTTATTTAACTATTGTAACTTCAATAAACATGAATTATCTGAAGTTGAAAAAATTTGAATTAATGCATTTTTTTTTTTTTGATTTTTCATGCATATTTCTCAGTTTTTGTTGCATTTTTTATGCGCATATTTTTTATTTTTAGTACATGAAATTCCATGCCCTATTAATAACAATTGGCAGATATGCAACTTTGCTGTCAAAAAAACATATTTCGCATTCACTATGCAACACATGTTCGAAACGTAGTAAAACAGAATACCGTTTTTCGTTTTGTCGTAACAGTCGGCGTCGCAGTGATCTAACTCCCGATGTATCGTAGAGTAGCCATGTAAAGTACAAAGTATGTATGTAAGTAAGTAATACTGCCGAACATCTTCCAAATAAAGGTGTTGGTGCTAAATATTTACAAAATCATACATACGTTCAAAATAAAAATGGGAGATGCAGCTGTAATGTAAAATTACTGTGATTTTCGGCTTTAAAAACTAAATAATCTGCTCTGGCTTTAAGTACATAAAAAAATTTCCAAAAATGTAACTAGGTGTATGCATACATTTTCTAGAAAATTGTGTAAAATTTTACTTATTGACTTCTGCAACGTTGCAGTTTTAAATTTGGAAGCATATAATTTACCTATGTTCAGACAATCAGCATTTTGTCAGCATTTTCTTCTTATACATACTTACTAGATTTCACACTATAACTCGGTTATGTAAGTGAATTTATAACTTTTTCGAGCCATCAATGTCGATACTGAGATCTTGTAACGAGGCACGATTCTGTAGGAGGCTCCGCTTTTCAGGGTCCCTCGACTTTTTCGGTTTCGGACGATTGGCTTTCGTATACCGATTGATAACCCCGTCTGGTTCGTCCATCATGCGCATTATATGCGTTTGATCCGAAGAATCGATTGGTGCAATAGAAATGTCACGTACGGCTCTGAATTTACCGCAATTGTTCAGGTGTTCGTTCTCCAAACGAAAGAAATTCCATACAAAGCGTCTATGTGAGAAGAAAATGGAAATGGGCATTCCGAAATGTTTAAGAACTATGTTGACACATACCGGAATACCTCTAAAATACCCGCAATAGAAGTCATAATATCGCCACTAATTAGTTTCATTTCGGTTAAGTAAAATGATAAGACCCAAAGGAAACGCAGCACCAAATCTTCGATAATGGCAAAGTAGTAAAAGCCCTATACCGAATAAAGGAACATTTATTTAATATCTGTTTGCAATAATATAATACACTGGCGCAAATATATAACTGTAACAAGTTTTAAGGTCGAACTTATCCAGTTCGCAGAGTTTTATGCGGACTCTGAACGGCATCTGTCAAAGCAAACGCATTTTTGTTTGGAAGCTTTTCCATATGTATCATAAATACACGCAGAGAGATGACCACTACTTTTTGGGGTATTTGAATAATATAGGACATATTTTAATTTTCATGTTTTCAAAGAAAAAAGCGGTCACCA
This sequence comes from Urophora cardui, assembly GCA_960531455.1. NCBI lineage: Eukaryota > Metazoa > Arthropoda > Insecta > Diptera > Tephritidae > Urophora > Urophora cardui. The sequence continues at coordinate 82,547,519 of OY482671.1, read as the reverse complement.
CTTGTCAGCACGTCTAGAATTAAGAGAAAAGCTCGGCCTAAAACTCATTATTTATATACGCGTCAGTGTATTATTACTGTAATACTTTTACTAACCGTTGAGTAAACAATTTCCTCGCGCAGAAACGTATTCTCTCCCGCATTCTTATCGAACAAACCCCAATCCATTTTAATGTCCCAAGTATAAGCGTAAGATGAAGAAATTATGGAGGCGATAATCCACAACCAGGTATAAGGATTATCGAATGTATTTGCATAGTATCCTGTTGATAGAAAAATCACAGCTAAAATTATTTATTAACAAGTAAGGAAGCTCAAGTTCGATAGAATCGAACATTAGATACTCAGCTGTATGCTTTAATTGTTTGTTACCTTTTGGTTTCTTGCTTTTCCGTCAGGGTAGGAATATGATGTATTGTGGAACGAGTTTCCGTCATCCCTTGTCAAATTTGGTTTGGAGACAAACCGGTTTGCGCTAATATGCGCCATCTTTCAGTCTTTTTTCGTTCTGAGTTATTTTATGTGTTCGATAGTAAGTAATTATTAATAGCGTTTGTTGAGTGTAGGAAAGCGTATGATTTGCAGGAATTTTACCACAAAAGAGCGAGAGGATCAGAGGATGTGAGCGAGAAAGAAGAATAGCTATTTGTAGGAATCCGCACACAGAATTTGTGTGGGTACTTTCCTAAAATGTGTCAAAATCTCTGAAGAAGAGGAAGAAATTGTAAACAGTGTTGCCACAGCCTCAAACAATTTGATATCACAAATTGATACATTTATGGTTTTTTTGGTATCACCGAAAAATGTTTGAAAAAAAAATAAAATTAATAAAATATGCTGCTTTTGGGTTCTAACACCGAAAAAATTTTGAGAAAAAAATTAAAATTAATGAAGTAAGCTACTTTCGTGGTTTTAACGATATCGTTTTTTAATACACAAATATAAAGATAATACTTAAATTTCACATGCAAATAAATATGAATACTTTGGTACTGTACCGAGTAATATAAAAGTTCTTTAAAATGAATTGGGTCAAAAGAGCTGGGTGATCTAGTTGCCAGAGCTGATTTTGGAATTGAATTGGAGTCATTGAATCAGTTCTTAAATATTTGTCGCGCTGCCCTCCTTTAAGTCAAAATGCCTGCTATGGGCAGTGGTCCTACCTAAAGTGTGATAAAAATAAAATTTGTTCTAAGCCAAAATAAAAATTATCTACTTATCATTCATATATAATTGCGCTTAGGTGTTTTTTTTTATAAATTTAAGTACTCCCTCATGAAGGCGATGAAGTTATTCCACGCAGGATTACTGTGGATGGGTACGTAGATTTTGCCCCAGAAAGAGGATTATGTGGTCCTTTCAACCCGTTATCACCAAAATAAAGGTATTTTGAAAAAACGAATATTTATATTTCGAAAACTATCGGCCTCCGGACTGTTCCGACTTCATATATAGGATCGGAGGACGGTGCAACGCCCCTTTTATAAACGGTTTTTACGATCGGTAAAGGAAAGCGTGACAACGAAAAAAAAAACCATGAAGGCATCAATTTGTGATACCAAAATGTTTGAGGCTGTGGCAACACTGTTCCTAAGCGTCATTTTTGACACTAAATAGCATTTCGCACAAATGCGTTTGTTGAACTTCTGCCTTCATCTTCAGTTTGACATAAAATAGCATTCTACCCAAAATCTCACCAAACAGACCTATTGTAACTAACTTCCGTCGTTTGGTCAGGTACTTCGTAGAGGTGGGAAACTATCGATGGCACTATCGATAGTATCGATAATTTATTTTTTTTAGCACTATCGAAGACCATCGATAGGTTTTTCAAAACTATCAAAAACTATCGACAGTAATGTGTACTATCGATAGTTTTACAACTTTTACATCTCCATTACTATTTCAGATTCTGTAAGGTTTTCTACTCGTCTATGGACAAAATAATAGACACGACATTATAGAAGGCTTTGGAGATTTTTTTTTGCTTCGACTTCAAACTTTCACTTCCGTGTACTAAAACATGATACAAGAAAGAAGGTAGTGTAAACGTCAAATTTTTGTCGCCATATTAGCCACTTGACAATTATATGGATTATGACATTTCGTGCTGCCATACTCAATGCTAAAAATCCTCCATCTATATTATTTTTTATTTCCATGGTAACCATGGTATCGATTGTAACAGAACGAATTTTTTCAATATTGATAGATGTAAATAAAAATACGTACATTTACGTGTTATATTCTTCATAATATCAGATCACAAATAATTTTATAAAAAATAAGATGTATTCTTAAAATAAGTTGCGGCAAGTTTGTGGAATATAGTACATACTATAAGCGAAAGTTAAATATATAAAATAACATATTTTTGTAGTCTCAATTTGGCTCGCCGTGCTACAAAATAGCTGGTATTATCGCTGTGTTTTAATCAGGGACTTGTAACGCGTTTCGGTTTCGGTTTCTGTTACACAGCTAAGTAACGAAACTGAAACAGAAACAAAAGTCGTCACAAAACTCCGAAACGGTTCCAGCAGAAACAAAACCTGGGCCCTCACTCTGTAGTTCGATTCGAAAGCGAAATTCGATTCGAAAGTACATTCGTACTGTATAGAATATATGGAATAGAATTCGAAAACGAACGAATTTTCTTTCGAATCGAACTACAGAGTGAGGGCCCTGTAACGAAACTAAATTAATTTTGTTCCTTGTAACAAAACCTGTAACGTTTCGGAGTTTTGTTACGACTTTTGTTACAAAGGAGTTTTGTTTCTGTTTCTTTTACAAGGAAAAAAATTAATTTAGTTTCGTTACAGGATAGAGATGTGCGCTTAGAAATCCATACAAAATTTAAGCGCAGATGTATATGCGCTGAAATAAAAACAGGGCTATTGTATAAAGGACATTTTGATAAAAGTTTTCGACTGTAATAATTGTATAAATCTCTTTTATTTTTTATGAATAACTCATTATTTTATCTTTTTTGAACAGCTTTTTTCATTACGTTTGTTTCTTATTAAACTAGCAGCTAGCTGTCAAGTGAGCAAAACGGAAAGAATTGCGCTCATAAAGAGCGAAACGAACAGGAAATCAAGAAACGGAATAATAGTAAAAATTAGCGATTAATAATTTGAATGCTATTTTTGACTGTTAATGGTTATTTTTTCTAAAAAAAAAAAACATTTAATTTTCTTTATTTCTATTTCAAAAATTCAGAAAATTTCAAAAGTAATAAAATCAAAAGCATTCGTTTGTTTATTTTTTCATCAGCTGTTTCTTACTTTGGCAGCAAATAATTTCAGCTAGGGAAAATTTTACTATTTGGAGCTGTCTATGGCTCTCTTCTGCTATTTTTTTGACTCAAGAAACGATTTTCCAGCCGAAACTTGGCTAACTATTCATAACTAGCTAATAATAAACGGACCTATTATATTTAAAATGTTAAAATATACTCATTAAATCAGCTTATTTGTTTTGTTGATTAACATATGTATGTAAAAAACACCAATTCATTTAAAATACCCAATATTTTGTTCAAATATACCCTCAGCCAAAAACTTTGGATTGGGCAACGCTATCCTAAATTTTTGACCTAAAGTAAGACGTCAATAATCCATATTATAATCAAAAATGACAAAGTCAAAGTGAAATGGAACTACCTTGTTTGGTTGTATCATGTACTAAAATATACTGGCCTGAATGTAAAACATTCAGATTTTGATGTTTTCTTGAATTTTTTAAATTTTCGAAGATAGTTATGTATATCAATAGCACTATCGATGGTTTATTTTTTGGAAGACTATCGAAGTGGCCGCTGTGGTGCAGTGGGTAGAGTGCTCGCCTGCTATGCCAGAGGTCTCGGGTTCAAACCACGGTCCGAGCAAAACACCAAAACAATTTTTCTAATTAGTAAAAATCCAATTATTGGGTTTTTTAAGAGCAGCGGTCACCTCTCGGCAGTGGGCGGCATACCCTCCGAGTGTATTTCTGCCATGAAAAAGCTTCTCACAAAAAATGCATCAGCGATTTTCTTCGAATTTCGAAGTATAACTGAAACAAGTAAAAGCGCGGCTGTCTTCGGCCGTACCGAAGACTTCATACCTTTCATGAGTGGGGAAATGAAAGGTTACCTATGTATGTACATTAGAGTGCGTTTAAAATTCAAATTAACGATATTTTACTGTATCGCCCCCTCAATCTGTAGTAACATGGTCAAAGATATCACACATAAATTTTGGACCCGATTGGTGGCGGTTAAGGCGTGGCGCATTGAGGTCAAAGTTCAGAAAACTCTATGAAGGGTCAAAAAATCCAAATATTTTTTTTAAATATATAATACCCAAAATTAATACTTCTATACCCAATGATAACAAATATAAATTTTGGTTCCGATTTATGACGGTTTAGTGGTGTTTTAAGGGGGTCAATGTTCAGATTGCCATAGAAGACTTACATTTTTAGTGTCGCATATGGTAATCTGAACTTTGACCCCCTTGAAACACCAGTAAACCGTCATAAATCGGGACCAAAATTTATATTTGTTATCATTGGGTATAGAAGTACTGATTTTGGGTATTAGATAATTAAAAAAAATATTTTGATTTTTTGACCCTTCATAGAGTTTTCTGAACTTTGACCTCAATGCGCCACGCCTTAACCGCCACCAATCGGGACCAAAATTTATGTGTGATATCTTTGACCATGTTACTACAGATTGAGGGGGCGATACAGTCTTTTTATGAACTTTTAAATTTTTCATACAAATTAAAAGCACCCTAATGTACATAGCCGGATTAAGTTTAATTTATAATTTTAATTCTGTGGGTTATTTATGGAAAGATTTATTAGAAAAAATGGTGTCTTGGCTATTTAGATGGAGGAGTTATACACCAAAATGTGTTTATCTGAACAATCGGTTGTAGGGGAGCTATAGGTTATAGTGGTCCGATCTTAACAATTTTCGGTAATCCCGTTTGGGCCCATATGGGTACAAATACTTCAAAATTTCACGCCGTTAGCTGTTAAAATGGAGGAGTTATACACCAAAATGTCCATATCTGAACAATCGGTTGTATGGGAGCTATATGTTATAATGGTCCGATCTTGAAAATTTTCGGTAACCCCGTTTGGGCCCATATGGATACAAATACTTCAAAATTTCTCGCCGTTAGCTGTTAAAATGGAGGAGTTATACACCAAAATGTGTTTATCTGAACAATCGGTTGTAGGGGAGCTATAGGTTATAGTGGTCCGATCTTAACAATTTTCGGCAATCCCGTTTGGGTCCATATGGGTACAAATACTTCAAAATTGCAGGCCGTTAGCTGTTAAAATGGAGGAGTTACACACCAAAATGTCCATATCTGAACAATCGGTTGTAGGGGAGCTATATGTTATAGTGGTCCGATCTTGACAATTTTCGGTAACCTTGTTTTGGCCAAAATGGGTACGTCTACTTCAAAGTTTCATGTCCTTAGCTGTTTAAATGGGGAAGTTATGCGCAAATTACATCCAAAAATTTCATGTATATCTGAATAATCGGTTGTTTTCTATATGTTATAGTGGTCCGATTCGGCCGGTTCCGACAAATGATCAGCTGCATATAACAAAATACCTGTATTCCGAATTTCATTCAGATATCTCAAAAACTGAGGGACTAGTTTGCGTTCACACAGACGGACGGACGGACAGACGGACAGACGGACATGGCTTAATCGACTCAGCTCGTGATTCTGATCATATCGGTATATATTTTGGTGGGTCCTCCACGCTTCCTTCTGGTACTTTCGAAAAAAATTTTTTTGCACTAAGTTATAATACCATTTCATTCTCATGAAAGGTATAAAAACTTATTAGAGATAAATTGCAGAGAAAAGTCAATGGAACCGATTGCAAATACCATAGATTTTTTGCAGGGGGAAAAATTTATGTACTTTGGGTTTTTCATTGCTGCTCTTGTATCGTTAAAAATAAAATTAACGAAATTTCAAGAGGGTTTTGAATTACGAGCCTTGACATCAGTTTGCACCGAACTTATAACATGCCTACACAAAAGATTACAAATATTTTTTGAAGGTAGTATGTTGTCGATTTAAAAGATAAAAAATAAATAGTAATTAATAAAATTATTTTAAGGAAATGAGGAAGCAAATTTGGCCATCATAGCGGCAATATCGTGCCCAGGTGTAAAGTTGCGTTTCTTGCAAGTTCTGCAGCGAACGGCACCGCACCTAACTACGGATTTCGCAAAAAAATTATTCATCGAATATGCTGCTCAGTTTTTTGTGAAAAGTGACAGCCAAAATTCAGATAGAGAAAAATCCTCAGAACCAACTGATACATAAATTTTTGGAGTTCGACGATGCAAATAGTAAGACTATTTCCTTAAATTGAAATATAATTTAACCTTTTTTACAGTAGCAGCCCCTTAAATTATTGAACAGGATGAGGTCCGAAGGCAGCTTGATACGTATTTGCTTGATCCAAATAAGTCACTCAAGAGTCTAGAGAGCTATGGTATTGTGCGGAATTATACTATATATGTATATGTTTATGTATTTCGTGCACGATAAACACACATACATATGTATGTATATTTGCCCTGCAAAAATTCCGAGTACTCCATTCGTTAATCCATGGAGTGCTCGCTATGGACCAGCCGATTACTCCATAACTTGCCACATTTCATACAAAAAATATGGTCCATTTAACATTGCATGTCATTGCAATGGAGTATATACTCCAGTCCCGCATAACAATCAAATTAATCCATGGAGTACCTACATTGGATTAATTGATGGAGTACCCAACAGTTAGCCGAACATAACAACAAAAACCAAATGTTTATCGCGACGGCGCCGAATGACGCGTGTTCGGCTAACTACGAGCCGATGCAGATACATGAATCGGTCGTTTGGGCTATGTTAATGATCACTTTGAAAGTACTCCAACCTACCACAAATGGAGCATATAATCCAATGATTTTTGCAAGGTAGGCGTCTATGAACGTATGACTAAATAAATGTGTACATATGTATGTAAAAATATTTACATTCCCGGAAAATATTTTATTGAAGATAACAGTTTTATTAGTGTTACTAACAGAAATGCATATGTTAATATGGTTTAGTGGAAATAATTTACTCCCACTCAATTTGATTGCAACTACCACTCATTTCCAGAAGATTGAGTTAAAAAAATTTCCACTACCACGAAATCGCTTTTTTTGAGTTGAAAAATTTTCCATTACCACTAAACGCTGTTAGTGGTAGTTGAAAAATTTTAAAATCCACTAATGCCATATTAGTGGTACTTGACAGTTAGTTAACTACGCCCATGTATGAGCAGCGGTCACCTCTCGGCAGTGGGCGGCATACCCTCCGAGAATTTCTGCCATGAAATAGCTTCTCACAAAAAATGCATTCGCCGTTCGGAGCCGGCATAAAACTGTAGGTCCACCCAATTAGTAGGAAAAACAAAAAGGAGCACACCTCGAATTGGGAGAGAAGCTCGGCCATAAAACTCGTCAGAGTTATAATAGCGCCATTGTATTATTATTATTATCGAAGTCTATCAATAGTTTTTTTAAAACTATCAAAAACTATCGATGGTGGCACTATCGATAGTTTCCCACCTCTAGTACTTCGTGTTCGTCTGTGTTCGTGCATCCATGTGTTCGGTAGAGCTGCAAAACTATCGATGGCACTATCGATAGTATCGATAGTTTTTTTTCCGTGTCACTATCGATAGTTTTTTTCCACTATCGATGGTTATCCCTATTCATTCTTGTAGTTTTGTCCCAAGAGAAGAATACTGAATGTTAGGGAGGAGTTGGATTTCGATATCAAATTGGTCAAATTAATACCCGATTTTTTGAAAGTTTTGATTTTCAAATTAAGTTTTTTATAAAAACTTGTAAAAATCAGAAGAAAATATATTTTTAAAAATTAGCCCGTTTAATTGTTAACGTAATATCAAAGATATCTGATAAAAACATTATTTTTAGCGATTTCTTTCATGTGAAACAAAAAGGATATTTTATGGACTAAAAACTCGGTTATATGACTCATCCGTGTATAGACAAAAGATAAAATTTGTTTGTGACTTCACCCTCTCATAGGGTTAGCGTTAATCAGAGGTTGAGTAAACGGCCCTTAAGCTAAAGATATAGATACTTATGAAGATGAAAAGGTTTAATTTAACGAAAAAATGCTATATATATAAGTGAAGTATTTAATTCCTATTTGTTGTTCTTTTGTTAATTAATTAATGTTATGCGTTCAAAAAAAATTAAAGACTTTGAAACAGAAAATGTAAACAAAACCATCCCTCTTTTTAAGGTTTAATTTAACCAGAAAATGCTATATACATACACAGCGAAAAAAGTACAATGGTTTTTTCAACCAACTTCTTGGTTAATGTTTTATTGGTTGATTTATTCATGTCAAAAGGAAAAAATGTAATATGTACATTTTCATTGTACCATTAACCAATATTTTGGTAACAATCAATATCAAACAGAAAGTTGGTTTCCCCAACGTGTATATTTGTTATATTGATGAAAACATTGGTTAATTCTATCTAAAAAAAAAGTAAAAATATTTACGAAGCTTTATGGCCAGTGTTGCCGCTCAAAAATTTCAAAAGGTGGCCCAAAAAATTAAAAAAAGTGGCTCCAATTTTTTTAGTTAAAACATATTTTTATATATTTTTGTGGTTTATTTAATGCTTAAAGAAAATGGAATTTAAAATATTCTCTACACTAACGCAGCGTTAATATGATCGTTCGTTGAGCAGACGGAATAACCCGAGAAAGGCAAGGAATTAAAAAAAAACTGTTATAGCGTTCGTTGAGCCGTAGGAAAGTGCAAGGACCGTAGGAATTTTACCAAAAAAGAGCGAATATGAGTGCAAAGAATGTAAATTGTGGTAAAATTCCTACGTGTCTTGCACTTTCCTACGGATCAACGAACGCTATATGTGTTTGTGTGTGTCTGGGCTGCTCCGTGCGTTTTCATTATAAAAATATAACCAACAAATTGTTTAATAGTAACAAGAAATTGGTTGAAGATTTGAACGAACATTTGGTTATATCAACAAATATCATGGTTAATATAACCAAAAACACTGTCTAATATATCAACAATGGTAATGGTAATATTAAACAAAATTCACATTGATTCCATTTCAAGTGTGAAATTAGAACTATTAACCAACTTCTGGTTGATTTTTCTCTCAGTGTAAGTGAAGTATGTATCTAATTCTTATTTGATCTTTTATTTAATTATTGTTTTGCGTAAAAAATTAAAGATTAAAAGAATTAATTAAATTGGAAAGAAAACTGTAAACAAAATCATCCCTCTTTTTATTTTAGTGAAATATTCATAAAAAACTATCGATAGTATCGATAGTTTTTTTTTCGACTATCGAAACTATCGAGTGGTCCGACTATCGATGGTTTTGCAGCTCTAGTGTTCGGGCGACGTGGGTGTGTGAGCCTGTGCTGTGCGTTTAGGTATGCACACTTACTTACTACTTCAAATTCAAATCGGCTCGACGCTCCCTCAAAATGGCTATCAAGCAAAGCAAGCGTCAATGTTTTCTAGAACTTTGCGATGATGCAGAGAATAACCCGTGGGGGAGCGCATACAAGATTGTGACTAAAAAATTAAAAACAGGCAGGGAGTCTACACCAACATGCCCTATGTTCCTGGAGCAAGTGGTAACAACTCTTTTTCCTGTCCAAAGGAAACTAGTTTCCTCTATTTCGAGTGACATAATGCAATCATTTGGAGAAGTAACGGACGAAGAAATTCTCCAGGCAGCCAACGGGCTCAAGGAGAGCAAGTCACCCGGACCAGATGCGATACCTAACAAAGTACTTAAAGTAGCATTTGAACATGCTACACCAGTGTTCACGAACCTGTTTAATTCGTGTCTAGCAGAAGGTACATTTCCAACGATATGGAAACACCAAAAATTGGTACTGCTACCTAAGCCTGGTAAAGATCCCACTGTACCATCTAGCTACAGGCCCATATGCCTACTCGACTCGGCAGGCAAAGTCCTAGAGAGAGTCATCTACAACCGCCTCGAAGGGGAAGTATTGGCATTAGGAGGCATATCTGAGAATCAGTTTGGCTTTAGGAAAGGAAGATCCACCGTTCACGCAGTGGAGGCGGTGAAAAAGGTAGCCCAAGATGCCATAAGTGGCACCCGATGGCTGTCAGGAACCAAAGAGTACTGTCTTATAGTAACACTGGACATAAAGAACGCATTCAATACTGCCAACTGGGCAAAAATACTAGATGCGCTTGATCGAATCGGAGTGCCAAAATACCTTACAAGGTTAATACGAAGTTACTTCGAAAATCGAACGCTAGAGTACGAAACGTCGGCCGGCACTAAGAAACTAAAGGTTACAGGCGGCGTTCCACAAGGTTCAGTGCTAGGCCCCCTGCTATGGAACATTATGTATGACGGAATTCTACGCCTTAGATTCCCGGAAGGTGTAAAAATATTTGGCTTTGCTGATGACATAGCCCTGGTTGTTACTGCTAAGCAACTAGACGATATACGCACAAAAACAAACGAAAGTATAAGCAGCGTGAAAAGATGGCTGGACAAAAATGGCTTGCAGCTAGCGGAGCAGAAGACAGAGTCAGTGCTGATATCAAGCAGGAAAAAAGTGGAGCACACTATAATAAGAAGCGGTAGTCACGATATCGTCACACTACAAGCAATAAAGTACCTGGGGATTATGATAGATCGAAGACTGTGGTTTAAAAATCATATTGAATACGCAAACGAAAAGGCATCAGCGACTGTGACAGCATTATCACGCATAATGCTGAACTCACGTGGTCCAAAGCAACGGCGGCGACAACTACTTGCGTGCGTCGTAAGGAGCCAAATTCTCTACGGCGCTCCTGTGTGGCACCACGCTATAGAACATCAGTCGTATTTTCGCTGCATCAAGTCGACTTACCGTCTGTGCGCGCTGAGAGTATGCTGTGCGTTTAAAACCGTATCGGATGAGGCCGCACTAGTAATTGCCAGTCTATACCCTATAGACATACTAGCAAAAGAAGCTGCAATTATTGCACAGAACGATGTCCAGCGTTCCAAGGCGAGAGAAGCCAGCATGCATAGCTGGCAGTTTAGATGGAGTAACTCCACGAAGGGACGCTGGACACATAGATGCATACCAGATTTGAAATGCTGGTTGGAACGAGCACACGGCGAAGTCGATTTCTACCTGACGCAGTTCCTATCTGGGCACGGTTGTTTCAAGGCCTATCTCTTTCGCTTTAAGCACGAGTCGAACCCAACGTGCGATTACTGCGGGGGGCAAGCAATAGAGGATGCATACCACGTATTCTTTGAGTGTGCGAGATTTTACGAATCTAGAAACAAACTCCGTAGAATATTTGGAGGTGACTATACACCTGAGTCGTTCGTGAAGCATATGCTAGAAAGCAAGGCAAAATGGACTGCAGCGAGTAACGTAATAGCAGACACCATGAAAACACTGAGAAGCCTAGAGAGAAGACGGCGAGCAAACGGCGACTAAATGAGCACTAATTGTGTCCTTCTAATCATAGGCACGTCTAACAATGACCACCTTGTGTGGAACGGATACGCACAGGAGCTCGGCCTCCTGCATCCGTTACTGATACGTACAGGAGCTAGTCCTCCTGCATCCGTTACGCGCGTGGTGCGGAGCTTTGGCCTCCGCAGACCACCTAACATTAACCACTTCGAGTGGAACGGATACGTACAGGAGCTCGGCCTCCTGCATCCGTTACGGATACGTACAGGAGCTAGGCCTCCTGCATCCGTCATCGCGTGTGGTGCGGATCTTTGGCCTCCGCAGACCACCTAATATTGTGAACTTTGAATGAAACGGATACGTACAGGAGCTCGGCCTCTTGCATCCGTTACGGATACGTACAGGAGCTAGGCCTCCTGCATCCGTCATCGCGTGTGGTGCGGATCTTTGGCCTCCGCAGACCACCTAATATTGTGAACTTTGAATGAAACGGATACGTACAGGAGCTCGGCCTCTTGCATCCGTTACGGATACGTACAGGAGCTAGGCCTCCTGCATCCGTCATCGCGTGTGGTGCGGAGCTTTGGCCTCCGCAGACCACCTAATATTGTGAACTTTGAATGAAACGGATACGTACAGGAGCTCGGCCTCTTGCATCCGTTACGGATACGTACAGGAGCTAGGCCTCCTGCATCCGTCAATGCGCGTGCTACGGAGCTTTGGCCTCCGTAGACCACCTAACACTGACCACTTTTATAAAAATATATGGGTGAAGCCTTTTAAGGCAGACTGAGGGCAATAACGCGACCATTACGGACTGTGAGCCTAGTGCTCAACCCACCTCCCGACGGTAGCTTGACGGTAGTACCGGGGGGTTCGGTACGATGACAGTAGGAGGTTTAGTTCGGGTTAGAGTCCCACACTGACGGGGTAAAGGCTTTCGATGCTTCCTCCTCGTAAAAAAAAAAAAAAAAAAAAAAAAAAAAAAAACTTACTTACTACTTGAATCGATTTTTCAATTCTTTTCAAGCACATTTTTCAATTCTTTTCAAGTACTTTCAATTCTGTTCAATTACTTTGAAGTATTTGCTAAAACTTCAATTCTTTTTCAATTCCTTGTACTCGTACTTGTACTAGTACTTAAAAATTTGGGAATGCAAGTACCAGTACTAGTACAATTCTTTTAAAATGTACTTGTCACAAGTCGTACTGGTACTTGATATTACCCAGGTCTGAATAAGTCCCACTTTTTATGGAAAATATTTGGGTTATTTAATTTTTTTTAGCTTATTAAACTGCAAACACTTTAAGCGTAATGTTACCAAGATCCCATTAGTACTTTATTTTTAGCGATTTTTTTTAGGTGAAACGAAAAGGACATTTTATAGACGGAAACTTTGGTGAGGTGACCCAACTGTGTGAAAACGACCTCATAGCTCAAAATGACATTAAAGCGATATATAGAGCTCCACAAGGCTAAAAAATTACATCAATTTTAAATATCGGATGTTAGATAAAAAAGTTCCAAGAAAATATTTCCGCGGTATTTCGCGGGATAAAAAAAATAAAATTTTTCCCGAAACCCTCTCAACATAAGCTTCATATAACTATAAGTGCTGACTTTTACAAAGATGAGCGTTCTCATTAAGAGCCCGTGCACAATTGGCTTTGTCTGCTCCAACTTTGAGAGAACAAACCTTAAAGCAAAGCGAAATTCCACTCACTTTTTTGCTTTAATTTATAAACCTGATTTTTGGTAAATTATTTGAGGAATTTTATTATTCGAATGTTATTTTTTATTTTTCCTTTTCTCTGTTCACTTCTCACGAAATTGCGCGAAATCGCTCAAATAAGTGTAGATAGACAAACATACACACACACACACAAGGGGAGATGTTTGTCAAAATGTAAAAAAGTTGAGACATGACTAACTTTATACTTTGCTTTACTCGCTTCACCTCAATTGTGAACATGTCCCTTTGAAAAGCACATGCTGAACGGAACTGTCAAAGCAAAACTCTGAAGCAAAGCGAGGTAGAAGTCAATTTTGCACGGGCTCTAAGAAATAAAAAAAAATGGAATTGCCATACCAAGGACAATGCGTTGGCTTCGTGAGCAAATGTACTAGGTCCATTTATGGTAACTTTTCAGGAGAGGCAAAAAACCTCCTAACCTTTTTTGTTGTTACTATTTTAAAAATCTGAAAATGCAGTTTCCTTCCTCAGATGGTTGTGCTAAAATATCAGTTATCGGCACATCTATACTAATCTATACTTAATTATATAAAATTAATTGTATGGAAAATGTATGTAAAGCGATAACTCGAAAAGTACTGGACCGATTTTAATAATCCTTTTTTTAAAATGTCATAAATGGTAAACTCTCAACAACCATGTACTTTTTTGCGCATTTCTGAGACTTTAATACCTTTTTCCCGGTTTTAAATTTCGAAAAACTCAAAAAAGCGCAAGCATAGACACATTAGGGGCATTTCAGTTATTACATCTGGGTCTGGGTCAAGATAAATTTTTACTGAAACAATCCGGCTCATAATGAAAATTGGCTGCACTTGAAAAGAACTAAAAAGAAGAAGAAATATATACAACATATACCCAGCAGTAAAAATCTGAAATGAATCACTGATGAAATTCATCATGAGGAGGCATCAGTGAATACTTTCATATAAAGGCTGCTGAATTTTTTCAAATAAATGGTTTGCTTTCCTCATGCCTATATGACACCGTTCGGAGCCGGCATAAAACTGTCCAATGGTAGGAAAAACAAAAGGAGCACACCTCGAATTGGCTCGGCCATAAAACTCGTCAGAGTTATAATAGCGCAAAAACAATTCTTCTGTACGTTGAAAAGAGACAAATACTCCCTCAAAAACAATTTGATTGACTTTAAACTTCAAACTAAATGAAAATAACTATTTCAAAAATTATTTTTTTGGAAATTTGAATTTAAATTACTGAAATAAATTATGAAACTCAAATGGCAGGATAGCTATGTATTCCATGTTATAAGGAGAAGCGAGTGTGCAATATAATTTTTCTTCCGGACTTCTTCTTTCCCCTTACGACCAAAGCAGAAGCTTACAAGAGGCAAATTTGAAATTTGTATTTCCATATATTTTTTATTTTAAATATAATTTGTTTTATAGTTGTCAAATTGAAAAATTTGTCAGAAAAGCTGCCGAATGTCAAAAAACCTACCGAAATACAAGCTGGCTCGTTGGTTTTTAACCGATGGTAATTCGTTTGGTTTTTTCAATATAGCTTGCTCGCTTGCACCAACGCAAAACGATAGTGATTCAACAAAGAATCATCAATGATCATTTAGGAGTGAAACAAATTTACTGCAGGGTATATGTATATATATGTATACATACACAAATGTCACTTTTCAGTTCTGCCAAATCAAAAAAGCACTGTGCTGCCAAATCAGCACGGAAAAAACAAATCGAACAGGGCGGATCAGAAATTGAACCAGCAATTTATCTGATTTAATCGAGCTGAAATCTTTGTTGTTGCATTTACGTGCAAAAATTTTTATCTGGGTTAGGATCAGGGTACGGAAAAACTCACTCATGAACGCTCAAAAATACATTATACTCATATCACAAACAAATATTCAAAGAAAAATGTATAAACACTCAAATAGCGAGCGAACTAAAGCACAACAGCAAGCGATCGCTCATAGCGGTGGCGTTAAACTCATTGCATAAATTCACTCAAAAATGAATTATCGTACAATTTCTCTGGTCAATTCACTCTTTGAGTTTGAATTTATAATTTTTTGCGCTAGCGATCATTTTTTGAGTTTATCATTTTTGATCGCTCTTTGAGTTATCATTTTATGCGTTCACAAGGGTTTGTTGTGAGGTTTAAGCAGCTAATGGCATTGTGAAGGCGCAGTTTTTGGATGATGGCGTGCGTTTATTAGACCATAAATATGATGGGTGTATGTATGTACATACATATTCATGCATGTGTGTACGTATATATGTATGTACATATGTAAGTATATATTTATAATATTTTAAAAAGCCTTAGGTCGATATATATGTACATATGTATATTGAAGTTGCACTTTAACAATTTTATGAATTTATTCAATCTAATAAAAATTTTATATATGCATGTGTTTACATACATATGTATTTGTGTTCATTCGACACATACATACATATGTATATATGTATGTATTTCTCTGCAATAGGGCGTTTTGAATAATTTTCTGAAATAGGACGTTATTGAAAAAAGTCTGAAATAAGACGTTTTTCAAACAATTTTTGAAATAGCCATCGATATGTAGTCTATATAAATATTTTATTTAACATACATATTTAGATTGTACTTTAAAACTGGAATTGAACGCTCAGTGTACGTTCAAAATACAAGTTCGGATTTTATTAAATTGTACATATGTATGTATGTATGTACATATATAATATTAATGCATGCACATATGTATGTCTATTCAATAATGGAATGCGGGTAATGATATTTTCCATGTTTATTATACCTACGTACATTATTGAATCTTTTGTTTTATAAGTACTATTTTCTAAATGCATACATATGTATGTATGTATGTAAAGAGTTCTTAACTGCGCTTTTTGTACCTACACAGGCTAGGTAGAAAGAAGAGTACATATGTAGGTATGTATATATATTTTTAATTAAATCGAATATGCATTAAGGAGTGAAAAGATATGGAGATTTTTTTTTTTTTTTTTTTTTGAACGTACCAGCAATGAAAATTACCTATGTATGGATATTGAATTCTTTCACTTTACGATTTAGGTTGCCATACATACCGTTATACATAGACGAAAAGAATATGCATTCCCTTGGTGATGTAGATATCCATTTCATTTGAAAAAAACACAAGAAATATATATTTTTATATACCACATATATATGTATATATTAAAAATCAATGCACTAGTATTACAAGACTATAACCTAATTTTATCGAATAAATTGTTGTTCAGCTTAACTATTAATAGGTTGTTAATTGTGTCACCATTTAATCTTGAGCGCTGTTTGGTTATAATAGTAGAAAGAGCGCTGAATGCTCGTTCCACGGAAACTTGACTTGAGGGAACAGCTAAAACGACTTCAGCGAGCCTGGACAAGTCTCTCTCCTTATAACACAGATTTTTCCAATAATCAAGCACATTTGTTGCGAAGGGCATTCTCTGGCCGTAGGCTAAATTTTCAAGTTTTTGGCGAATATTGGCCCTATTTTGACATCCTAATGTATTGCTGGTCGTTTTGTTTAGTTCTTCCTCTAATATGTTATAGGGATCATTTGGCGAAGCATGTATTTCCTCTTGAGACTCGTTAGCTGCATTCATTTCCCCTCTTAGTGTACTAAGAGTTGAGTTTGTTCTTAATATATGTAGCACCGCATTTCTTTTTTGGTCATCATTAATATATGGAGAATCCAAAAAGTTGAATCTTGGGTCGAAGTATATGCCAGAAAGAAACGCAACATTGTCGAGTAGTTTATCCTTTCTTTTTGCCATGTATTCCAATAACTTTATTGCAAGCTCATTATTGCCCATTTTCTTTAGCTTGGCTTCACATACAAGCCAGTCTCTATAAAATCTCCGATAATGTATTGCTCAGCCTGGAATTGTTTGGTACATTCTGCCATTGGTGTAAACACGTTCACAAAGGTTTCTACAAAGTTCCAATCAATTTCGCAGCCACTAGAAAGCTCAAACTCGTTTCCAATATGCGGTCTCAAATTTAAAAGGGATTCCATCATTTCAAATGTCGAGTTCCATCTGGTTTTATTATCAATTGGCGGTAAACGTATATTCATAGTATCTAGGCCATTTCTAATATTAGTCCTCAGCAGTTTCACAATTTTTCTGCATTCCTCCACTTGTTTTTCGATTTGTTTCAAAAAATCATAGGCTGCCAATTGGATTGTATGCGCAGCGCACCGTACTACAGTGAGTGCTGAACCCAAATGGTTATGAACTTCCTCGTAGTCACCATCCTCATATTCTGAAAGAATTTCCATTTCATTCAAATCTGCTAAATCCTCTTGGAGCAGTTTGGATGCCTTCAGCATGTTTGCCCCGTTATCTGTTGTTGTGGAATATAATTGAGTTTTATCAATATCATACTCAGTCAAACATTTTAATATCTCGTCTTTGAGATAAATACCACTATGCCTTTTTTTTAGTTGAATCATGCCAATTGTGTTGATTTCAATTTTGAAGTCTTGAATATATTGGATATTGATGCCCAATATACTCTTCCCCATCCTCGTTGCTACGTCCACTTTCAGGCTTATCATTTTTTTCGCTAAACTCAGCTTCAGTGTGTCTTTGATTGTGCTGGCAAAATTATTTATATGATCCACAATATTTTTTGAATTTACATGTGTATTAAATTTGCTTTGATAATGGCCAATTAATTTTTTAAAATAGCGATCGTCGTCAAATATTCGAAATGGTATGTTTTTCACGGTAACCAGTCCGACGCAACACTTCAGGAATTCATTCTTATCCAGTTTCCCATGAATGGAGCTCCGGATTTTAGTAGGTTTATTGCTAGTGGTAGGTTGGTCGACATCAAAGTTGTGTTTGTGAATGATTTCATAATGTCTTTTAATGTTTCCCAAAATTTTTCCTTTTAGTTGTTTTTCACACAAAAGGCATTTCGACAAATTTGTTTCTTGATTATAAGTAACAAGTTTGGTCTTGTCAATATTCGTTACTTTTCCCATTTTTATTTTAAAAAAAGCTCCAACAAATTTTTTTAACTGTCCGCTCCGAGTAAATAACTTGCTTTGGTTCGTTTTAAAATATTGGTATTAAGTGAAATAATAACTATTTTACTTAAGCCTTTTATACAAATTAGGTAGGTAGGTACATGAATGCTAAATTTTTTCGAAAATAAATGCATTCCTGTACATACATGTGGATAGATTCATACATATGAATGTATATACATACATATGTATGCATGGATAGGTACACTAGGTACCTACATTTCTATTTTACGTTTGAGTAGGTACCTACATATGTATCTACCAAACAAAGATGTCCTTTTTATAATATGCGATTTCAAAAATATTGATGCTACTTCCATACATAAATTACATGCATATCTACATACACAACTACCTAAATACACAGGTACATATATAGTACAGCCATATGTAGGTACTTAGATATAAATAAAAGTTGCAGTGAGTTTGGAACCTGAAAGTGCTTACTTGCGTAGTAAGCACTACCTAAATACTACCTCAATACATATATATATATATATATGTACATACATTTATTATATTTAATTAAATACTTTAAGGCAGTCATACATTCGATACATATTTTGTACTTAAAAATATGCATATGCACATATTCACATACTGTAACCTTGCATGAGCATTCCGAACAATAGCAAATTTATAATTTTTGGTTAAGATTGTACCGCCCATCAGTTAAGTAAAAGGACGAGAGCAAATACCAACATGCGTATGTGTGTATGTTCATATGCGTATGTCCCACATCCCGCAGTTTTCACGATAAGATATTTAACCAATCTCCTGTATTAGTTTCTACATCAGACATGAAGAATTCGCTTTTTGGGCCATTTATTTTAATGAGTTTACTTTATTCTTCCTATTTCACTTTCAGAAACGGTTTGTATTAATTTGTTATAGGTACCTTTTTCTGGTTTTTTTTCCTAATATTTTTTTTGGTTTTGATTTTAAACCAAAAATACTGTGACGGTATTATAATATATTTAATTCCAGGAATGATTAAATTAAGTACCAACTGATATTAGAAATAAACTATACTTTTTTACTGTGTAGGTACAAAAAAGGGCAATAATGTATAAAAAACCTGGAATATCAATACCTACATTCCATCATTGAATAGACATACATACATATCACATATGTACATACATTCATTTTATATACATACATATGTATGTACATACATACATGTGTACAAATAAATAAAATGCGAACTTATTTTTTGAACGCTCAATTGTTGTATTCTAGTTTTCAAGTAAGACCTAAATACATACATACATATGTATGTAGGTACCTATGTTAAATAAAATATTTAACAACCCTTAACTCATACATATAGACTACAAATGTACATCAATATATTATACGTAGGTACATCGGTATGTAAATATAAATTTTTATAAATATCTATTAATTTAAATAAATTGAATAATTTAATTAGTTTAAATAAATACATACTTAATAAAATTTAAACTCGATATACCTACATACATATGTACATATACATACCAATCGCTATGAGAGCTAAGGCTTTTTAAAATATTATAATTATGTACATACATCCATATATACGTACACACATGCATGAATATGTATGTACATACATACATACATCATATTTATGGTCTAATAAACGCACGCCATCATCCAAAAATTGCGCCTTCACAATGCCATTAGCTGCTTAAACATCACAACAAACCCTTGTGAACGCATAAAATGATAACTCAAAGAGCGATCAAAAAATGATAAACTCAAAAAATGATCGCTAGCGCAAAAAATTATAAAATAAACTCATAGAATGAATTTTCAAAAAATGAATTTTCAAACGATTTCTCATTTTAAAATGAATTTATGTAAGAGCTTATCACCACTGCAGAGACCCATCGATCGCTGTTGACGTGCGTTCATTTGCGTTCGTTGTCACTGTGTATTTGCGCTCATGAGAACATGGCATAGCTCAGAATTATAGAGTGATAATTCGTTTGAGTGAGTTTATTTTGAGCGTTCTTCGCACCCTGCAATAAAGCTCCGAATACGTTTGTAGCGTAATGGTGAGGTATGCTGCCTACGGACCAAGAAGCTCAGGTTCGAGTCCCGAGTGGCGCATTTTTTTTTTTTTGTATTTTTATTTTTAATTTTTTTATTTTTACAGAAATTTTTTTCACCTTACGTTTACAAAACATTGTATAAAAATGTAATTAGGGTTCCTTTTCGTTGATTCAGCACTTACTATTAAATGAGTTACAAACAAAACCAGTTCTTGCTTTGCATACATACATATGTATGTACATGCGATTGTTTTTATTGCAAACACAACAACGACAAAACAGAAAGCTTGTTACACAAAACACAAAACCAGTTATTGCTCTGCATACGTATGTATGTACCAGTGTTCTGCTTCGAGTAAGGTTTTCGGCTCATCGATCTGACACAGTGCAATGCAACTCATACACATGATGTTTACCCGAATAAGCGATACGAGTAAGAGCCCGTGCACAATTGACTTCTACCTCGCTTTGCTTCAGAGTTTTGCTTTGACAGTTTCGTTCAGCATGTGCTTTTCAAAGGGACATGTTCACAATTGAGGTGAAGCGAGTAAAGCAAGGTATAAAGTTAGCCATCTTTGAACTTTTTTACACTTTGACAAACATCTCCCCTTGTGTGTGTGTGTGTGTGTGTGTGTGTGTATGTTTGTATAGCTACACTTATTTTAGCGATTTCGCGCAATTTCGTGAGAAGTGAACAGAGAAAAGTAAAAAATAACATTCGAATAAGCAGAAAAAAGCTAATTCCCCAAATATTTTACCAAAAATCAGGTTTATATATTAAAGCAAAGAAGTGAAGTGAAAATTGTCGAAGTGTTAATTGTAGCAAGCATCTGAAATTTCGCTTTGCTTTAAGGTTTTCTCTATCAAAGTTGGAGCAGACAAAGCCAATTGTGTACGGGCTCTAAAGCTTTTGTACGTTCGATGTCAAACGAACAAATGTTTGGTTGGAAAGAAATGTACAAAACAATGATTTGTACATAAGTAGAAATTATCGTTTGATCGATCGGTGTATGAGTTGTACTTAAACAGAAATGATCGTTTGATCGTACACTGTACGATCATGTACATTTTTAACACGCTTTTATTAGTTTCAACTGTATGTATGTATGTATGTATGTATGTAATTTCTAGCTGCTGTCTAAATATATGCAACACATTTACTAATGAGATTAAATTATAACCACCGCTATGTTCCAACAGATGGCGCGCGTGTATTTATATTTTTAAAATATTCACTTATTAATATGTGTGTCGTATAAATATATGTATGTACATACATATATATGTATGTATGCATGCTGGATTTAGTTTTAAAGCCGTTTTTCTTGCATTTTCAATTCTTTATTTTCTGTAATCTTTGTATGAGTGCGGATCAGCCGCTTTATTTTACATATCAAACGTTTAAATAAACGATTAAAAACTTTTCAAAGCGATAAAATGAAAAATCAATTTGTTTTATTTTCATTAGTAGATACTTTTTTATTTCATTTTTAATATAAAATTAGAAAAGCTATTATATAAAAGGAAAAAATTCGTGCATAAAAATTAGGCATTATTTCATTTATTTATTCTTGTTTTCATCAATACTGTTTTATTTCATTTTTAATAGAAAATTAGAAGTTATTATATAAAAGGAAGAAATTCGTGCATACAAATTAGGCATTATTTCATTTCTTTATTCTTGTTATACTCAGCTGTACTAGTACACAGAGTATTATAGTTTTAATCACATAACGGTGGATTGTAACAGAATGAAATAATCGAGATAGATATAGACTTATATATATCAAAATGATCAGGGTGAAAAGAGAAATCGATTGAGCCATGTCCGTCCATCCGTCCGTCTGTCCGTCCGTCTGTCCGTCCGTCTGTCCGCCCGTCTGTAAACACTCTAACTCGCGCAAAAATTGAGATATTTTGATGAAATTTGGAATGCAAGTTGGTATCGAGACTGGGACGGTTGGTATTGAAAATGGGTGAAATCGGACCATGAAAATGTGCGCGCACTTGCTGCACTGCTAGCTGGAATGGATAATATTTTAAGGGCAAAATTATAAAGAGTTGGAAACTCATTTTTATGATTTTCCCACCACTGCATGGCATCAAAATTATTTTCGAAGGCTGTTTGCCAATCGGTAACATTTTTCTCTATGGCAAAATGAGGTAGAAAATTTTTGCCATATTGAAAAAAAAACCTATTTTGCTGTGCCAAACGGAAGGAAAATTTTGACAGTTACAAAGATACACATTTGGGCGAAAACGGGCAACGATACAATTTTAAACCGTAAAATGCATATAATTGTTGGTGGCAGTATTAATGGAACAGAAGAAATGTATTCATGAAACGATTTGATGTTATTTTGTATTTAAATCAGGGACCGATTTTAATCGTTATTTTCATTTCTTCGGATGAAAAAATCATTATGAAAACTTCGTTAACAATAAAATGCAAGTATGCCGATACAATGATTTTAGCACATTCTATCCAAATATGATTATTATTCTAAAGATTTAAATTTTTTAAATTTTTAAATAACCATTATTTACGATTTTTATTTTTTCTATCAAAAATAATTTTTATTATTGGATTTAAATTTTTCCGATGAAACTTGATCGATATTTTATGATTTTTATTTTTTCGATCCAAAATAATTGTTATAATTGGATTTAAATTTTTCCGATCAACTTTAATCAATATTTTTTTATTTTTTCTCCGATCATAGTAAACTTTTTCAAACGTTAGTGAATCCTATATTTGATGGCTTGAAGTTGACGATTGTGCCAACATTGGCGCAGTTCTATTTGAGAAAAACATTTGCAAAAAAAACAAGTTTTTAGAGTTTATTATGATCGGAAAAATTTAAATCCAATAATAAAAATTATTTTTGATCGAAAAAACAAAAATCATAAAATATCGATCAAGTTTCATAGGAAAAATTTAAATCCAGTAATAACAATTATTTTTGATCGAAAAAATAAAAATCATAAAATATCGATCAAATTTCATCGAAAAAATAAAAATCAAATTATAACGATTAAAAATGATTTTTTTTATAAAAATGATAATCGTTACGGTCCCTGATTTAAATATTTGTGTTACTTGTATGTGTATGTATTTACAAATGTGTATGTATTTCAAATCCACCACGAATACTTTCAAAATTTTACTCCCTTATGTCAAAATTTCATTTTTTCTACCGATTGGCACACGGCCGAATTGTACAAATTCATTAATTTGACACCCGTTTTCGTCTTCAATTTCACAAAAAACTTCCCACACTTCACTACGGCCTTTTCTTTTATTAGATTTTTTGTAAACACCACTTTTAAGTTTTTCGTACAGTCGAATGATCGTATAAACATGCAATGATCGCGATCGATCAACTGATCGATCGGTTCGTTATAGTATGTACATATGTATACTCGTGCGATCATACAGCGATCGTATCGTTCAACCTGTACATATGTTTGTTTCAAGCCAAACCGTTCGATCGCTGTGTTGTTTAGTATGAAAGCATACAAACGAGCTGTAGCTCGTACGTTTACGGTTTGCCGGGTATCAAACGTACGTACACAATGAGTTGTATGCTATACCCGAACTTCAAACTGATCGAAGCAGAACTCTGCTCTTTATTAATCGTACTAAAAATTGAGAAATAATTTAATTAGAAACAAAATGATGAACGAAAATATAAGTATTTAAGGAAAAGCGTGGGGGTGCTCATTATGTCAAAACATATTTAAAATCGCTGTTTTTTTACTAATATTTTTATTTTGACTTTTTTGAGATTTCATATAACGTACTGTTTAATTTCGCAACTAGGTATTTATATTTTTGTACTAGTTGTACGAATCGAACATTTTCATGTTCAAATATTATTGAGCACCCCCACGCTTTTCCTTAAATACTTATATTTTCATTCATCATTTTGTTTCTAATTAAATTATTTCTCAATTTTTAGTACGATTTTTAAGATTAAAGCGTGTTTTTTAGTTTTTTTAAGCTATTATTTATATCAGAAGATTTCAAATTGCGAGTAGCTGTACTGTAGACACAAAAGCTGCTGTCAGATACAAATCATTCCGCAGCTAATATATTGGAAACCTTGCACCATGTTCCATGCGAGTTACCGTGTTTTGCACCTTCATTGAATTTAGCTGTGCGAGCAAATTGTTTCTTATTTTAAAGGCAGTACTATTGAATATGAGAAATTTAAGGCCGCGCAAGAAGTCTATAGTGTTTTGCAAAAAAAAGTTGTAAAACGACGCCCTATACACGGATGAGTCATATAACCGAGTTTTTGGTCCATAAAATATCCTTTTTGTTTCACATGAAAGAAATCGCTAAAAATAATGTTTTAATCAGATATCTTTGATATTACTTTAACAATTAAACGGGCTAACTTTTAAAAAATAAATTTTTTCTGATTTTTACAATTTTTTATAAAAAACTTAATTTGAAAATCAAAACTTTCAAAAATCGGAAAAAAATAAAAATTTTGACATTGACCAGATGTCATTTAGCGAGGTGTGGTTCAATTACTACAAGTTGTATATCGTTAGAAGCGTGGATTTTAGTCGCCTCTTACGACAGACATTCTATATTCTAAGCCCCCTAACCCGCTGGGGTATTAATTTGACCAATTTGATATCGAAATCCAACTCCTCCCTAAAATTCAGTATTCTTCTCTTGGGACAAAACTACAAGAATGAATAGGGATAACCATCGATAGTGGAAAAAAACTATCGATAGTGACACGAAATAAAAACTATCGATACTATCGATAGTGCCATCGATAGTTTTGCAGCTCTAGAAAGCATTTGTCAAATACCAATTTACCATATGAAAATAATGCCGGAATCGCAATTTGGCGTTAGGTCGGTCGCGCGTTGATCGTACCTCAAAGCCGCTTCACACTGACATTCGATATTAGATGTTGGATTGTAAACATGTTCACTGCCACTAATATATTTTGTTGAATTTTTTCATAAATTTTATAATTTGACATAAAAAAAAAACAATTTTAATTTATTAATGTCAAACGCCCGACTTAGTAGAGAAATATTCAACTCAGGCGTTATACAGGGTTGCAATGAACATACGATATTACAAAAATTTTACGATCAAACGCTTGAGGTCACAATGCGATTTGCTCCATATATTTCCATACATTTCTACTCACTTGTCAGAAGCGCGACCGACCGAATGCCAAATTGCGATTCAGGCATAATTTAAGATTTATAAAAAAAGTGCTTTTTTTCAAAGTTTTTATATTTTTTAAGCATTTTTCCGAAAATCTGGAAACACCAGTCTTCTTTATTTTCTTGTCTCTGTCAATATATTTATGTACGTACATATATACATATCGTCGTTGAAGATGCATTTTTGCGTAAGAGGTATTAAATTACATACCTCTTACGCAAAAATGCATCTTCAACGACGATATGTATAATTTCATTTGTTTATTTGTTTATTTTCCCAATAGTTTGTTCAAAAATTTTACTGAAAATGAAAAAGATTAGGTGCAAAACATTATGAAGGACGTGAGGGTAGACAGGCTTCGCTTGCCGGTGATTTTAGCATACCACAATTTTCACACATCGCTAAGCTATTGCTGGTGCACGACGGTCGTTCATATAAACGTTCAGCGGCACTTTCAAAATTTGTCATCCATCGCTGTTTAATTATAACAACACTGCAGGCGGTATTTTCTCATATTATTCGAAGATGAATTCATACATAAGGTTGCAATTTCCTTTTCAACGGTGATAATGCTTGCGCCGACGGTGTGATCTCGCGCAAATATTCGGCAATAGCTGCTGTTGCTAATTTGTTAGTAGCTTTGGCTTGTTTTTGTTTGCAGCTTCGGCTGGCCTAGCAATCATATCATAGAAGCTGCGCTTTCATCGCAGCGATGGTCTTGTCGGTGTAGTGGTGTTGGTTGTGCGACTTTTGGTGGGGATGGTGTAATGAGTGATGCAGGTGGCTCTATTGTAGATGGAGTAGTCGCAGGAAGTGTTTTTTTTTGTTATAGGGCCTGTTGTGGATGGAGTGGTTGTTTACAGTACTTTTGTTGGTGGTGTTTTTGGTGGTGAACGTATGCCTAACCAAACGTTCTTCCATTTCAAATTCATCAACGATAACAAAATAGTTTTCGTTTGAATTTGACATTTCTTTTCGTCATTTTGTGGATTTTTCGAAATAGAGAATGTACATTTCTTACGTTTTGGCAGCTGTTTTCGTCTGCTTCTGTTTTCGTAATACATAATGCAAACAGGCGAACGATTCGTCTCTGACACGAAATGAACGTTGGTTTCGTAATACAGAATGAGGGTGTTACATTCCCTATTTCGAAAAATTGACCAAACGACGAAAAGAAATGTCAAATTCAAACGAAAACTATTTTGTTATCGTTGATGAATTTGAAATGGAAGAACGTTTGGTTAGGCATACGTTCACCACCAAAAACACCACCAACAAAAGTACTGTAAACAACCACTCCATCCACAACAGGCCCTATAACAAAAAAAAACACTTCCTACGACTACTCCATCTACAATAGAGCCACCTGCATCACTCATTACACCATCCCCACCAAAAGTTGCACAACCAACACCACTACACCGACAAGACCATCGCTGCGACGAAAGCGCAGCTTCTATGATATGATTGCTAGGCCAGCCGAAGCTGCAAACAAAAACAAACCAAAGCTACTAACAAATTAACATCAGCAGCTATTGCCGAATGTTTGCGCGAGATCACACCGTCGACGCAAGCATTATCACCGTTGAAAAGGTAATCGCTACAATATGTATGAATTCATCTTCTAATAATGAGAAAATACCGCCAGCAGTGTGGATATAATTAAACGACGATGGATGACAAATTGGGAAAGTGCCGCTGAACGGAACGACGGCCGTGCACCAGCAATAGCTTAGCGATGTGTGAAAATTGTGATATGCAAAAATCACCGGCAAGCGAAGCCTGTCTACCCTCACGTGCTTCATAATCTTTTGCACCTCATTTTTTTTCATTTTCAGTTATTTTAAAATTTTTAAACAAACTATTGGGAAAATAAACAAATGAAATAATACATACATATGTATGTAAATATATTGACAGAGACAAGAAAACAAAGAAGACTAGTTTTTCCAGATTGTCGGAAAAATGCTTAAAAAAATATAAATTTTTAAACAAACTATTGGGAAAATAAACAAATAAAATAATAGCCGCTTTCGATTCACAATTTCTCTGCTGGCTATAAATTTCCTTCTGTCAAATTTATATGTGAATGCTAGCGACCAGAGGGAAATTTTTATCGACCAGTTAGCGAGTATGGCTACTACTCATTATGGGTTCAAACATTTTTGTTCGATACGACCTCGCTTGTGTGATGGCGAATCGAAAACGACAAATAATACATACATATGTATTTAAATATTGTCGTTTTCGATTCGCCATCACACAAGCGAGGTCGGATCGAACAAAAATGTTTGAACCCATAATGAGTAGTATGGCGTTTTCGATTCGCCATCGAACAAGCGAGGTCGGATCGAACAAAAATGTTCGAACCGATAATGAGTAGTAGCCATACTCGCCAACTGGTCGATAAAAATTTCCCTCAGCTCGCTAACATTCTCATATAAATTTGACAGAGGGAAATTTATAGCGAGCAGAGAAATTGTGAATCGAAAGCGGCTGTAGCCATACTCGCTAATTGGTCGATAAAAATTTCCCTCTGCTCGCTATCATTCACATATATTTGACAGAAGGAAATTTATAGCCAGTAGAGAAATTGTGAATCGAAAGCGGCTTATATTGACAGAGACAAGAAAACAAAGAAGACTAGTTTTTCCAGATTGTCGGAAAAATGCTTAAAAAAATATAAAAAAAAGTAGTTTTTTTATAAATCTTAAATTATTTTCATATGGTAAATTGCTATTTGACAAATGCTTTCGTCGAACAGCATAGAGAACAGCATAGAGAATGCCAACGCTAGACGAAATCGTCTCGAGACGATTCGCTCGTCTGAGCTTCCTTTCGCAATACAGAATGAGGGTGTAAAAGATTTTTAAACCTTTAAGGTTTCGATTTCATTCCAAATTAAAATTTATTTTAAGACTTTCAAAATTAATTTAAAAGTTTAAAATTTAAATTTAAATTAAAAAAAAAATGTCTGCTCCCAAATCCTCTTCATGTTTTCCCTATTGTATCTTTTTTCCTATCCTTTTTTCTCCTTTTCTCCCATATTGTTCTCCCCCCAACATCCCCTTAATCCTTTTCCATATTGTGCCTTTTCCCTATCCCCTTCTTCTCCTTTTCTTCCTTCTTCATTTTAAAGATAATCCCAGTCATACTGATAATTATTTATTCGCTTTTCCTGTCCTTATCCTGGACCATGAAATGAATCTTCCCCACGTGTAGGAAGTTTTTGTATCCGCATCTAGTACGAAGAACTTCCAACGAGCCAAGATATATAAAAATTTTGTACTTCTAAATTTGTCGACATTTGTACTAGTGCAGATGTAGCTAAATAATACATAATGACTTGGATTCACCTGTCCCCATATTTACTGTAGGGTTACGTACTTTAATATGCGTATACATACAATTTTACAAACAAACTTTATGCCTCTCCGACCAAACATACGTATGTACATACATATCGTCGTACCATACGAAAACTAACATACGTTTTTTTTTTGTGACTGACGAAAAGTAACAAGTTCGACTTTTGGCCGACGAAAAATAACAAAATCGACTTTTGGCTGAATAGGTTTATTCACTAAATCTCTTATAACATTGTAATTTTTCTACTGATTATAATCCGGAAAATGCCAAAATATTCACCAAGAAATAGGCTATTGACTCAAAGTGTGAAACCAGCAGGATATCTAATATTTCTTTAAAAAATTTACAAAAAAGAAGATGAATGTCGAAAAAACTGATAATTTTCATAAAAAAATCTTTTGTGCGCCATAACTCCGGCAATCTAACGTCGATTTTAATTATTTTGACTTTGTTGGAAATGGGATTTTATCCTCTCAAAACGGAATTAATTAACGCAAAAATCGAAACGTTAAAGGGTGAGACTTTGACTAATTGGTAATCCTACTTTTTTCCTTATCTCAAAAACTGAAATTTCAAAATATCTGTTATACTTTGGAACCATCTGATTACATATTTGGATTCAGCAGAAAATTCTACTAGGATTCATCTACAAAATGTCGAGGATATGAAAATTTTTGAAATTTTGTCGGGTAGTGTAATTCTTTGAAAATGTGTGTCACTAGTCTCACTATAGATTTACAGCCTCATTCCCTTTCACGAACGATAGCCTTGACGAACTATAGCCGTGAACACGATATCGTCTGATTTTGGTATTATGAAACTTACGTTGCCGATATCGTCTAGCGTTACGTTGGTCGCCAGCCACACGAAAATAAATGTCAAATTTACAACTCTGTGCTCCTATGATTCATCGTTCAAGAAGGTAGGCGCAGTGGCGAGTTCATATATTTTGTTACTGCAGCTAGCTTATTTTCATTACTTTTCTGCCAAATCTAAATAATTAGTGTTAATTAACGTTAGAGGGTAGAAAACACACACCTATTGATAGAGTGTAATGTCAAAATGGTATTTTGCCTTGGTTAAAGTATGAATTCACTTGGGACTCGCCTTGCGTGCCATATTTGATGAAACATCAAAGTCATACAATTTGACATTTATTTTGCAAATAAAACGTTGAAAGTTGCCACAAAATTATGTTTCACTTGAAAAATGCCAACAAACATACAAAATATTCTACGAATAACACGTGAAAAATGTAAAATCAAAACAAAGTACATATGTATAATAATTTGACAACTTTTTAAACAGAAGAAGAAGAGCAATTACCTTCTCTGACCATTCTTATTGGACCAATATGTATACTAGCTTTGATTTTGAAATTATACTCCACCTTTGTAACTAAAAAAAAGAATTTTTTTAATTCGCCACTGCGCCTACCTTCTTAGATCTCAGAAGAAATTGCGTGCTTGTTGTTTTTTTGCAATCTATAATAACAATAAAAACACACATTGATAATATAAAATGCACAATATTCCAAATATACTTACTTTCTCTTACTTATTTTCAACTTTTCTTCCAAAACGATACCTCCGAACCTATCGTTTGATTTTGACAGTTTGTTTTCGCGTTCACAACTTCTGTTCGTGATTGGGAATACCAATTTCTTACGTTTTCAACGTAACAATCAGCTGTTATCGTCTTGGCTTACGTTTTGCTTGTCGCATCGTCATTCATAATACCAACACACGAACGACAACGTTTTGGACACGATATCGTCAAAGGGAATGAGGCTGTTAAGACCAACTGCATATATCTGTCTTCACAAGCAATAATCGCCTAAGTCGTAAACTATGCTTTAGAGATAAGTTGCTTTTTATATTCAAAAGCGTTTCTTAAAGAATAATAAAAGTCGATTTAAACCTATAAATGCGAAACCAATAAGCCATCCACAATGTTCCGATTATTTTTTCTAAATAAAACAAAAGTATATGAAGAAATTTTATTAAGTATATACATACA
Organism: Urophora cardui; assembly: GCA_960531455.1. NCBI lineage: Eukaryota > Metazoa > Arthropoda > Insecta > Diptera > Tephritidae > Urophora > Urophora cardui. Next base: position 82,516,535 of record OY482671.1, on the reverse strand, counting down.
TATCTGTGGCAATTTGCAATAATTGCTCAAGTCGGAAAATATGATTTCGAGATAAATTGATTTTTGTATTCGAAGGCGTTTCTTAACAGATCATAAAAACGATTAAAAACTATGGACGCAAAATCAGTGAGCCATCCACAATGTTACGATCAAATTTTGTAAATAAAACAAAATGCTATGAAGAAATTTGATTAAGTATATACATCTATTTTGGCTGTTATAGCAAGTTTAATATACCTCTAAGCCTAAATGTTTTTATTTGTATCTTTTGATTGAATTAAGATATAAGCATGAGGGTTTTACAGAAATATAGAGTTTTAAAAGGAGAATAACCTGGTATATATTACTCGAAATCTTCGCAAGTCGATTTAAGCGGTTATTGCTTGTGATATTTTTTGGCTGTTTATCAAATCTAATATACCTATTGTGAGTTAAGCCACAATATTTTTATTAATACATTTTGATTAAAATAAGTTATAAGCATGGAGGTTTTACAGAAATATAGTTTTTAATGTAGCATAACGTGGTATATATAACTCAATTCTTTATTAAGTCCACTTAGTCGGTTATTGGTTTTGACCACAGATATGTACATATACACATAAATACATACTTTTTAACATTAGTGGTAATAAATATGCAAACATTTGGTTTCGGTTCATTATCAATGTTTCCGTTTTTTTAATTAGGAAGTTTTTCCTGTAAATATTTGCCAAGCGGTAATTAATAATGTCTTATCATTTGCTCAATTTATAGCTACCGTTAAGGTTGTAAATACATATGAACATATGTCATAGTAAATACAGGAAAATTTATAAGCACAGCACAAACGCGCTCCAGTAAGAAGCAATCACAATTACTACGTATCCTAAAATCTCGTAAAACATTTATAAATACGACTATACTGGATCACAAAATCAAAATTTTTTTCTGTACTCTGGACGCCACTATCCTATCTTTATGTATGTATGTAAAATCGGTCGCTGATTCCAAAAATCGAGTTTATTTTTAATTCAATGGAAGGTATTTGAGATATCGGCAATTTACCGTTATTTGGCCAATAGTTCCACTTAATCCTGTATATATACCAGACGAAAGAAAATTAAATTTCCTTTACATGGCTCCTATAACATTTTTCTCTCGGTCTTTCTGAAATATTGATGAGTGAATTTGAATTTTTTAAATTTTTTATGAAAAATTGTCGAAAAAATTGTCTTTGCCAGGGAAAATCTTTAAAACAACTGTGGTTTTCCTTAATTTTACTCCTTTAGGAAGCCCTATTCTATTGGGAAAAAAGATAAGCTATCAACGAAGAAAATCCATACCAAAATGGAAAAGTTATAGGCGATCATGTAAATATACCCAAATCGTAAAATGCCACTGCACGGGTACATTCTGTGCATGATGTACCGGTAAATTGGCTAGTACCTACTGCACTGCTGCTGCTGGTAAAATATAGAGACCATAAAAATTATTGAGCAATGGGTAGGTACATTCGAAATTTTTCTATACAGTTTTTAAACAGAAAAATTATATGCATGTTTAAGGATATTATAAGCATTTATCATAAAATTTTCCTACAAAACAATTGAGTGAACACTATTGAAACATACTTTTGGGCATTATTTGGAAGAAAATTGTATAAAACAAGTAAGGAAGCCTAAGTTCGAGTGGAATCGAACATTAGATACTCAGCTGTATGCGTTCATTATTTGTTTGCGTTTGTTGAAACACGGTGTATTTTATATAAAGCGAGTGCTGCATAAAGTGGTCATAGCCACGCCCATTTTCAACATTTTTATCAGTCATCAAACTAAGCATATGAATATTATTCTTTGTGCAACATTTCATTCCTTTATGACTTCTAGTTACAAAGATGTCACGTTACAAATTCCCAAAGGGTGTTTCAGAAATATCTTTGTTAAAAAGTAGGAGTGGTCATAAACCGATTTCAATAAATTTTTGCGTGTCTATTAACACAAGTTATAAAAGTGTATAAACCAAGTTTCGTCATAATATCTCAATTATTTGTCGAGTTATAGGCTAAGAAATCTCGTATATTCCTTTCTCGTATATCCGGTGCCACGCCCATTTTCCAAAATTTTTATATTTTTTGTTTCCGGTCTATTGTGGAACTCATGCCACAAAATTTCAATTAATTATCTTTATATTTGACAAAGATATCTTTTAAAATGTTTTTATTAGGCCATTTTATAATACCCATATATAAAAGTGGGCGTGGTCGTCAACCGATTTCGCTAAAATTTTGAACATGTATTACCACAAGTAATAAAAGTGTACACACCAAGTTTCGTCATTATATATAAATTATTTGTCGAGTTATGGGCTCAGAAATCTCGTATATTCCTGCTTCTAAAAAGAGGCGGTGCCACGCTCATCTTCCAAAATTTTTGTGTTTTTAGTTTTATGTCCGCAGTTGGACTGCTGCCATAAAATTTCAATGATATATCTTTATATTTGACAGAGATATAGCTTAAAATGTTTTTATGGTGACAGGTAACAAGGTCAACGGAAATAATGTCAATTGACCTTATTTCCCACCCGGTTGGGAGATAAGGTCAATTGACATTATTGCGTTTTGGAAAACGCAATAAGGTCAACGAAAATTTGGAAATAAAATAATTGACCTTATTACCTAATCCAAATGGAAATAATGTCAACCATTTCAAATTGTATCCTCTGTACCGAAACCCCTCACGATACGGTATTATTTCCATGTAGCCATTTTAAGCTTTGTGCCGAATGCTATTCAAAAATTGCGCAAAATGCCGCTCGTGTAAAGTGACCTGTTCTCTGCCCCTACTGCAGACAAGTTGTTGCCAACACAGCAAAAATATTTCAATAAATTATATAATAACTAGAGTGCTGCCTACTGTCGAAACTCGACAGTCTTTCTAGATGTTTTCTTATGACTAAAGTGCAACTATAGTTTTTGTATAATTGCTTTTTGTTGTCACTGTTATCTACCATTTTCTTCTTGTTCCTGTTGATGCTGCTCCTTTTGTTGCTACCGTCGCTGCTACTATTTTGTTGTTGTTGTTGTTGTTGCTGTTGGTGTTATTGTCGTTACTCGTCTTCCAAATTCTCCTACCTACTTCTTTCTTTCTATTTCTGCTCTTTTCTTTACTCAATTTATTTCCTAATTATTCTTTCTTATCCTTTTTAGTCCTTGACTTTGTGTTTTTGTTGTAGTGCTTTTGCTACCTTTTTACGTTTCTACTTCTTTGAAACTACACACCACATCCAGCCAAACATGTTCAGAATTGCATGATAAGTTTGGTGAGAACGCACAAAGTCAGGTATGCTTGCGTTGATACAGCTCTGTTGTGTGCAAAAGCATGCAACAACAACCACACGGGAATTTTCCAACGACGATTGTGGACGCATTTTCCAACCAATTTTCATGAAAATTGGGGCAGTTCTATTTGAGAGCAATACCTTTCTAATAGTGTGCTTAGTTTTAAAATCGGTTCAGTAGTTTCGACGGAGAAGATGGAACAAAATTTATGTTAGCGTATTAAAAATATAGATGTAAAGTATGTTAAATATCTAGTTATACAAAAATTTAAATAAAATTGTATATAAAAACTATGTCTGCTTGCCTTATCCTGCGGCATGGCAAAAAAGTAGGAAAATGAAAATTTGGAATTAAAAATCGCGCGATTCAATTGACCTTATTTCCATTGACCTTGTTACCTGTCACCGTTTTTATTAGGTCACTTTATAATACCCATATATAAAAGTGGGCGTGGTCGTCAACCGATTTTGGCAATTTTTAGTCCAAACATTTGCCTAAGTAAGTAAATCACGCATACCAAATTTCATCGATATATCTTCAATGGTTTCTGAGTTATGACATATAAAACTTTCCATGTTTGACCCTTAATAAATGGGCGTGGCACCGCCCATTTTCCAAAATTTCTTCAAATTTCTTCATAGGGGCCTGAGCTCAACACGTGGGTAAAATTTCATCGCTATAGCTATATTAGTGACTGAGATACCAAATTTTCGATTTTTTCTATATAGGAAAAGTGGGCGTGGTCATGGTATGATTTCGCCCATTTTCAATACCAACCGTCCCAGTCTCGATACCAACTTGCATTTCAAATTTCATCAAAATATCTCAATTTTTGCGCGAGTTAGAGTGTTTAGAGACGGACGGACAGACGGACGGACATGGCTCAATCGATTTATCTTTTCACCCTGATCATTTTGATATATATAAGCCTATATCTATCTCGATTATTTCATTATGTTACAATCCACCGTTATGTGATTAAAACTATAATACTCTGTGTACTAGTACAGCTGAGTATAAAAATTATTAAATACGTATAAAATCCTTAAACATGCATATATTTCTTTTGCACTCAATGCAATTCAGTGATTTCCTGTGCGATACTCACTTCATCATGTTTACTGCTAAACAGCCTTGCCGTTTTAGCCATTTGGTGGCTAGATTTAGCCACCGCCGTATTTTTTTAACCATCAAAATTTCGGTTTTTCCCCTAGCCACGTTTTTAGCCACCGCTTGTAATGAACGATAATTTTGCACATAGGAAGGATGTGGTAACGCTAATTCAATTTAGCGATTATCACAAATCAATTTAAGTGTTAACAAGTAAGGAAGCCTAAGTTCGAGTGGAATCGAACATTGGATACTCAGCTGTATGTTTTCATTGTTTGTTTGCGTTTGATAGATTTTATATAAAGCGAGTTTTGCATAAAGTGGGCGTAGCCACGCCCATTTTCAAAATTTTTATCAGTCATCCAACTAAGCATATGAATATTATTCTTTGTGCAAAATTTCATTCCTTTATGACTTCTAGTTACAAAGATGTCACGTTACAAATTCCCAAAGGGTGTTCCAGAAATATCTTTGTTAAAAAGTAGGCGTGGTCATAAACCGATTTCAATAAATTTTTGCGTGTCTATTAACACACAAGTTATAAAAGTGTATAAACCAAGTTTCGTCATAATATCTCAATTATTTGTCGAGTTATAGGCTAAGAAATCTCGTATATTCCTTTGTCTAAAAAGAGGCGGTGCCACGCCCATTTTCCAAAATTTGTATATTTTTTGTTTCCGGTCTATTGTGGAACTCTTGCCACAAAATTTCAATGAATTATCTTTATATTTGACAAAGATATCGCTTAAAATGTTTTTATTAGGCCACTTTATAATACCCATATATAAAAGTGGGCGTGGTCGTCAACCGATTTCGCTAAAATTTTCAACATGTATTACCACAAGTAATAAAAGTGTACACACCAAGTTTCGTCATTATATATAAATTATTTGTCGAGTTATGGGCTCAGAAATCTCGTATATTCCTGCTTCTAAAAAGAGGCGGTGCCACGCCCATTTTCCAAAATTTTTGTGTTTTTCGTTGTATGTCCGCAGGTGGCCTCCTGGCATAAAATTGCAATGATATATCTTTATATTTGACAGAGATATCGCTTAAAATGTTTTTATTAGGTCACTTTATAATACCCATATATAAAAGTGGGCGTGGCCGTCAACCGATTTTAACAATTTTTCGTCCAAACATTTCCCTAAGTAAGTATATGACGCGTACCAAATTTCATCGATATATCTTCAACAGTTTCTGAGTTATGACTCATAAAGCTTTCAATATTTGCTCCTTAATAAGTGGGCGTGGCACCGCCCAATTTCCAAAATTCCATCAAATTTCTTCTTAGGGGCCTGAGCTCAACACGTGGGTAAAATTTCATCACTCTAGCTATATTAGTGGCAGAGATACCAAATTTCCGATTTTTTCTATATAGGAAAAGTGGGCGTGGTCATGGTCCGATTTCGCCCATTTTCAATACCAACCGTCCCAGTGTCGATACCAACTTGCATTTCAAATTTCATCAAAATATCTCAATTTTTGCGCGAGTTAGAGTGTTTACAGACGGACGGACGGACAGACGGACGGACGGACGGACGGACATGGCTCAATCGATTTCTCTTTTCACACTGATCATTTTGATATATATAAGTCTATATCTATCTCGATTATTTCATTCTGTTACAATCCACCGTTATGTGATTAAAACTATAATACTCTGTGTACTAGTACAGCTGAGTATAAAAAACAAAACAAGTAACAACTATCGATAAATGCCTGTTGATACTCGCTAGTGGAATAGTAGGCTGTCGATGACTAACTGACTTTGTATATTGTTTGCTACTTCTACCACTTAGCAACGCCGAAGTGGAAAGAACCTTTTCCGTAACGAATATTTTCAAAACCAAAAATCGAATCAAAAATCATACAATGTTGAATGCAATTTTAGCTATAAGATATGGCTTAAAGAATGTAAAACAATGTTGCAATGCATTTGCAATAACAGAAAATCTCATTAAATTAATGAAGAAAGAATTAATTTATGAAGAGAAAGAGTCAATTAGTGATGCCGACATAATGATAGATATTGAATGTGATAACTAGGGAAGCTAAAAATATGCACGAAAAATTTCAAAATATGCATGCTAGTATGCCCGAAGAATAACTGAAATATGCTCGTAAATATGCACGAAAAAATCTCATTATATGCATATATACATAGCTAAAAAATACCGGAAATATGCTCAAAAAATGTATGTATTTCATTTCAAGCTTACATTTTTATTTAAAGAATTTTGCAAAATAATAATAATATAAGAAATGAACGTACAATTCACATTTGCCCCATTTAAAAAATTTGTTTTTAAATACTATAAAATACTTTAAATTAATTTTAGATTTGTATACATGAGATCTTTTTACAAACAAACGAAACTATTCTATTAATATTGCGCAGTGTTGCATTGAACTATCGTATGATTTACTATATTTTCCAGTGTTAGTTTTTGGCGGTTTTCCGAGAAAAAGCTCTTGTATGGGAAAACGATTAATATTGACCGTGTAGCATCGAGTATTGATGGATCGCGATTCTGGATCGCAAAATATTTTGAAATTTTGAAATCCGCGATCCGGAACGAAATATTGGCAATAAACGAATTGAAAGTGAAAGTGTGAAAAGGACGGAAGTAAAATATTTTAAACCTCAGATCGAGAAAAATATCGCAATATTCATATTGAACGTGTGGCACTAGTCTGCGATTGATCAGACCATCGCGATTCATATTGACAGTGTAGCGTATGCCTATGTATGTCGATACATATTGCATATTATTGTTCCCTTCAAATTTTCACACTACAGCTGTTTTCTATCAATAACGGGGCATCGGAGAGATGTTTTTTTTTTACTCTGGGTTTGCTTCGAGGCTCTGATCAGCATACAAGAACTTAGGGCCGTTTTCACCATCTACGGTTAATTTAACCGGTGGTTATTTTGACGTAAATTGTATGGCGAGCTGTCAAATAAATTGCTTAACCGGGAGAAATCCTCCGGTTAAGCACTTAACCGGAGATGGTGAAATGAAATGCTCCGTTCCGGGGCCCAGATCAATTGTTAAATAGCCTTGTTTGTATGCATACGCAACTATCTAAATTAACCACAGATAAGATGTTGTCAGCTTAATATTTTTCGATATTGCTCGATTAAGTGCCAAAATATGCCAAAATAAGCACGAAATGCATTTTGACCGTAAATATGCATTTTAGGTCTAAATATGCATTTGCATATGCAATATGCATTTCCATATTTTTAGCTTCCCTAGTGATAACTAATTTTTTTAGATATAGTTAAGGACATACTATGTATGTATGAATATTTTCTTTTTACACAACCCAACAGACCAGGAAGTAAGCGAAATGTAATAGGACTTGAGAACATGCTTCTAACAATTGTCCATTGCAAGCTTATTGCAATACAGTTTTTATAAGTTCAATTGTAAGCTTATTCACAAGCATTATTGTAATAATTGACAAACACTTACTTTGTGTAAGCCTTTCTCAATACTCCTTATGTTAAAAAGCTTGAAAACAATATTACAATAAGCTTACTTTACACTTGCAATGAAAGCTTGAAAAACTATTAATAATAACATTGTTTTAAGCTTGCTGTAAATTTTTTTTAAATTTTGGTTTTACAATGATTCATATAATTCATTATTCCTTTTTCAGAAAAGGGAAGTATAAAAACCTCAATAAAATTCAATATAATGTTGAATGTCCCACTATATTATACCGTTCAGGTTGATTTCATGGTTCGAAACAGGAGGAGAATATAAAATAAAGAACATTGCAGTAAAGGTGAAGAAGGAAAGAAAATGAAAAGAAAAATGCAAAAATTTTTGGGCATATCGCGTTCGCGTAAAAATTAATAATAAATATAACAAGTAAGGAAGCCTAAGTTCGAGTGGAATCGAACATTAGATACTCAGCTGTATGCTTTCATTATTTGTTTGCGTTTGATGGAAACACGGTGTAGGTACTTTATATAAAGCAAGTGCTGCATAAAGTGGGCTTAGCCATGCCCATTTTCAAAATTTTTATCAGTCATCCAACTAAGCATATGAATATTATTCTTTGTGCAAAATTTCATTCCTTTTTGACTTCTAGTTACAAAGATGTTACGTTACAAATTCCCAAAGGGTGTTCCAGAAATATCTTTGTTAAAAAGTAGGCGTGGTCATAAACCGATTTCAATAAATTTTTGCGTGTCTATTAACACAAGTAATAAAAGTGTATAAACCAAGTTTCGTCATTATATATAAATTATTTGTCGAGTTATGGGCTCATAAATCTCGTATATTCCTGCTTCTAAAAAGAGGCGGTGCCACGCTCATCTTCCAAAATTTTTGTGTTTTTAGTTTTATGTCCGCAGTTGGACTGCTGCCATAAAATTTCAATGATATATCTTTATATTTGACAGAGATATAGCTTAAAATGTTTTTATGGTGACAGGTAACAAGGTCAACGGAAATAATGTCAATTGACCTTATTTCCCACCCGGTTGGGAAATAAGGACAATTGACATTATTGCGTTTTGGAAAACGCAATAAGGTCAACGAAAATTTGGAAATAAAATAATTGACCTTATTACCTAATCCAAATGGAAATAATGTCAACCATTTCAAATGGTCCGATTTCGCCCATTTTCAATACCAACCGTCCCAGTCTCGATACCAACTTGCGTTTCAAATTTCATCAAAATATCTCAATTTTTGCGCGAGTTAGAGTGTTTACAGACGGACGGACGGACGGACAGACGGACGGACGGACATGGCTCAATCGATTTCTCTTTTCACCCTGATCATTTTGATATATATAAGTCTATATCTATCTCGATTATTTCATTCTGTTACAATCCACCGTTATGTGATTAAAACTATAATACTCTGTGTACTAGTACAGCTGAGTATAAAAATAAAAACGCAGAGACAGTGTTGCAAAGTTGATTCAAAGTGTTTTTGTTACGTTTGTGGTTGTTATTTTCCTGCCACCTCCTCATATTAAACTTGGCCTTATAAAGAACTTCGTCAAAGCATTAAACCTTGAAGGACCGGCTTTTCAGTACTTAGTCAAGTTGTTTCCTAAATTGTCATATACAAAAATCTAAGAAGGAATATTTGTCGGAACTGATATTAGAAAACTAATGGCTGATAAAAAATTTACAAAATGTTTAACGCCCGGTGAAGCAGCCGCATGGGCATTTTTTCAAAATATCGTTCACCACTTTCTTGGTAATCACATATCCCCTAATTTTAAGGAAATTATTGGCGATATGTTGGAAAATTATCGAAAGATTGGAGCTAGGATGTCTCTAAATATGCATTTTCTGCATTCCCATCTCGATTTTTTTCCCGAAAACTTGGGTGATACGAGCGACGAACAGGGAAAGCGGCTGCACCAAGATCTAGCCAACATTGAAAGACGATACCAAGGATTTTGGGATGAAGGCATGATGAGCGACTATTGTTGGACTCTAATACGCGAAACAGATACTAAACATTACAAAAGGCAAAGTTCCACCAATCTTCATTTCTGATTTGTTACTTTTAGGTTAATAAAATGAATATTATTTGACAAAAATCTTTAAAAATGAATTTATTGACAGTATTAAAAGCTAGAATCAATGTTAAAAAACGGAATGAAGAATCGGATTCAGCGTCATAAATTGTCTTAAAAACCACTTTTAGTTGCCTAGATCCAAAACCGTGTATACTTGTGTTATACGTGATCTTTTGCCATACGATTGCTTATAAAGCAAACAAGTTTTTTGGCTCTCCTGAACATTTTAAATTTTGAGTTGTATCACTTTATGATTTAGGGTGCGATATGTATGTATGCTACCTCATTTACTTTAATTAAGCATTTTGTTTATTTGGTTGTTTTGTTAACTGACTACCATAACCAATCGGTTATTTTGGTATATACATATATGTATATGGGCATTTCCGAAGCGCAGAATCGAAAAATCCGAATAATATTTTTCTTTTGTTTTGGTTAAAAATAATTGCAAATTATAGTAAATACATGCCAATTTAATTGAAAAGTCCCACTTTATCCATATTAATAGCCTAACTGTTAAATTCAGTATTAAAGTGGTATATTCATTAACGATTTTTTTTTCTAAATATCACTTCTTTTGAAAAGCTGTCAATGGTAATTTTGTTTCTTTAAATCCCAGTTTCCGGTACACAGCATTCAGTAATGGCATCTCATTTATATTTTTTTTATAAGTTCTTTAACTATAAACCTACAGGTCCGTAGCTACTAATAAAAATATATGTCCTATTTTTTGTGTAACGCGAGTTACCAAAATAACATGGATTTTCATTCAAATTTCCTGAAACTTGATATTCTCCGTTTAACTGATATGTCCTTTCATATTCTTGTGCTTTTTTGGTCGTAGCAAACGGGTAACCATTTTTATAAGCGTTTTTGTGTTGTAACGCGAGTTACCATTTGTACCGAAATATCATGATATTCACATACATATTTTCATGGAAAACTTTTTTTTATTTTTTATTTCTTCTTAAATAAAACTTTTCGTATATGTATATATTAACAGGAATAAGACATATAAACTTGTTTCTCATCAATCCTATCATTATACCTTAGTTATAGACCGCCTTTTAACGGGAAATACATGTATTTTAAAATTTTAGATTTTGGTAAGTAGAATTAAAAACAACCAGTTACGAAGCTATAATACGTTGGTGGTACAAATACTGGTTGCTTTTTGTGCATTTTCAACCATCCTTTAATCTCTTGGTCAATTTAATAAGCATTTATTTTGGGTACAATTCGGATGAAACGAGATACCGTAATTTTCTTGAATATCTTTGAACAGAGTTAAGTTACAATACACCAATCTCTTTGGCTTGAAAGGGCGGCTTATATTATGGAATATTATTAACCCTACGTGCGCCATTGGGGTCACTACCACCCAGTACTTAGTTTATACCACCGTAATGCAATTTTTTATGTCAGCATGTTAAACGTAGTCTAAAATCACTAAAATTCACTTTAATACTTAGCTTAGTCATCTTTATAAATCCACATACTTCGTTTTTTGATTTTATAATTTTAGAAATTTCACATTTGTACCAGATCGTGCTATTTTTTCAACTTTGTGGGGCGAGTAGGTCAATAAAATTTTACAGGCTTATTACTGGGCTAGAAAGGTGCCGTTCTGGCTTTGGAACAAATTGAATATCCAACAAAAAAAAAAATTTTTTTTTTTCTTTAATGTACATACATGCATACATATTCGTCGCCTGAGAAAAAGAATGTCGTATGTGAAAATCGACGATTTCTAGTTTTTGATACAAATTAACTAAATCGGACCTAATCTTTTAATTTTTCCAATCCATTTTTTTCTATCTCTTTTAGTTTTTGAGTTATTTAGTATGCATTTGTCGTATGTTACAAAATTACTACCATTTGGGTAAGCTTTTGTCGTATGTAACACACATACGACAAATTTCCATATAAATTGGTGTTTGTTTATTTTAAGCAAATGTCGTATGTGCCGCTGAGCTACTGAGAATAAACCAAAATATTGTATCGGAGCTATAGGTTATAGTGATCCGATCTGAATGATTTTCACTGACATATTTTATTGTAGTATAATACCAATTACTGCAAAGTTAAGTATAATTTGATCCTTAAATATGGAAGTTATACCCGAAAACAGCTATATCTGAACAATCGGTTGTATGGGAGCTATATTCTATAGTGGTCGGATCTTGACAAATTTCGGTGACATTTATTAGGTCCATATGGGTACAAATACCTTAAAGTTTCATGCCCTTATTTGTTTACATGGAGAAGTTATATCGCAAAATGTCCATATCTGAACAATCAGGTGTATGGGAGCTATATGTTATAGTGGTCCGATCTTAACAAATTTTATTGACATTTATTAGATCCATATGGGTACAACTACTTCAAAGTTTCATATCCTTATTTCCTCAAATAAAGAAGTTATACCCGAAAACAGCTATATCTGAACAATCAGTTGTATGGGAGCTATATCTTATATTAGTCCGATGTGGTGGATTCCGACAAATGATCAAAGTATCATCAAAATATATGCAACTGCCAAATTTCAAGTCGATATCTCAAAAAATGTGAGCCTCATAACCATTCCGATTTGAAAAAAGAGAAGAATTTTTGTCGTATGTGCTAGCATAAACAGGTATTGGTGCTCAGACGTCACATACGACAAAAGCATACTGAATGAAAAGTCGTTTATCTCCCATAATTTTAAAGATATCCAACTTTTGCAAATTGCAAGTCAAAATATATAATACTCTCTGCAGTTCGTCCAAATAACAGAAAAATCTGTTGTACAGTTTTTGAGAATTTCCAATTTAAACTTCAAAGTCGATTTTCTCGAAACTATGTTTTGCTACATACGACATTCGTTTTCTCAGGCGACGATAATATGTCGTCAGTAACAAATATTTGCTGTAGCGATTGATCAAACCAACCTCCTGACGTCAGAAATTGCTATGTATGTAGGTATTTGTTCATAAAAAAGTACACAAACACGAAACACGTATAGCCATCATCCTTCAAAATCGCGGGTAACAGTAATGTATATAAATTACGTACATTTGTACATAGAAGGTATTCGATTGTTGAAGACGCATATACGCATTTTTTATAAATAATGTTTTTAAATATCTCGGTCACGCTTTCCTTTACCGAACCAGCAGTGGGTAAAGCCCGTTTTTACAGGGAGATGTGGCACCGCCCCCGATCCTATATTAGAAGTCAGTACAGTTCGCCGGCCCATAGTTTTCGAAATATAAATATTTATTTTTTCAAAATATCATGGTTCGGTAAAGGAAAGCGTAGCCAATATCTTAAATAAACTTCTTGAAGCTTAACTAGTTTAAATAAATGAAATTACTTAAACATCTTTCATTAAAGCAATTGCTCAGTGACCAGAGAACATGAAATTTGCTGAACATTTGTCGGCGCATATAACGCCTGAATGGCGCAAGCAATATATTAACTATGAGGTACGTATAAATGCAATTCATAACCATATAAGTGCACGGAGAAAACTATATTGATGTCACATCCATATATGTATATGGATAATCCTGTCTTAAACTATAGATTTTATATCCATATAATTGGTGTCATATCAAAAGAATTTTGTAATATATAAAAAAAATATGGATATGCCATAATAATAATAATAATAATACAATGGCGCTATTATAACTCTGACGAGTTTTATGGCCGAGCTTCTCTCCCAATTCGAGGTGTGCTCCTTTTTGTTTTTCCTACTAATTGGGTGGACCTACAGTTCACGGCTCCGAACGGCGAATGCATTTTTTGTGAGAAGCTTTTTCATGGCAGAAATACACTCGGAGGGTATGCCGCCCACTGCCGAGAGGTGACCGCTGCTCTTAAAAAACCCAATAATTGGATTTTCACTAATTAGAAAAATTGTTTTGGTGTTTGGCTCGGACCGTGGTTTGAACCCGAGACCTCTGGCATAGCAGGCGAGCACTCTACCCACTGCACCACAGCGGCCATCATGGATATTCCATCCATAGTTTATGAATCAGCCAGGATTATCCATATATGGATGTGAAATCAATGTAGTTTTTCCGTGTATGTGTATATATGTACATTAGAGTGCGTTTAAAATTCAAATTAACGATATTTTACTGTATCGCCCCCTCAATCTGTAGTAACATGGTCAAAGATATCACACATAAATTTTGGTCCCGATTGGTGGCGGTTAAGGCGTGGCGCATTGAGGTCAAAGTTCAGAAAACTCTATGAAGGGTCAAAAAATCAAAATATTTTTTTTAATTATCTAATACCCAAAATTAATACTTCTATACCCAATGATAACAAATATAAATTTTGGTCCCGATTGATGACGGTTTACTGGTGTTTCAAGGGGGTCAAAGTTCAGATTACCATATGCGACACTAAAAATGTAAGTCTTCTATGGCAATCTGAGCATTGACCCCCTTAAAACACCACTAAACCGTCATCAATCGGAACCAAAAATTATATTTGTTATCATTGGGTATAGAAGTATTAATTTTGGGTATTAGATAATTAAAAAAAATATTTTGATTTTTTGACCCTTCATAGAGTTTTCTGAACTTTGACCTCAATGCGCCACGCCTTAACCGCCACCAATCGGGACCAAAATTTATGTGTGATATCTTTGACCATGTTACTACAGATTGAGGTGGCGATACAGTCTTTTTATGAACTTTTAAATTTTTCATACAAATTAAAAGCACCCTAATGTACATACATACCCACAAAACAATTTGTTTCGATTTTGTCGTTATTCCGACTTTTCTGAACAAAGTCGAAAGTCTTCCGCTACATCTTAACGATTTCGTTCCGATTTCGTAAACAGAAATCTGAATTTTTCGGAAATTAAATTTTTTTGATCGAAGTCAACAGTCTTTCGCTCTAGCTTAAAGATTTCGTAAAGTTTAATTCATAATTTTGAACTTCAAAAAAAAAAGGAAAAATATAAAATTTTAAAAGAAAACGAATTTGTAAGCTGCAACATGAATAATTATAAAAATACAACAATCGCCACAATATTATTGCGTCTGTACCATCCACTACATGGTCGTGTGCTCTTGCACGATCACAATTTGGGAGAGTTGAATCCAGGTAAATGAATCTCCGATTTGTAACAATGTCATTCTAGTATTAATATATGTTATCTCATCTTGTTTTCCAGTAGCAAACGCGACATACACACACCGTTATGTACATGGACTAAACCCCGATACAATACTAGTAAGCAATGCAGCCTTTGAAATTCAAAGTTTGAATACACGTTGATGAATTCATGGCACGGCTACTCCATGGACTGAATAAGCTGGTGAGACAATGAGGTATCATGCTTAGCGGTTACAAAGATAACGTGTAGCCATAATACGTGCACTAATAAAGGTATGTACAAAAGAGACATTCACTCGCATTGCAGAAAAATTATAAAAATATGTTGTTCTCTTCCCCAGAATCCAGCTGTATTGATAGTAGATGACGCGAACATAGTAGATGAAGCGGTATCTCAAGAACTGGTATATGTTATGTGAATGAATTTTATTTATTAATGAATACATATATATACATATCTGTTCAAATGTAATGAATTTTAATATATAATTAATAAAAAATTATTAATTAATAAATAAATGTACATATATATAAAAAAAAATGGTATAGGAAATTTCTAAACGATTTCGCAAAGATTAAATCGTAACGATAAATTCGTTTCGATTTAGTTAAGAACATTATTTACGAAATTTCGAAACTAAATCGGTTCCGATTTCGGAAAAATTTTTCGATGCGGCGTAACGATTTCGAAAAGAAATCGGAACAAATTGTCTAGTGGGTATATAAACAAAGAGATACAAATATTTTTCCATGCTTAATGTATGTGTTTTGATATGTGTGACTATTTTTACTATAGGAAATGAAGGCTATGCTATATATCGCCGTTGAAGAAGCTCCTTCCGTCGACAGTGTCGAGGATGAGGTACTCAAAAGACATTTTGCAAATTTTGATGAAAATTTTTTTCACTACTGTGATCAGGAATTAAAGAAAATCAATACATTTTATTCCGAGAAATTAGCTGAGGCAACACGTAAATTCGCCACACTGAATGCCGAACTAAAAACATGTATTGATGAGTCGGAGCGTTCAGCAAAAAAATCGAAATCATTGAAAAAGCCCGGCTTACCACATCGCAAAGCTGCTGAACTAAAACTAGCTTTCAGTGAATTTTATTTAAGCCTCATTTTATTGCAAAACTATCAGAATTTAAATCACACAGGCTTCCGCAAAATCTTGAAAAAGCATGATAAGGTAAGAAACACAAATCTGTACATATGGCTCGTTCTATTTTTTAGGGATTTAACTCGAAATTATCGATTTCTGGGATTTTGCCATATATTTCAATAACTGGACCATGCCTTTACATATAAAATACTCAAAAAGATACAAATGGCGGAAATAGAAGCGATCTTGTAGTTTTGCGTTTTCCCAAAAAAAAATTTTTTTAGTTAAATCCCTATTGAATAAAACGATTTATAAGTTTATAAAGACATGTATAAATGTGTACATATGCATGTCTGTATGTATGCACCCATGACAAAATAATTTAAAATGGTCAACGCAATAGAGAAAGGATATTTTGTTTTTGTAATCATAAGCTATCAAATTATCGTCTTTTGTTTTGATTTTGCCCTCTTGCACGTGTTATTCGTGAAAATAGCTTGTGCGTTCGCTTGTATGCTCGCTGACGTTTTTTCTGTTTTTGACATTCTTATATACGGTCGTCGAACGGTAATCCCGTATTCTCTTTTAGATGCTACGACCATATAGATTACACTACCCGACAAAATTTTAAAAATTTTCATATCCTCGACATTTTATACATGAATCCTATGTAGAATTTTTTGCTGATTCCAAATATGTAATCAGATGGTTCCAAAGTAGAACAGAAATATTTGGAAATTTCAGTTTTTGAGATAAGAAAAAAAAAATTAGGATTATTAATTAGTTAAATTTTTTAACGTTTCGATTTTTCACCTAACCAAGTTTTTCGTCTATAAAATATCCTTTTCGTTTCACCTGAAAAAATCGTTAAAAATCAAGTACTAATGGGATCTTGGTAACATTACGCTTAAAGTGTTTGCAATTTAATAGGCTTATTTTAAAAAGTAAAACTTTTGCTGATTTTCACAACTTCTTACAAAAAAATTATTTTTAAAATCAAAATAAAAAAAATATCAAAAAATCCATAAACTTTTGACTATCGCTCAGCGAGTTTTTACTCAACCACTACAAGTTGCATGTAGTTAGAAGCGTATTTTGATTATCTTTCGAACGAGGTACTGTTAGCTGTTATCGCACTTGTAACTATCGCGAAAAATATTTTTGAAAACACAACGCATACTTTCAGTGCTTAAACCAAGTTTAAACGCTAAAAATGCTTAAACCATATTTTAAGGACATATTTTTAGCGCTAAAAACGAATTTTTTGTTTGCCCTAGTGATGACGAATAAAAAAGTAGGAACTTAATTTCATTACGAACACTTTCTTTATAACATGGCAAAAGGTTACTCATACGACCCGAAAAACAGATATTACGCTAAAGCTTATGTCAGGTATATGTATTTACTTTTATTTCCAACTAAATAATTGAGTTTTTAATTAATTAAATATTCTAATAATAATTATAACTATGGTAAAAATAATAATGACTAAAAATCATCTGTATGCACTTAACTTTATAACTATTAACACGCACAGCCATCCAATCTTTTCTAAACAAGATGATTAGTCCACCTACTTATTATAGACTAAACGCTGTGTCCCCTTTTTTACTGAAAAAATGGTTTATCCATGTCTTACGGAACTTTTTTTGTGTGTACACCTTTTATGGAAAAAAATGTTTGTCCACTTCTTACTCTGAAAAAAAAAAAAACGTTGGAAATCTAAAGACTTTCGCTGTTAAATCAACAGCGTTGAAATGTGCCCAACAACGATCCGTTGTTGTTTCAAAGGTGCGAGCGTTGTTGATTTAAGTCAATAACGGAGATTTTTGGAAAAAATTTTCACCTAAAAATAAATTTTTGTTTGCATTTTACTCTTCATCTTCTCTCCGCCCGGGTCCCAACTGCAAATATGTAGCCTCCGCTTGTTCTCCTATTCTTCTCTTCTTCTTATCATTCACTGATTGCTATCTTTATTTCTTATTCTAATTTTTCTTCTTTATTTTATATTCTCCTCCGGATTCGAACCATGACATCAACCTGAAATTCTATCCAATCATCACATAGTGGAACATTCAACATTATATTGAATTGTAGTAACCTATTTATACTTCCATTTCCTAAAAAGGAATCCATCAGTTATATGAATCATTGTAAAAACAAAATTTAAAAAAAATTGTTCTCATTAGTTTTGTTTACAACGGAAACTGTTGGGTCAAATACTTTTGCCTTTAAATCAACAACGGAGAAAAAATAGTTGCTAAAAATAAACTTTTTTTTGGATTTTTCTCTTCATCTTCTCTCCATCATTATTTTTTTGCTGGTTTTCTCACAAAAAAATATTTTCTCACAAAAAATTTTTTAAAGGCAAGCAAGTTTTTGAATCAACAACGCCCGTTTTTAAATAAATTGTTGGATGAAAAACTTTGCTGTAAAAACAAATACTTTTGCTGTTGAATCAAAGACGGAGATTCAACAGCCGAAAGTTGTTGGTTTAACTACGGGTATTTTTTTCAGAGTACGAAATTTTTTTTTGTACACCTTTTTACAGATTTTTTTTATAAGTCTCCCTTTTATAAACCCAAAAAATATGTACACTTTTTACTGCCGTCCTTTCATATGAAGACATACGCAAAATTTAGCAAGCTTTTAATTCAGAGAGGATGGTACTAGTTATATGATTGTTATTGATTTATGAAAAAATAAATCACTTTTTTCACCCATTGCTACGTGATAAAGATTTGCGCCTTTTTAAAGCACATATGGAGCTCTTTTCTTACACCACTTAAATCTTATTTTTCTGGTATAGTATAAACGTATGCAATCTGTACACAATACGCCGCTGGACCAAACGAGATATGAAAAAACTGCAAATGCAGAAATGTTGGAAATGAATTGGGTTGGTAAAAGATGCGATCAAAATAATTTCGAAAAAATTTACATATCTCTTTTTGTACTCGCAGGGACGATATTTACTTTTATTGAGATAAAATTCATCTATACATACCCAATAAACACAACGGATTCGTGTCGGATTCGCTTTCTCTGATTATATTATCGCGGCAATAGTTCGCGGCGATAGATCGGCGAATCCGAATTCGTAGGCATGTCACCTATCACTAGCGATTCGAGAATTTGTTCATAGCTGGCGATTCGAATTTTTATCATTAGCGATTCGAGAATTTTTAATTTCTCTGATCGTTGGCGATTCGAAAATTTTTTCATTAGTGATTCGAGATTTTTTATAAATGGCGTATCGAAAAATTAAAAGTTCAGAGTTCGGTTTACTGGCAATGGGTTAAATCCGTATAAAATAATACAAAGCACTTAAAATATTTTTATAAAGAAAGTTTGACTTTCATGAATAACAAAAGCTTTTCAAGTTCAGATATAAATGTAAAATTTCAGAACTATATTGATTTTTTAGTGCAAAACAACTTAATAAAATAGAAAAAATTATATCGCGAAAATCTATTTTCTCGAACTTGTCGCGAACTCGAGGCGAGTCCGAGAATTACATTCATACATACTGAATAGAATTGCATGAAACTTTCACCATTCTATCACTTAACGTCTAACTTAGAATATAGGACAACTTTCATTTGGATATCTCATAAATTTCCCGAGTTATTGATCAAAATGTGAGAAAAATGTGACCAAAAATGTGGTTTTTTACCATAACGCCCGCTTCCCGCAAAAACGACTGCATAGAAATCAATGAAACTTTCAGTAATCATTTTCTAGACATCTCTCATAAAATTTAAGATATCTTTCACCACGATACAGCTTAATCTTTCATGCTGAATATCTCTGGAAGAGCTTATTGTAGGACCCTGGAAATTGGTACGGAGATAAACAATAACTCTACCATACTTACGAGAAATAAATAATAGCTTAAAAAAACTAAAAACACCCTTTAATCTTAAAATCGCACTAAAAATTGAGAAATAAATTAATATAGAAACAAAGCGATGAACGAAAATATAAGTACGTTTGTTTTTACTTGGCCGTTTAATTCTAATAATTATTTTTATTTGAATTTTATGAGCTATTGGCCAGTTTTTTGTTTTTTTTTTGTTTTAATTAAAAAAAATTGAAAAATTTTTTTTGGAAGAAGTTATGGATGCACTTCGGAGACCACCACATCCCCTCTTCAGACTTCTTCAGGCGGCCTCAACCGAGGATCGAACTTAGGTCGTTTCGATTGGTAATCCAATGACATCCCATTGTGCTACCACCGCCGTTAGCTTTGTTTCGCTTAAATCTCAATTTTCCTTTTTATTACAATCTACATACCAACAACAGTAGCTTAATGACTCTCTAGCCGCTTTCGATTCACAATTTCTCTGCTGGCTATAAATTTCCTTCTGTCAAATTTATATGTGAATGCTAGCGAGCAGAGGGAAATTTTTATCGACCAGTTAGCGAGTATGGCTACTACTCATTATGGGTTCAAACATTTTTGTTCGATCCGACCTCGCTTGTGTGATGGCGAATCGAAAACGACATCTGTCTTTGATACCTAGTATGTTGGTGTGATTGTGTGTTTGGTTTGTAAAAAGTTCTAAAGCTATTAACAAGCAAAGCTTTTGTACAGGCAATGCTTGTTATTGTTTTCAGATTTTTGTTTTTCGGCAGGCTCTCCGATTTATAAGTAATATTTGAACATGAAAATAATTGATTCCTACAATTAGTTTCATATAAAAAAATGGTCGAATTAACATTGCGATGTCATAGGACAGGACCACTTGAACCATCGCTGGACCGCATCAAACTAGTTTATAAACTAACTTGCCGTAGCTACTTTGTAAACCACCTACAAGAGGTTACTTTTTAAACTACCACATAAAATAAATCACATAGGGCGAGTTTGCGCCGAGGTCAAAATCAGTTAAACATTCTGCTATCTGAAATCAATAATAACGAATCAAAAAGTATTTTTGATTCTTTTGAGAAATGAATCACAAATTAAAATTATCATTTTTAGAAAATATTTTTAATCACGAATCAAGTTGATTCTTTATTTGAAAGTGGATTTGAAATCACGCAACCCTGGATCGGAGCACTTGATCCGCGAGTTGATCACATCAAACCAGTTTATAAACGAACTTGTCGTGACTACTCTTTCCTGTTATACGGCAATGGCGAGACTGGTTCTCTTCTATGACATCGCAATGTTAATTGGACTAATTATGTTTTACTAATGGTATTTTATATACGAAATGTTTCTGGTTTTGGGCTAGTCTGTCGTGAGTGCGGTGCGATCGTCAAAACGAGCAATGATCGTGAAAAAACGAGCGACGATTGGAGCAAAATACGTTGGTGTAGATGCATGGAACTAGCCCAACTACATGTGACAAGTTTATCGCTAGTTGACTGTGGCACCCAAACAATCGAGAAGTTATGTAAGACAAACATATATATGTATGTATTTTTTACAGTTGCTTCGGGTTGATACCGGCGCAAAGTGGCGTGAGGAGTATGTTGAATCCTCACATTTCTTTGTCAACAAAGATATCGATAACATTATCAATGAAACGGAGACTACCGTCACGACGGAGCTTGAGGGTGGCGATCGGACACGCGCCATGAAGCGTTTGCGTGTGCCGCCTCTTGGCGAACAACAGAGTCCATGGACTACATTTAAAGTTGGTCTTTTCTCGGGTAGTTTTATAGTACTGGCTGTTGTTGTGGTATTATCGGGTAAGAGTATCGTTGTCTTAGGGTAAAACATGGAATTCGTATAAGTCTTAAATTGAAATTTTATTTTCTACCAGCCATTTTCCACGACATCAGCAGTGAAAATCTCAAAGTCACTTTCCGTCTCTATCGCGGTCCTCTACTTATTATTGAATTCATTTTTCTTATTGGCGTCAACATCTATGGCTGGCGTTCCTCCGGTGTGAATCATGTACTAATTTTTGAATTGGATCCCCGTAATCATCTCTCCGAACAGCATCTAATGGAGCTCGCAGCGATATTTGGTGTCGTATGGACTTTGAGTATGTTGAGCTTCTTATATAGTGCTAGCTTAAGTATACCAGCGTTTATAAATCCTCTCACATTAACCATGGTGATGTTGGTATTTTTGGCGAATCCATTCCATATATTCCATCACGATGCTCGATTTTGGCTCCTCCGAATTACGGTAAATTGTAATCGAAAATTGATCATGGGTAAGAATACGTCAAAAAGTAAGAGATCTGAATGAGGCCTTCATAATTTTCTGTTATTTGAAAAATTTTGCAAATTTTGCGTTTTTCGAAAATGGATAACTTTTACTGAAATAAGCCCTCTTAAGTAAATATCTTTCAAACCACCTTTTCGATTTCAATGAAATTTTGGTATGTTAAGTCATAGTGAAACTTAATTTCTTTTATAATATTAAATGTTTTTTCTAAATATAATATTTTTACTTGAAAGAGTTTTTAGTGCTTAGCACGAAATTTTTATTTTAATTCAATGTTTAATTGTTGGGGTAAGTGGAAAAAAGTTCAACAACTATTTACAGCGAAGGTTGAGTGTATAGATATTTCACGAAAAACCATTTTCGATCATCAGCACTCTTTTCGGAAGTGGATGCACCGGGGATTGAACCCGAGTCCATTCCATCTTCAGCCGCAATGACCCAACGCATAAACACACTCGGCCATTGAGACTCTGTACAAGCTGTTGGATTTTCCCCACTTTTGCCTTTTTTCATTTTCAACATTAACGTTAGTGTGTATATGCTTTTGCATATATTTTACCCAAACGTGCTGAATTTTTGTTGGCAGTTCGCAATGAACATTTGTTGTTGGTATGTATTTTTTTATATACCAACAACGTTAACAATTTTACTTGAAAGAGTTTTTAGTGCTTAGCACGAAATTTTTATTTTAATTACATTTTTAATTGTTGGGGTAAGTGGAAAAAAGAAGGTTTTTCGTGAAATAGCTATACACTCAACCTTCGCTGTAAATAGTTGTTGAATTTTTTTCCACTTACCCCAACAACTATAATATTTTTAATTTAATTTAATATTTAACTACATCGGCATTAGGTACTTGTAAACTATACCATTCATTTAAAAACAAAACTTCTAACACCACTCTATACCAAATTACAAAAAGGTTAAAATTCAAAACTACAAAACTTATTTTTTGTCGTACCCTTACTCTTACGTGATTTAAAATTATATTTTCTTGTACACAGGGCCGCATGGTGGCCGCACCATTTTTTCATGTCGGTTTCGCTGATTTCTGGCTGGGCGATCAATTGAATTCGCTGTCTACGGCATTGCTGGACTTTGAGTATTTGGTATGCTTCTATTTTACAAATGGCAATTGGTTCGATGCACAAGATGCCACTGTTTGTATGGAAAAAGATTTTATTTTACGTCCGATATTTAGCTGCTTGCCGGCTTGGTTTCGTTTTGCACAATGCCTGCGACGTTATCGCGATTCGCGTGAGGCATTTCCACATTTGGTCAACGCTGGAAAATATTCGTGTACTTTTGCCGTTGTAGTATTTTCAACTCTGAGGAGCTTCAACAACAGTAAGTAATTATTGAAATCAATTAATTTGCTTAGTTCCTTTTCTAATATCATATTACTTACTTACAACAAAGCGCGGCACTTATCTGATGTTTGTAACGTTCATGCCTCTGCACCGTACATCAGGGTGGGAACGATGAGCATTTTGTAGAGCGTGATTTCTCTTTCTCGAGAAAGGACTTTACCTTTCATTTGGCATAGCCGTAATAGTTTTGCGGGGAATCCAAATTCAGACATTTCTATCAAAAGTGGTTTTAAAATCGACAAAAAGAGAGGTGTGTGTCGATTCTTCTTTTTTACGGGCTTTTTCCACGGTTTGGCGTATTGTGAAAATCTGATCGATGGTAGACTAACCAGGTCTGAAGCAAGACTGATAAGGTTCAATTAAAGTTCATGTAATTCTACTTGTCCCAGATTTAAGTAGTCAACCTATGATTTCTAGGCTCTCCTCATTGTGCTCTTTCGTCTGGTGTATATTTTTTTAAATAACAGGTATGGGTAGACGACCCCCTTTTGGCACTTTTTAAAGCTGGCACACAGTGCTGTATGAGCGGGCAAAAATCAAAAAGAATTTTGTCACGTATGTCAACGTGTTTGGTATCGTTGGAAAGGTAATTTATCCTAGATTAAGGATCTGAACTTAATTTTTTGTTTCTAACTCATAAGGTTCTCACAAAAATCTCTTATATTTTTTTTATGAAAATGCCTTTAGCTGGAGTATTTAAAATAAATTGCTAAAAATACAATTTATCATACTTTATCTTAAGATAAAAACCACTCTATAGAGCTTTTTAAGAAATATTGAGTTTCCTGGCTGAGATCGCCTATTTGCTACACCCGAAAATTTGTTGCAGAAAATTTTAAAAATTCCTAAGTTTACAAAAGGATAAAAAAGGTATGTAAAATTAAATTAACCCCCTACATTTACTCCTTTATTAATGTTGTTGATCATGATTTCTATTGTGAAATTTGAAATATATAACTTCAAAAATTTTCTTTAGAGTTTTGGAAACTTAAACAATAAACATCGAATTTTGTTAATTTACAATTTTAAATAAAATTTTAAAAAAATAAATATATATGGAATTTTAATTACCATATTTGTTTTTTTTCCTTTTCTTGATTTATTCCAATACATTCAGTTTCATACGGTATATTCATACCAAACAACAAACCAAATATGCAAAACAAATTTAATGAAAGTCAATTATGGGACAGCAATCAGACTTCCAGATAATAAAGCAAAGAAAATTACATAAATGGCTAGTGGATATGCTTCATACATAGGCTTGCCGGGCCAATTTATGCTAGGCACACGACTGATACATATAATTTGAATTTTTTTATACAATGAATAATAAGTACTATACATATTACTATCATTTACTAGTTTTTATTTCCGTATTTACACTTTCACTTTCTTTTTTACGTTCTTCGCGGATACGTTTAAATGCTTCTGTTTTAACAAAGTCTACCGAATTATACACTACACATCTTTTTAAAGAGGTTTGCGCTATTGAATCCGTATTCTTTGGTTCCAGTTTAATTAAACTACTTGCATTTGTACTTTGACGATTTAGAGTTGGCGGATTTGCTAAATCTAAATCGAAATACTGAAGTAGAGGCTCATCACCTTTAAATGTTGCTAAAGGCTTGGTTTTTAGTAAAACTTGACTGATTGATGGAGAACGTTGACTTTGAACATCTGATGTTTCAAGAGCGGTATGAGTTTGAATTTCTGATTTATAATTTTCAAATTCAACTGGAATAATCATTGAAGGTGGTCCATCCACAGAATGTCTAAAAACCTGCTCCATCGAGTATGAGCTTACTGACTTATAAAACTTGGGTTTTAAATTTCGATCAACTGATGGTGGCCTCCAATACAAGTTATCATCCGTTATTGTATTATCATCAAATTTTTCCGATAATTTATCTGCAGCAATCATTCTTGGTTTTAGCTCGCGGTTTACAGGTGGTACGTCAGTTTGATCTATGAAATCATACCGGAACACATTCCCTTCAGTTTTATTCGGGGCCGCGTTTGTATAGAAGTGTTTCTGCAAAGTAGCTTGAGTTTCTGTTTTTGAGCAAGCGCTTGACGTTACTGAATTTAGTGATGTTTCCAAAAATCTCTAAAGAAAATTTTTGAAGTTATATATTTCAAATTTCACAATAGAAATCATGATCAACAATAGAGCTGCAAAACTATCGATAGTATCGATAGTTTTTTTCGTGTCACTATCGATAGTTTTTTCCCACTATCGATGGTTATCTCTAATCATTCTTGTAGTTTTGTCCCAAGAGAAGAATACTGAATGTTAGGGAGGAGTTGTATTTCGATATCAAATTGGTCAAATTAATACACCAGCGGGTTAGGGGGCTTAGAATATACCCGTGGTAAGGAATGTCTGTCGTAAGAGGCGACTAAAATCCACGCTTCTAACGATATATAACTTGTAGTAATTGAACCACACCTCGCTAAATGACATCTGGTCAATGTCAAAATTTTAAATTTTTTCCGATTTTTGAAAGTTTTGATTTTCAAATTAAGTTTTTTATAAAAACATGTAAAAATCAGAAAAGTTTTATTTTTTTAAAATTAGCCCGTTTAATTGTTAACGTAATATCAAGGATATCTGATAAAAACATTATTTTTGGCGATTTCTTTCATGTGAAACAAAAAGGATATTTTATGGACGAAAAACTCGGTTAGATGACTCATCCGTGTATAGACAAAAGATAAAATTTGTTTGTGACTTCACCCTCTCATAGGGTTAGCGTTAATCAGAGGTTGAGTAAACGGCCCTTAAGCTAAAGATATAGATACTTATGTAAGTGGTTGATTTTTCTCTCAGTGTAAGTGAAGTATCTAATTCTTATTTGATCTTTTATTTAATTATTGTTTTGCGTAAAAAAATAAAGACTTTTTGGAAAGAAAACTGTAAACAAAACTATCGCTCTTTTTATTTTAGTGAAATATTCATAAAAAACTATCGATAGTATCGTATAGTTTTTTTTCGACTATCGAAACTATCGAGGGGTCCGACTATCAATGGTTTTGCAGCTCTAATCAACAACATTAATAAAAAACAAAGTTAAATTAACCCCCTACAGGCACTTTCCTCCCATATAAACTGGAACTTTCACAGCGAACATCTCTTGAAATATTTGTAGTCGGGTATTGAAAATTGGTGTGAGGGCATATGAGATAATTATGTACTCAATGCATAAAAGCACCAGGTCTTGGTAAAGCAGGAGTGGGCACTTCCCATAGAAACTGAATCTTTCACAGCGAAAATCTCTTGAAATATTCGTAGTAGAGTACTGAAAATTGGTGTAAGGTCTGATGAGATAATAACGTACTTAACGGATAAAAATACTAGGTCTTGGTAAAGCAGGGATGGGCACCTCCTATACAAACTGAAACTTCACAGCGAAGATCTCTTGAAATATTTATAGTAGGGTACTGAAAATTGGTGTGGGGCATATGAGATAGTTACGTACTCTACGGAGAAAAACCAGGGACCGAAAATAACGGTTATTTTTTTAAAATTTAGCTGATATCTGGATTTCTATGCTATAAATCAGAGTTGTAATTATTATACGAGAAAAAAAAAAATCAAAAAATAATTATTATTGAAAGAAACATATTTTAAAAGTCTTTCCATAATAGTTATTTCTGAGGTATTTTTTTTAGGTCGTTTTGTAATTATTATAAATGAGAAATTATGTTTTATATCTTCAAAGACTTTTATATTGAGACAAATTTGAAAAAAGTCTTCGAGTAGTAATTATTATCCGTAACAAATTTTTTTTAAGTCTTCAAAGACTTTTTCATTGAGACGAATTTCAAAAATATCTTTAAGTAATTATTTGTTGTTTGCCGGCTCCAGGTCGTAAGAAAAACAATCAAAAAATTTTTTTTTTTATATATTTTTCATGCCAATATATTTCGATTACTTTCAGTAATCGTCCTCAGGGCCACTATTAACAATTAAATAAAACAATACATTATAAACAAATCACAACAAATCACAAAATTATAATTATAAATAAATACAAAATTACATACATTTATATGCACGTCCGTCCTGTATGACGTGGAGTTGTCAACTATCTGTTTTTAATAAATGTTTGTATATATGAGCACAATTATCTGTGTCCGTTTTGTAGTTTAATCTAATGTTTGTCGGTGTGTTAATTATATGTAACATTTCGAGGGTAAAACGCTTGCTGTAATGTTGTTCTTGTTGCAGTATTTTTGTCTTCTCAAAATTTGGCAAGTGTCCGCTACTTGCACAGTGGGCCATAAGCGCCGTTTTTTGGTTTATTATTTTATTGCAATTTTTTGCATCTGATTTATGTTGCGCTAGTCTAGTTTTTAGTTTAGATTTCGTTGTGCCTACATATACACTATTACATGGTTCGATGTTATTACCGTTACAGGGGATTTGATACACTACGTTACTTCTTTCAAATGGGGGAATATTTGACTTAACTCTATTGAAAAATTGTTTTAATGTGTTTTCTGGTTTATGTGCGATTCTTACTTTGTCATTATTGTAGCAGTCTGATTGTTTTAGTCGTTCTGATAATTTTGGCACATAAGTTACTGACTTGAAAATCACTGGATTGTTGGCTTTTTGACTATTTTGCGACTTATATTTTCTTAATAAATTCTTTATTGTTTTTTCGGGGAAATCATTGTTTTTTAATAATAAAAATATTTCTTTTTGAATGTCATTGTGGTAAATTTCATCCGAAGTCTGCATCATTCTTCGTATACAGCCCATTGCTGTATTTATTATCATCGTCTTAGGGTGTTTTGAATTAAAGTTGACGATTCGTCCTGATGCTGTCGGTTTTTTATACCACTTTAATTTCAACTGGTTTCCATGCTTATTGATAACTGAGTCAAGATATACTAATTTATGGTCTTTCTCTATTTCAAATGTGAATTTAATATTTTTGTCAAAAGAGTTAAGTGCATTTAGAGTTGTGTGTATGTCATTTTCATTAATTATTGCGAATAAATCGTCAACGTATTTTGTGAGCATTCTTGGCTTTCGTTGTAACTTTTCTATTGTGCTTTCTAGCAAATTCTCCATCACAATATCTGCTATTACTGGAGACGTCGGAGATCCCATTGGTAGTCCTTTTAATTGCGTGTATATATTGTCCTTATTTTTAAAATATCTATTTTCCTGGATGCAAAATTGAACTACTTCCATAAATGTTCGCTTTGGAATATCCGTAAATTTTCTTATTATTGACCATTTTTCTGATATAGCATCAAGTGCCAGATGTATTGGAATGCTCGGAAAAAGTGAAACCACGTCAAAGGAAATTTTGAGAAGACAAAAATACTGCAACAAGAACAACATTACAGCAAGCGTTTTACCCTCGAAATGTTACATATAATTAACACACCGACAAACATTAGATTAAACTACAAAACGGACACAGATAATTGTGCTCATATATACAAACATTTATTAAAAACAGATAGTTGACAACTCCACGTCATACAGGATGGACGTGCATATAAATGTATGTAATTTTGTATTTATTTATAATTATAATTTTGTGATTTGTTGTGATTTGTTTATAATGTATTGTTTTATTTAATTGTTAATAGTGGCCCTGAGGACGATTACTGAAAGTAATCGAAATATATTGGCATGAAAAAAAAAAAATATATAAAAAAAAAAAATTTTTGATTGTTTTTCTTACGACCTGGAGCCGGCAAACAACAAATCTTAACCAATAAAGGTCGCCAAACATTACATATATTTAAGTAATTATTTTGAGTAACAAATTTATTTTTTATATCTTCGATAAAAATCTTTCATACAATTTCAAATTGGAAATTTGCTTGAATTTTGAAGTACTTATATGAAAGTTATTTTTATTTTATACTTATATGAAAGTTATTGAAAATTTTCTGAGACTTTTTTAAACTTTGTCTCAATGAAAAAGTCTTTGAAGATATAAAAAACAATTTGTTACTGATAATAATTACGCAAAGACTTTTTTCAAATTTGTCTCAATATAAAAGTCTTTGAAGACTTAAAAAATATATATTTGAAATAACTATTACGGAAAGATTTTTAAAATATAAGTTTCTGAATAATAATTATAGAAGATTTTTATCATTTTCATCAGGAAAAAAATATTATCAAAAGACTTATGATCCTGAAGAAAATTTGTAAGACTTTTTTATAATTTCAAAATGAAATAATAATTATTCTGCATCTCTGCTATAAATTCCATTCACAAAGACTTGCCGATAACGAATGCTTTTTACAATCAATGTTTATTGGTTTTTTCCAATTTGTTTTGTAGAATGATCTACAATTAGTACTATATTGCTTTTATAAGCATGGCTTGGAACTATAAACGTTAATAATTTGGGGGAGTGGCTACCTTTCCCACCAATTTGATATGCAAACTAGTTTGCGGTACTTCTTACATTTTTATTATAATTGTATGCGTTTGATCGAAACGCGGTGCATCTATTTTAGATAAAGCAGGTGCAGCATAATGTGGCCGCTGTGGTGCAGTGGGTAGAGTGCTCGCCTGCTATGCCAGAGGTCTCGGGTTCAAACCACGGTCCGAGCCAAACAAATTTTTCTAATTAGTAAAAATCCAATTATTGGGTTTTTTAAGAGCAGTGGTCACCTCTCGGCAGTGGGCGGCATACCCTCCGAGAGTATTTCTGCCATGAAAAAGCTTCTCACAAAAAATGCATTCGCCGTTCGGAGCCGGCATAAAACTGTAGGTCCACCCAATTAGTAGGAAAAACAAAAAAAGGAGCACACCTCGAATTGGGAGAGAAGCTCGGCCATAAAACTCGTCAGAGTTATAATAGCGCCATTGTATTATATTATATTATATTAGGTGCAGCATAATGTGGGCGTGGCCACACCCATTATCAACAGTTTTATCTCATCAGACCAAGGCTAAAATATTCTTGTTAGTGTAAAATTTCATCCCTTTATGACTTTCAGTTACAAAGATGTCACGTTACAAGTTTCCAAACGGAGTTTTGGAATTTTTTTTTAAAGTAGGCGTGGTTACAAACCGATTTTGGTAAATTTTACTAAAAGTAATAAAAGTATACTAGTAAACCCGGCCACGCGATGCTGTGGCTTTCAATTACACTGTGCGACAATTTGAGGGTGGAAGACCACTTATTTCCACATTTGAAAATTTTTTGATATACCTTCATAGCTACTGGTTATTTTTATTTTCTGTGGACCTAGAGCCCCATAGTGAAGTTTTGTGCCGAATATTTTTCTAGACTATGGTAAACTTAAAGCGACCTACAAAAGGCCATTTGGCGCGCTCCTCCTTTTCTTTCTAGTTCTCTTTCTCTTCCCCTTTCCCCTTTATTTGCGCTTTATTTTCCCTTTATCCATTTTATTTTTCATATTTCCTCTTTCGCTTCCTGTCCTTACCATATCCGTCCCTTTCATTTTCCTCTTCCCTTTCCTTTTATTACCCATCTTCAATGCTAGGCCTTGCATTACACTTCAAATTTAAAAATGAGATAAACTGTAGCGTAAAAATGGATTATTGAACGGTTGCACCCTTTTTGTAAAAATTTTAATAAATTACTCATTTCCATGCCAAGTCCTTTCATATGACACCTCAAATTTAAAAATCAAACAAACTATAGCGTAAAACTGAATTTTTGAACAGGTGGCAACCCGTTTTGAAAAATTTCTATTAAATTGCTCAATATCAGGTCAAGCACCTTCATATGGTACCAAAAATTTTAAAATAAAATAAACTATACAGTAAAATTAAATTTTCAAACATCTGGCAACCCTTTTCAAAAAAAAATTAAACCTTCCTGCACATCTACAGGTCAAGCCCTTTCATCTGACACCACATTTTCGAAAATCGGTATAACGGTGTAAAAGTTATGGTGCTTAGAAAAAATCGCTTAGCGTAATATATATAAAGATAAGATAAACTGTAGTAGACATATACGCCGCCGATTGACGCCGCCGCCGCCGCGCCGATTACCTTCATAATCGGCCGCCGCCGCCATAATCCGTGAAATCGGCGTATCGGCGCGGCGGCGTGCGCTGGCGCGCCATACTCGTATGGAGCGAGATGTGTACATATTTTCCTAGTTTTGCTAACTGCTAAAGTTCTTCAAAATTAAAAAAAAGGAACCAATCGACGTGTTTTGACCTCAGGAACACGAAGCTGAATGCGGAAATGTTTTATTTTTTGCTAGTTAAAAGTTATTAACAAAAACCTTGGCTGTTCCCTACTTTACTAGCCTCAGTCCTAAAGAATTTAAGCTACTGGAAAATTTCAGTTCGTTGGCTTACATAATTTTTTCTCAGATACGGAACTTTTCTGGGATCTCTTCCATTTAGTCCTACTTATCGAGGTCTGTTGCTAATTGTTCTACTCAAAACTGCACCATTTCAACCCTCCTTGATATCATTAGATGCCGAAAATGATCCCAAACATGCCTCCAGAATCGAAAACTCATAGTTTGAACTTAAGAAAGTTGCTGTTTTTGAGTAGCCCTCACAGTTGTTGAACCTCAGCCCTATAGGGAATATTAAAGAAGAGGATGGGGGATCAAAAAAGAAAAAAAAGCAAGAGTTATGGAAAAAAATTAAAGAAGCTTGGTACTTAATACCAGTTGCAAATTGCGCTCATTTGGTCAACCCTATGCCACGAAGAAGTAAGGAAGTTATAAAAAATAAAGGAGCTTCAACTAAACATTAGTTTAAATCTAGTTGCAGCAGTAATATTGTAGTTTATTTGAAAAAACAATCGAATTTAAAGTTTGTCCCTATTATTATTTCCAACTTAAATTATACATTTCATTATTTTTATTCATAAAAATTAAATTATTATACAAAAACCACCCCAGAGTCATTGAAGCATGTCCTCTCCGTGTAAGCATCAATATATGGTAATTATTATTTGGTCTTAAAATTAAATAAATGGAGAATTGCAAAATTTTGTCCCTATTATTTTTTCCAACACTGTATATACATATATTTATTTTAAAGTGTCTTATATATATATATAAATATGTACATATGTAAATATATGTATGCATGTTTATTATCATACAAAATAAGCAAATGAATTTAAATTTACCCTTACATATGGATTTCTGTATATTCTTTAATATTTATTTTCTTTATTTTATATTTTAGTTTATGTAACAATTGTTTTTTGCTGTTAATAAAAAAGTTTCAACAATTTAAGGTGGAAATTAGTTTATTTATTCCATTCAGCCAGCGATATGAAGGTAACTAAATAAAATTAATATTTGAATAAGGATTGTGATTTGTAGATTTGGGGCAGGCGCGCCGGCGCGAAAAAGCACGCCGGCGTCACCGCCGCCGCCGAAATGTTTTTGGAATAGCGCCGCCGCCGCCGGAATCACTGTCGGCGTATATGTCTAAACTGTAGGGTAAAAATGGATTTTTGAAAAGGTGGTACTCTTTTTGTAAAAATTTTAATAAATTACTCATTTCCATGCCAAGTCCTTTCATATGACACCTCAAATTTAAAAATCAAACAAACTATAGCGTAAAACTGAATTTTTGAACAGGTGGCAACCCTGTTTGTAAAATTTCTATTAAATTACTTAATATCAGGTCAAGCCCTTTCATATGGTGCCAAAAATTTTAAAATCAAACAAACAATATACAGTAAAATTAAATTTTCAAACATCTGGCAACCCTTTTCAAAAAAATTAAACCTTCCTGCACATCTACAGGTCAAGCCCTTGCATCTGACACCACATTTTCGAAAATCGGTATACCGGTGTAAAAGTTATGGTGTTTACAAAAAATCGCTTAGCGTAATATATATGTATAAAGATACCTAAAAGTATGTTTCGCCGTAATATCTCAATTATTTGTTGAGTTGTGGGCTCTCTTAGATTTACGATGCCACGCCGATTTTCAAAAATATTTATGATTTCTGTTTTTGTCCATAGTTCGACTCATGCCACAAACTTTCAATGAATTATCTTTATATTTGACAAAGATGTCGCTTAACATGTTTTATTTGTCCCATTTATAGTTCCCATAAAAAAAATTTCTAATTAGTAAAAATACAATTATTGGGTTTTTTAAAAGCTGCGGTCACCTCACGGCACTGGCGGCATACCCTCCGAGTGTATTTCTGCATTAAAAAGCTTCTCACAAAAAATTCATTCGCCGTTCGGAGCCGGCATAAAACTGTAGGTCCACCCAATTAGTAGGAAAAACTTATTGTTATTATTATTATTATTATTATTATTATTATTATTATTATTATTATTATTATTATTATTATTATTATTATTATTATTATTATTATTATTATTATTATTATTATTATTATTATTATTATTATTATTATTATTATTATTATTATTATTATTATTATTATTATTATTATTATTATTATTATTATTATTATTATTATTATTATTATTATTATTATTATTATTATTATTATTATTATTATTATTATTATTATTATTATTATTATTATTATTATTATTATTATTATTATTATTATTATTATTATTATTATTATTATTATTATTATTATTATTATTATTATTATTATTATTATTATTATTATTATTATTATTATTATTATTATTATTATTATTATTATTATTATTATTATTATTATTATTATTATTATTATTATTATTATTATTATTATTATTATTATTATTATTATTATTATTATTATTATTATTATTATTATTATTATTATTATTATTATTATTATTATTATTATTATTATTATTATTATTATTATTATTATTATTATTATTATTATTATTATTATTATTATTATTATTATTATTATTATTATTATTATTATTATTATTATTATTATTATTATTATTATTATTATTATTATTATTATTATTATTATTATTATTATTATTATTATTATTATTATTATTATTATTATTATTATTATTATTATTATTATTATTATTATTATTATTATTATTATTATTATTATTATTATTATTATTATTATTATTATTATTATTATTATTATTATTATTATTATTATTATTATTATTATTATTATTATTATTATTATTATTATTATTATTATTATTATTATTATTATTATTATTATTATTATTATTATTATTATTATTATTATTATTATTATTATTATTATTATTATTATTATTATTATTATTATTATTATTATTATTATTATTATTATTATTATTATTATTATTATTATTATTATTATTATTATTATTATTATTATTATTATTATTATTATTATTATTATTATTATTATTATTATTATTATTATTATTATTATTATTATTATTATTATTATTATTATTATTATTATTATTATTATTATTATTATTATTATTATTATTATTATTATTATTATTATTATTATTATTATTATTATTATTATTATTATTATTATTATTATTATTATTATTATTATTATTATTATTATTATTATTATTATTATTATTATTATTATTATTATTATTATTATTATTATTATTATTATTATTATTATTATTATTATTATTATTATTATTATTATTATTATTATTATTATTATTATTATTATTATTATTATTATTATTATTATTATTATTATTATTATTATTATTATTATTATTATTATTATTATTATTATTATTATTATTATTATTATTATTATTATTATTATTATTATTATTATTATTATTATTATTATTATTATTATTATTATTATTATTATTATTATTATTATTATTATTATTATTATTATTATTATTATTATTATTATTATTATTATTATTATTATTATTATTGTTATTATTATTATTATTATTATTATAATTATTATTATTATTATTATTATTATTATTATTATTATTATTATTATTATTATTATTATTATTATTATTATTATTATTATTATTATTATTATTATTATTAATATTTGTTGTTTGCCGGCTCCAGGTCGTAAGAAAAACAATCAAAAATTTTTTGTTTATATATTTTTCATGCCAATATATTTCGATTACTTTCAGTAATCGTCCTCAGGGCCACTATTAACAATTAAATAAAACAATACATTATAAACAAATCACAACAAATCACAAAATTATAATTATAAATAAATACAAAATTACATACATTTATATGCACGTCCGTCCTGTATGACGTGGAGTTGTCAACTATCTGTTTTTAATAAATGTTTGTATATATGAGCACAATTATCTGTGTCCGTTTTGTAATTTAATCTAATGTTTGTCGGTGTGTTAATTATATGTAACATTTCGAGGGTAAAACGCTTGCTGTAATGTTGTTCTTGTTGCAGTATTTTTGTCTTCTCAAAATTTGGCAAGTGTCCGCTACTTGCACAGTGGGCCATAAGCGCCGTTTGTTGGTTTATTATTTTATTACAATTTTTTGCATCTGATTTATGTTGCGCTAGTCTAGTTTTTAGTTTAGATTTCGTTGTGCCTACATATACACTATTACATGGTTCGATGTTATTACCGTTACAGGGGAT
Source organism: Urophora cardui (assembly GCA_960531455.1). Lineage (NCBI taxonomy): Eukaryota > Metazoa > Arthropoda > Insecta > Diptera > Tephritidae > Urophora > Urophora cardui. The sequence goes on along the minus strand of OY482671.1, from coordinate 82,480,237 downwards.
TTGATACACTACGTTACTTCTTTCAAATGGGGGAATATTTGACTTAACTCTATTGAAAAATTGTTTTAATGTGTTTTCTGGTTTATGTGCGATTCTTACTTTGTCATTATTGTAGCAGTCTGATTGTTTTAGTCGTTCTGATAATTTTGGCACATAAGTTACTGACTTGAAAATCACTGGGTTGTTGGCTTTTTGACTATTTTGCGACTTATATTTTCTTAATAAATTCTTTATTGTTTTTTCGGGGAAATCATTGTTTTTTAATAATAAAAATATTTCTTTTTGAATGTCATTGTGGTAAATTTCATCCGAAGTCTGCATCATTCTTCGTATACAGCCCATTGCTGTATTTATTATCATCGTCTTAGGGTGTTTTGAATTAAAGTTGACGATTCGTCCTGATGCTGTCGGTTTTTTATACCACTTTAATTTCAACTGGTTTCCATGCTTATTGATAACTGAGTCAAGATATACTAATTTATGGTCTTTCTCTATTTCAAATGTGAATTTAATATTTTGTCAAAAGAGTTAAGTGCATTTAGAGTTGTGTGTATGTCATTTTCATTAATTATTGCGAATAAATCGTCAACGTATTTTGTGAGCATTCTTGGCTTTCGTTGTAACTTTTCTATTGTGCTTTCTAGCAAATTCTCCATCACAATATCTGCTATTACTGGAGACGTCGGAGATCCCATTGGTAGTCCTTTTAATTGCGTGTATATATTGTCCTTATATTTAAAATATCTATTTTCCTGGATGCAAAATTGAACTACTTCCATAAATGTTCGCTTTGGAATATCCGTAAATTTTCTTATTATTGACCATTTTTCTGATATAGCATCAAGTGCTAGATGTATTGGAATGCTCGGAAAAAGTGAAACCACGTCAAAAGAAATAAGTTTTTCGTCATCACAAATATAAGTATTATTAATTTTTTCTTTGAAATCCAGGGTATTTCTGATATTATATATAGAGTCCGTGGTTACTTTTTTTAGTACGTCAACAATATATTTGCACAGCCCGTATGATGGTGATCCTATGGTGGAACAAATTGGTCGAAGTGGCATTCCGTCTTTATGTATTTTGGGTAACCCATAAATTCTAGGAGGTAGTGCAGAAGTAGTAGTAAGTTTTCTTTTCTCGGCTATTGTGATATGTCCCATTGTAAAAAGTTTTTCAACCAGACTGTTATTTTTATTTTGTAACCGCGATGTGGGATCTTGTCTTTGGATTCTATATGTAGTCAAGTCGCTTAAAATATCTATCATTTTATTCTCATATTCGTCAATTTCCATCGCCACTGTTTTATTTCCTTTGTCTGATGTAAGTATTTTTATGTTTTTATTTTTCTTGAGAAATATTCGCGTCTGGTCCACTGTATCCATTATTGCACTATCTATTTCACTGGGGCTATGTGTTGTTGTGTGATTTTTAACCAGTAAGGAGAATTTTGTTCGGGCTTCTTCTTGTTTCTCTTTGTTGTCAAAACTCTGTATCAAATCCTCTCCATCGGCTATGTACTTGAAAAGTGGAAAATTCTTTTTATCCACTGGCAGAGCGAATTTTGGCCCCTTTGCCAACAGCGCTTTAACATCATCTGGTATATTTGCTTTTGTTTTATTTATAAACCAATCTTCATGTGTTTTGTTGTTTGTAAAAAATTGTTTGTTGCGTTTATTCCGGAGTTTCTCATATTTTTTATCTTGGCGCTTCTGCAAAGTTGTTTTAAGTCCATTACCTACGTGTTTTTCATTTTCAATAAATTGTTGAAAATCAATTTCGCTCATTTTTTCTTTGAGTTTTGTTGTTGTGTCTTCTATCTGTTTGTTAAACCTTTTTAAAACGTTGTGCTTTTGTTTAATAAGTAAATTTAATATTTTTGTCAGGTAGTTTTTTGTATGTCTATTTAAAATTTTTTCAATGTCGGTGTTGGCGTCACAATCTGATGCGAATAAACTATTACATTTTGTGGTGTTTTTCAAAAAATTAGGAATAATCTTAGACTTTCTACATTTTAAGAGGAACTTGATATTACATTTAACTTTAATTAATTTTTTAGATACATATTGAAATTTGTTTATTGTTGCCTTACAGTTGTCATAGTTGTTTTTTATTTCTGCATATCCCATTTTGCGTGTTATATGCCAACGGCGTGCCTTCCGTCTTTATATATATGTTATGTTTGGCGACCTTTATTGGTTAATATTTGTTGTTTGCCGGCTCCAGGTCGTAAGAAAAACAATCAAAAATTTTTTGTTTATATATTTTTCATGCCAATATATTTCGATTACTTTCAGTAATCGTCCTCAGGGCCACTATTAACAATTAAATAAAACAATACATTATAAACAAATCACAACAAATCACAAAATTATAATTATAAATAAATACAAAATTACATACATTTATATGCACGTCCGTCCTGTATGACGTGGAGTTGTCAACTATCTGTTTTTAATAAATGTTTGTATATATGAGCACAATTATCTGTGTCCGTTTTGTAATTTAATCTAATGTTTGTCGGTGTGTTAATTATATGTAACATTTCAATTCACATTTGAAATAGAGAAAGACCATAAATTAGTATATCTTGACTCAGTTATCAATAAGCATGGAAACCAGTTGAAATTAAAGTGGTATAAAAAACCGACAGCATCAGGACGAATCGTCAACTTTAATTCAAAACACCCTAAGACGATGATAATAAATACAGCAATGGGCTGTATACGAAGAATGATGCAGACTTCGGATGAAATTTACCACAATGACATTCAAAAAGAAATATTTTTATTATTAAAAAACAATGATTTCCCCGAAAAAACAATAAAGAATTTATTAAGAAAATATAAGTCGCAAAATAGTCAAAAAGCCAACAACCCAGTGATTTTCAAGTCAGTAACTTATGTGCCAAAATTATCAGAACGACTAAAACAATCAGACTGCTACAATAATGACAAAGTAAGAATCGCACATAAACCAGAAAACACATTAAAACAATTTTTCAATAGAGTTAAGTCAAATATTCCCCCATTTGAAAGAAGTAACGTAGTGTATCAAATCCCCTGTAACGGTAATAACATCGAACCATGTAATAGTGTATATGTAGGCACAACGAAATCTAAACTAAAAACTAGACTAGCGCAACATAAATCAGATGCAAAAAATTGTAATAAAATAATAAACCAAAAAACGGCGCTTATGGCCCACTGTGCAAGTAGCGGACACTTGCCAAATTTTGAGAAGACAAAAATACTGCAACAAGAACAACATTACAGCAAGCGTTTTACCCTCGAAATGTTACATATAATTAACACACCGACAAACATTAGATTAAATTACAAAACGGACACAGATAATTGTGCTCATATATACAAACATTTATTAAAAACAGATAGTTGACAACTCCACGTCATACAGGACGGACGTGCATATAAATGTATGTAATTTTGTATTTATTTATAATTATAATTTTGTGATTTGTTGTGATTTGTTTATAATGTATTGTTTTATTTAATTGTTAATAGTGGCCCTGAGGACGATTACTGAAAGTAATCGAAATATATTGGCATGAAAAATATATAAACAAAAAATTTTTGATTGTTTTTCTTACGACCTGGAGCCGGCAAACAACAAATATTAACCAATAAAGGTCGCCAAACATAACATATATATAAAGACGGAAGGCACGCCGTTGGCATATAACACGCAAAATGGGATATGCAGAAATAAAAAACAACTATGACAACTGTAAGGCAACAATAAACAAATTTCAATATGTATCTAAAAAATTAATTAAAGTTAAATGTAATATCAAGTTCCTCTTAAAATGTAGAAAGTCTAAGATTATTCCTAATTTTTTGAAAAACACCACAAAATGTAATAGTTTATTCGCATCAGATTGTGACGCCAACACCGACATTGAAAAAATTTTAAATAGACATACAAAAAACTACCTGACAAAAATATTAAATTTACTTATTAAACAAAAGCACAACGTTTTAAAAAGGTTTAACAAACAGATAGAAGACACAACAACAAAACTCAAAGAAAAAATGAGCGAAATTGATTTTCAACAATTTATTGAAAATGAAAAACACGTAGGTAATGGACTTAAAACAACTTTGCAGAAGCGCCAAGATAAAAAATATGAGAAACTCCGGAATAAACGCAACAAACAATTTTTTACAAACAACAAAACACATGAAGATTGGTTTATAAATAAAACAAAAGCAAATATACCAGATGATGTTAAAGCGCTGTTGGCAAAGGGGCCAAAATTCGCTCTGCCAGTGGATAAAAAGAATTTTCCACTTTTCAAGTACATAGCCGATGGAGAGGATTTGATACAGAGTTTTGACAACAAAGAGAAACAAGAAGAAGCCCGAACAAAATTCTCCTTACTGGTTAAAAATCACACAACAACACATAGCCCCAGTGAAATAGATAGTGCAATAATGGATACAGTGGACCAGACGCGAATATTTCTCAAGAAAAATAAAAACATAAAAATACTTACATCAGACAAAGGAAATAAAACAGTGGCGATGGAAATTGACGAATATGAGAATAAAATGATAGATATTTTAAGCGACTTGACTACATATAGAATCCAAAGACAAGATCCCACATCGCGGTTACAAAATAAAAATAACAGTCTGGTTGAAAAACTTTTTACAATGGGACATATCACAATAGCCGAGAAAAGAAAACTTACTACTACTTCTGCACTACCTCCTAGAATTTATGGGTTACCCAAAATACATAAAGACGGAATGCCACTTCGACCAATTTGTTCCACCATAGGATCACCATCATACGGGCTGTGCAAATATATTGTTGACGTACTAAAAAAAAAAAAAAAAAAAAAAAGTAACCACGGACTCTATATATAATATCAGAAATACCCTGGATTTCAAAGAAAAAATTAATAATACTTATATTTGTGATGACGAAAAACTTATTTCTTTTGACGTGGTTTCACTTTTTCCGAGCATTCCAATACATCTAGCACTTGATGCTATATCAGAAAAATGGTCAATAATAAGAAAATTTACGGATATTCCAAAGCGAACATTTATGGAAGTAGTTCAATTTTGCATCCAGGAAAATAGATATTTTAAATATAAGGACAATATATACACGCAATTAAAAGGACTACCAATGGGATCTCCGACGTCTCCAGTAATAGCAGATATTGTGATGGAGAATTTGCTAGAAAGCACAATAGAAAAGTTACAACGAAAGCCAAGAATGCTCACAAAATACGTTGACGATTTATTCGCAATAATTAATGAAAATGACATACACACAACTCTAAATGCACTTAACTCTTTTGACAAAAATATTAAATTCACATTTGAAATAGAGAAAGACCATAAATTAGTATATCTTGACTCAGTTATCAATAAGCATGGAAACCAGTTGAAATTAAAGTGGTATAAAAAACCGACAGCATCAGGACGAATCGTCAACTTTAATTCAAAACACCCTAAGACGATGATAATAAATACAGCAATGGGCTGTATACGAAGAATGATGCAGACTTCGGATGAAATTTACCACAATGACATTCAAAAAGAAATATTTTTATTATTAAAAAACAATGATTTCCCCGAAAAAACAATAAAGAATTTATTAAGAAAATATAAGTCGCAAAATAGTCAAAAAGCCAACAACCCAGTGATTTTCAAGTCAGTAACTTATGTGCCAAAATTATCAGAACGACTAAAACAATCAGACTGCTACAATAATGACAAAGTAAGAATCGCACATAAACCAGAAAACACATTAAAACAATTTTTCAATAGAGTTAAGTCAAATATTCCCCCATTTGAAAGAAGTAACGTAGTGTATCAAATCCCCTGTAACGGTAATAACATCGAACCATGTAATAGTGTATATGTAGGCACAACGAAATCTAAACTAAAAACTAGACTAGCGCAACATAAATCAGATGCAAAAAATTGTAATAAAATAATAAACCAAAAAACGGCGCTTATGGCCCACTGTGCAAGTAGCGGACACTTGCCAAATTTTGAGAAGACAAAAATACTGCAACAAGAACAACATTACAGCAAGCGTTTTACCCTCGAAATGTTACATATAATTAACACACCGACAAACATTAGATTAAATTACAAAACGGACACAGATAATTGTGCTCATATATACAAACATTTATTAAAAACAGATAGTTGACAACTCCACGTCATACAGGACGGACGTGCATATAAATGTATGTAATTTTGTATTTATTTATAATTATAATTTTGTGATTTGTTGTGATTTGTTTATAATGTATTGTTTTATTTAATTGTTAATAGTGGCCCTGAGGACGATTACTGAAAGTAATCGAAATATATTGGCATGAAAAATATATAAACAAAAAATTTTTGATTGTTTTTCTTACGACCTGGAGCCGGCAAACAACAAATATTAACCAATAAAGGTCGCCAAACATAACATATATATAAAGACGGAAGGCACGCCGTTGGCATATAACACGCAAAATGGGATATGCAGAAATAAAAAACAACTATGACAACTGTAAGGCAACAATAAACAAATTTCAATATGTATCTAAAAAATTAATTAAAGTTAAATGTAATATCAAGTTCCTCTTAAAATGTAGAAAGTCTAAGATTATTCCTAATTTTTTGAAAAACACCACAAAATGTAATAGTTTATTCGCATCAGATTGTGACGCCAACACCGACATTGAAAAAATTTTAAATAGACATACAAAAAACTACCTGACAAAAATATTAAATTTACTTATTAAACAAAAGCACAACGTTTTAAAAAAGTTTAACAAACAGATAGAAGACACAACAACAAAACTCAAAGAAAAAATGAGCGAAATTGATTTTCAACAATTTATTGAAAATGAAAAACACGTAGGTAATGGACTTAAAACAACTTTGCAGAAGCGCCAAGATAAAAAATATGAGAAACTCCGGAATAAACGCAACAAACAATTTTTTACAAACAACAAAACACATGAAGATTGGTTTATAAATAAAACAAAAGCAAATATACCAGATGATGTTAAAGCGCTGTTGGCAAAGGGGCCAAAATTCGCTCTGCCAGTGGATAAAAAGAATTTTCCACTTTTCAAGTACATAGCCGATGGAGAGGATTTGATACAGAGTTTTGACAACAAAGAGAAACAAGAAGAAGCCCGAACAAAATTCTCCTTACTGGTTAAAAATCACACAACAACACATAGCCCCAGTGAAATAGATAGTGCAATAATGGATACAGTGGACCAGACGCGAATATTTCTCAAGAAAAATAAAAACATAAAAATACTTACATCAGACAAAGGAAATAAAACAGTGGCGATGGAAATTGACGAATATGAGAATAAAATGATAGATATTTTAAGCGACTTGACTACATATAGAATCCAAAGACAAGATCCCACATCGCGGTTACAAAATAAAAATAACAGTCTGGTTGAAAAACTTTTTACAATGGGACATATCACAATAGCCGAGAAAAGAAAACTTACTACTACTTCTGCACTACCTCCTAGAATTTATGGGTTACCCAAAATACATAAAGACGGAATGCCACTTCGACCAATTTGTTCCACCATAGGATCACCATCATACGGGCTGTGCAAATATATTGTTGACGTACTAAAAAAAAAAAAAAAAAAAAAAAGTAACCACGGACTCTATATATAATATCAGAAATACCCTGGATTTC